>WEIT01026723.1:920700-938159 GCA_013389985.1 Dryoscopus gambensis
GGTGTGTTGGAGTAAGCGGGGTCAGCTTTGTATGGTCGAGGGCTGTTGTTGGATCATTTTTTTGTCTGTTTTGTCGAGCGGGATGGTGGACTGCCCACCATCCCCTGTTCCCAGCTGCGGATTAATAAACACGGATTAATTTTTTGCTGATATCCAGACTTGTTTATAACAGTGTGGAAGCTGGCTTAGCACAAAGAAGGCCCTCACCCCATGACATCAGTGTGTGTCACACACCCTGAACACAGGCTGGACGGGGCTTGGAGCAACCTGGCCTGGCAAAAGCAGTCCCTCCCTGTGGCAGGGGGTTGGAAAGAGATGAGCTCTAACGTCTCTTCCCGCCCAACACTCTGGGATTCTATAATCACCACAATGGCCTCGACCAAAGCAGAAATATTTCGCTCTTACTTACAAACACCCTGATGGATGAAAGGTCTTCCCTTTTCCCTGTTTTCCTTCCCAGGCACTTTCTGCCCCAGTGTTGCTGTGTTCTGTTATTGAAAAGCACCTCCCCCCATACCAAGGTTCATATAGTGGTGCTTTAATGACTCTGAGCAGCCCCACCTGGGGCCCATGACAGACCCTCCCCAGGGCTTTGAGCCAGAACAAGGGGTCTTTTCAGTAGCACCTCGTACGCTGGAACTGCCAGCACACTTTACATGGCTTAGCAGACCCATAAATGTTATTTTATCCCTTTTCCTACAGGTGTGAATTCAAAGAATATCCTTATAAATACATGTAAAGGATTTCACTTTTTAGACCTTACTTAAAATCAGCAGAAATCCTCCAAGTACTTTACCTGTTTCTATTTGGGTTTTTTGGGGTTTACTTTTAACATTTCAACTTTTAGACTTCACCAATAATATGGAAATCATAAGAGGAATAGGCATCTCTGTCTAATGTCTCCAGCTATTATAGAAGCCTTTACTGTAGGTTCTCAGCCAAAAATATCGACTGCTTGGTAGCTTAGTTTCTAACCCCCAAATTTTTCAGTGCTTATAGACTAAGAAAAGTACGAATTTCCTGATGTCAGTTTGGTAGAAGCAGCTTCTACTGCCTTGATTCAGTGATTTGAAAAATGATGACTTAGAGTTTCGAAAGTGCTGAGAGATGTTATAGCCCAGTCCTCTCATGATCAACTGATCTTTTCAGCTCTTAATGGGAAAATAAATCATAGATAAAAGATAATCCTGTTTCACAGAAGCAAAAAAGGTGTGATATCAATAGACTTTTATAGAAAAAGAAAACTCTGTGAGAAGAATAAAGTAAATAAGGTAGTTTGCTCTGCTGCTGCTGCTCATGTTGGCAAGGCCAAAACCCTCTTCAGGAGCTGCCAACCTCAAGAAATGAGAGTGAAACACAAAGTATTTTCAGAGAATTTAAAAAGACACCAGGCTGGTTTTTTTAAGTCGCAAACCCTTCTTCATCCCTAAAAATCTAGAATTTCAAGAGTTTTTTATATTTTTACTGTTCTTGTTTCTTCTTTAATGATAAAGCTGTCAACTGTTAGTTTCTTTTCCTTTCATATTCACCAGTTCTCTCATTTCATTTTTGATGCTGCAGATGACATTAACAGTATAGGAAAAGGAGCCAAATAAAGCTTTGCTATATTCTAATTAATTAATGATTATTCCAATAAAAATACTTTGATATGGCAGCCAGCCTAGAGTGCCTTCTATGATCTTTAATTTTCGATGTGATACGTATTATTTATAGCCTCTAAATGTAGGTGCAACGCAATGGCAAAGCAAACTGGAAGAAGGACCCCAGTGAGTATTTGGCCTCTGGAAGAACTGATTGCAGTCAATCTCTGCAATGCAAATAGGCTTTGTCAGAGCATTTGTTTGCATTTATAATTAAATTAAACTTTAAATTAAAAAAAGAAGTAACTATGGCAAAATCATATGTATAAATACTCCTTTCCCACTGTTAACTACTGAAAAATGAAGGTGCAGGGATTGACCCAAGGAGATCACAATAATTACTAAGGGATAAGAGTGTGTGGAGAGTGAGTTATTAACCATCATCCCACTGCAGAGCTCTGAGACTGGGAAAAAAGCAGGTTGGGAGCACACAGGAGTTTTCCTAGTAACTTTTTTCCTTCATGAAGCCATCTGAAACCGCTGCACCTAACTGACAGGAAACACGAGGCTCTGGGACACACTGGGTGGAGAACACCCTCCCAATAACATAATAAATTAATAAATCCTGTTTCCCCCATCTCCCTGCAGCATTTTTCAGGTACGCCGTGACTCAGTGGGCTCTTTCCTGCCTGCAGGGTCCTGCTTGGCACAGAAAAAGGATGTTATTTAAACAATTGAGACAGTGGCTGGCTATGCTTTGTGCCTGTGCTCCTTCTTGAATGTTATGATTAAAAATTACTGGATTATTCTTAGGGGGTTGCAATGCTCGGCTCTCCCATTTCCCTCACATAGTGTTGGGGTCACCCCTGGGGAGTGCTAAGTGGCATTAGGGTTTACAGGTGCTGGACTTTAGCAGTTCTGCTTGCATTCACCTGAGGAAAACCTGGATAGACAGATACAGACCTGGATAGGAATTTTTTATACAAGGGATTTTAAAGGATGTGTAATGTGTTTTAAAGGGAGTTTGGATAGATATCATCACTGCCCTTTGAAAATCCAGTCCATCGTCTTATAAAATGCATGGATGTCCTCGTTGTATCAGTAAAGACTAACATAAGAAACAGTGATTATCCTAACTGATAAGATAATGACAGTTCTCCAGGGGCATTAGTTTTCTTTGAATTTCCTTTGGTCACTCAGTAGGCAGATTTTTTTGCACATATCTTAAGTGGCTGGTGTCAGAGTAGCTTTAATGTACTATTAACTCCACCATTATATTTTCATTTTTCACTGTAGTATAAACCAGAAGAAAAAGGTGTCTGGTCCCTCTCTGCTGCAAAAAGCCAGCTTAGACTTCTGTCTAGCTTTACAGTATCAGCCCATCTGTTTTAGGTGAAAACTTGAGCAGTAATGTTAACCTCAAGTATGTTAACCTTTGGATGCCACGAGACATGATAGACAGGACCATTATTTTTATGGCAAAGTTTTTTCCTGAGCAAAGAGCCCAGGCTGTGAAGAAGGATAGAAAATCCCATTTTTGCCTGTGTGTCTCCAAACAAAATACAGCTTACAGTCATTTGAAAGCCAAGGCAGGCTTCATTATCGACACACAAATACCCAACAACTATAAATTTAAGAGAACCTAAGTAATGAATCAAAACCGTGAGGCTGATTGGTAAATGATGATTTATTCAGTCTTGCTGGCATAAATACTGATTCCTAATACACCAGAGTTCACCCTCCAGTTTCAGCTGAAGACAAGACTGATCTGGAGCAGCTGAGGAGGTGGCAAACACCTACTGATCCCCTGAAACTTTCCCTAGAGATGTAAATGGAGGCTTGAAGGCGGGAATATTTTTACATCTCTCCTATCTCTCAATTTCATGAGAATATTTGAGTCAAAAGTCTTAGTTTATGTATAGTACCAAGCTAATTGAGGAAGTTGTTCTGCAACAGCTATCACCTTCACACCGAATACACAGTGTTTAGCAGTTCTGGTAATAGTCTCCAGGTAACTTATAAAAAGATCATAAAAAGTAGGACAAAATTTTGCAGCAGCTTCACATTTATACTTGTTTCATTCAAAAGTATATAAAGTCTTTAATGCAATTCAAGATTTGGTATTTTTCCTAATTTCTGAGAAACTTGATTTTATTTTCTTGTGAAGTAGTATCAAGAGGTTCACTATCATCAATGATATTTGCTGAGCTCTTAAATGTGGAGAGAGTTAGTCTTTGGTAAGAGTAGTACAATATTTGGAGATGAACGTACTTGTCCTTCATCCTTATTAGTTCCCAATATCAGCTTCCACACCTATAACGGGCTCGGCTGATCAATGTTAGATTTCTTTAGGCCACATCAGTGGAAAGTGTACTATTGTAATTGTGGAAATATGTTCATTATGCACAGAATCTGTGGAAATAAGTTCAGTAAGTAGACACAGGATGGTTCTAATTCTGGTTAGCAGGTCCCCAGAATATTCATCTTTCCTCTTTCATTTTCTGGGGTCAAATCTTTGTGTTTTCAAAACCAGTGGTAAATCTTCCACTGACTTTAGCAGAGCCAGTACTCCACTATTACTATTTCCTTTTAAGTTCTTTTCAGCACCTTGTTCTCTTTTGCTGGCTTCCTTTGGATCCCTGTTCTACTTTTGGTTTTGTTTAACTTTCAACATCCAAACAATCTGCTATTTTTCCTTTTAATCTTTTTCTTTCCCCCTCACTTTGATTCCTTGGTTTCTACATATGCTTTGCTTTTTGCCACCTTATTTCACGACTCCATTTCCTCCCGTATTTTTAGATTTGTTTGTTGTTTGTTTCTCATCTCAAGTTTTACTACTATTTTCCTCTGCTTACTCTGCTCTTTTTCCTCTCTGCTAGCTGACATTTCCCTCTGTGCAATATCTTTCTACCTTCCCTTTCCTCTCTCTTCCAAAACAGGGCTCATCATTCCATGCCACTAATGTATAGCAGATTCTGAAATACTGTCATCTGAGACAGTTAAGTACTAAACAAAACATTACCAGGGTGGAGGAATCACTTACCCTGATTGACAACAAATCGTAACTTCTGTATTGTTGCCAGATTGCCGCTAACTCTGTATATTCCATCAACATCTAGACCTGAAAAAGAAACACATATTTCATTTTAGATCATAGAAGTATTTTTCTTTGTACGTCTGTCAGGAAGGCAGAAGCACCCTCGCAAGTATGAGGAAGAGCAGCGCGGCGAGCGACTGAAAAATAATCCACCTGACAACAACTGAAGTGCCTCCTCACTGATTAAAGCAACAATGAAAAATAAAAGCGGGAGATTAACTTAAGTGAATACAAAACACCTAGCTATAATTATCTTGTAATTCTGTCAGCAGAATACGGTTCTGCAAGGGGATTTGAGTGTGACAGGACAGCGAGGGGTACTTGGCTCTGGTGCTCATCGAGAAGGGCTGTTTGGGGCAGGCACGGTGCCGCGCCAGCCCTGCTTGAACGTGGGATGTTTGTATTAGTAGTGCCGGGGAAACTTCTCTGTCTGGGGTCTGGGTTTTTCAGACATGAATTTCTGAGGCTGTGACCTTTCTGAAAATAAAGCACTGAGGTGCCCACCCTGAAATCATGACGTGTGTGAGACTCCACACAACTACCATTTCGCTACTATATTCTTCATAGCGGGTAAGACGGGTTTGAGGATGAAATTAAATATCCCAAGTAGCATATGCCCTGGAGTACATTTCTTCATTAATATAGGCCATTCTTCTCAAGGACAACCTGACAGTCTTGCTTCTCCCTGCATATCCACTCAAGGTTTATCTTCTAGGTGAAACTAGATGTCATACTCCCTTTTGTGACATATTATCTCCTACAGCAAGCTCTGCTGATATGAGTGTTTAAAATAGCACTTCCAGCCCTGGTTGCATAGCTGTAGCATTTCAAAGCACATGGGAACTGCTCTCCTTTTCCAGGAGAATTCGCTGCGGTGCAACACCGACCCAATCTCCATGCTTAAAAATCAAACCCACTGAAACATACATTGTCATTTCACATTTAAAACTTGCAAGTACATAAGAAGCCAAGAGAAGCTACACAAACCAGGTTTTTTTAAAGGCTACTTATCCCTTGGAACACAAGTTTTAATTAGGTTTTGGCAAGCAGTTTCAGAGAAAGCCTTTCTCTTGGAAAACGCTAATTTGTGAAACCCAAAAATTTTCAGGAAACGCTTCCTGACGATGTATCTAGGGGGAATATTTTTACAAAATTTTTACAAACCTGAGCTGGGGGAAAAGGAAATCTGAAGGTATAGGTAAGAGTGAAAACAAATGGAAAAGCCCAGAAGCCCAGCTGTGATAACAGTTAAAGAAGAGGTTCAAATCTTTATTGACACTTGCACCACTCTTTGGCACACGAGTGCCAAGGCCAGTGGACTCAAGTGTTTGGAGGCATTTCTCACTGATCTAGAAATACTGGAAAAAATTTAGTTTTGGTGCAGACTGACACCAAATAAAATCTTTAGTGTGTTTGCATGTTTGTTTTGTCTCTTTACAAGATACAATTCTCATTTTATGTCTATGCTGCCAAGAACATCCTGATTTGGTTTGCATTAAAAAGCTTATTTTAAAAATTAATAATAATTTATTTATATGATTATTAGTAATGATTTTGTGCTTATCTGTGTGTTTTATTAGACAGTATTCTACCCTGCACCTGTGGGCGTCCTGCAGCATAATATTGAGTGTGATGATTTATTTCAGGAAGATCTGCCCTTTGGTTACAGAGGGATAAAGAAAAAGTTTATTTAAGAGAAATCAAAAAGGATTTAGTAATCAAGAAAACTTGGAAATTATCCATCTGCTGGATATATAACATATGAGCAAATGGAAATTACTAAAATGTGTAAGTAATGCAATTCTAACCTAAATCTGAGGAGTTTAATTCTGTTTTAGTAAGGGGAGAGTGAAAGAGTAATTCCCAGCATAGGACTGTGGGATTCTTGTGGTAGAGGATTAAGAATTGCATCATGTAAATTGAAGTCTAAACCAGAAATTAAAAAGGAAAAATAAATCAAATTCACAAACAGGCAAGCCACTAGACAGAATTTTAACTTTTGTTTGGATCGAACTTAATTCAGTTCTTAACCTCATTGGTTATATGTAAGTGAAAACAATCCATGTCACTTTGGGTGAAATAGACTCACATTAAGAGCATCAATTTAGAACCTGCATAAGTCACCCAGATCAAGTGAAAATGAACAAGCTGTGTTGTAAATTGGTGGATATTACATTTTGCAACATGATCTGGAGTACACAAGTGCATTATTTTTGTTAATAAACTAATTTTGGTCCAGAAATGAGTTTTGATTAGCATTTCATTTGGGCACTATACAATATGGCAGTTAAAAAAATATTAAAAAATTAAACCAATTATAACGTTCATGTGCTGTCAACCTTCTGCTCCAAGAACTTTGAAAGTTAAGCCAAACCACACCAATGCAAATTGGTGGATTTGGACATCCTTTTCATGACCACATTATCTTAGCTGGATGGTTAACAACTTATTTTTGAAATCCAGTTAGGCACAAAGGAGAAAGGCAGGGAAAGAGAGAAAACTATATCTTTATAGTTACAATATCCTGATTCTATGAACAATTTTCAAAGCAGATTCACATTTAAGGGCACCTCTATCAAGAATAAAAACATCACTGCACTGCTGTAAGTGTTTCTTCACGGCAGGCTATAAATACTTAGGGAACAAGATGAAACAAAAGCCTTGCCCAGTTTCCTATCCAGTGCTGGAGTTTAAGTATAGTGGTAAAGAAACCTTCAGGAAAAAAAAATATTCCTTGTAATAAATTCAACTTTAGTTCACTATAGGATGACCTTCTTGTGTTTTGTAGTGCGGTTTATCGGGGAAGAATCACTGGATTTTGCCCTAAAGGAGAACAAGTATTTTATTTGCTTTATATTCCAGTCTCCAACTCTGTTTCTGTTTGTTTTAATGAGGAACCTGAGAACAGGATGGACCCACAATTAGAAATTATAGCCAAAAGCACGATAATGACTTCAGTATTTCCACGCTGAAATGTGTGACGGTAAAAGAAATGTAGCAAAAGGTCTTACTCAAGAATACATCAGTTCAGCTGCAAAATTATAGTAAATTTTAACTATTTCAGTTTAAAAAAATTATACAGGTGCTCATGATGAGAAAGTTAAAAGGCAACTGGACTCAGGCTTGGCTGAGATTCATGAACAATAATGAAAGTTATAGTCACTCTGCAATGCACAAGAGATGTTAGAAGAATATTTATTTAAAATATTTCTTGCACTTCTATCCAAACTGGAAGTAAGCATGAATGCAGGCCAGTGTCAGATCTAGTACCAGGTTGAGCTGGAACCAGGTGTTGTAGAGAAATGTTAAACAGACAGAAGAAAATTATATTTTAGGTGATGTATTTATTCAAAGAAACTTTTAAAAATACTAGATTTCAATATTTGTTGAAGCAGTCCAGGTGATTTATGAACTGTCCGCACTTAAATGTTCTCACTAATTCCTTTCTGTTGCATAGAAAAGAATCCCTCTCCCAAATCACACTGGATTTGTCTAATCTTAATCTCTATTTGACAATATCTTCAAACTGAATAAAAAAAGAAATTCTCTATCTGCAGGGAGAAAGACGCGGTAAACAGAAATTTCTCTGGTTTTTAACAAGATTTAGAATTTAAAACACACCATTTTAAAGAGCACTAGGTAACTTCCTGCATGGAAACCCATGGAACTTTCACAATGTATCCTGAAATAGGTGTGGTCCCCAGGCCTGTTTTGTAAGAGAAACCATCGTGCTGGATTCAACAACAAAGTGAAGTACAAACTTGAAGAAAGGCATTCTTTAGTTAGTCCTTTCATTTAAAATCAGTTATGTTCAGGGCAAAACTATTGTATTTCAAAGGAGCCTATTATGCCTTCCCATAAACAGAAAGATCATACGTTTTAAAACTAAAGTATCATTATGCAATCAAGCTGTTGTATTATAAACTATTTTGTGGGCTCAGATGCCCAGGGCTGTCTTTACAAATATTTAAGAGGTCATTATCAGGCTATGTTCTCCCTAAAACTATAATTCTTTCCTCGTGTTTTCATATGCATCTTACCATAAATATCTGATTTACAAACAATTTTTTTTTTTAAATTTACTAAGGGCACAAAAGTGAGGCAAGAAATCATTTAAAGAAAGCAGAAATGAGTGAATACAGCAAATACATCCAAGTCACAACAATGTGATGAGAAAAACGCAAATAATGTGCAACAAAATAAAATTTCAGAAAAGGATCAATATGTGTATTCCAGGAGAAGGCAAATCATGAAGAGTATCAAAGAATAAACCTGACACCCTAAAATCTGACATTAAAATACTTTATCTGCATAGGGTGACAAAATGTACCCAGAATTTCAGGTGAATGTGTGATCAAAAGTAACACTTTTTTCCTGATGTCATGGAAATCAGGGGTGAAAATGATGAAAACCATGAAGCAAATATGAGCTACACCCCAGAAAGTGTTGCTGACATCCCTGTTCTGCTTTTTGGTGTGGCAGAGGATGGGGTTATATGTGCCCAAACGTCCTGGAGTAGTGCTGGGGGCTGGCGCTGGGGCTGGCTCTGCTCTGCTGGGACAAAGCTGCTGTTTTGATCACCAGAACTACCCGCTTCTTGTTCTCCTCCCGGCAGATGATCACATTTTTGAGGCTTAAAACATCCCAGGAACATCATCAATTGATATGGAAACAGGTCCATCCCCTGTCCAGAGAGAGTACCTGGCTACTGTGGAAATGGGTGCCATAAAAATGTCATGTTAGATACTTTGACCAGATAGAGGTTAAACAGGCCTGGGAGATAAAAGACTGGGTGATATTGGAAGTCAATCTGAAGGACAAAAAGATAGCCACTGTTTTAAAAACCATCCATTTTCATTGGTGGCTGTGATATGCTTGTGCCTCTCATTTGCAAGTAAAACACAGAGAATTATTTGGAAATGACTCAGGCTGAAGAGTTATTCTGATATTGCAAAAGCAGTAAGAGGGATGCTCTTGGAGACTGGCTAGACTGACCTCAGTCACAGACAGTCTACTTAAATAATTAATTCAGGACACTGAGAACAAATAATTCATAACAAATTATCATTAATATCAACCAGCATGGTTTCATGGAAATCAGGGTTTTTTCTAGAAATCTTGTTGAATTTTTTGATGGAACTGAATATTTGACAGGTCTGGTTGATGAAGGCAAAGGTGTCGAAATATTATGTTTGGCTTTCCATGCCTTTTTTGACTTAGTACCACATGACATTTTGATTAAAGCACTTGCGTTCTATAGAATTAATAGGGCATATATTACACGGATTAAAAACTGGCTTGGCGACAGACCTCAAAATGTGGTAGTTAATGGGAGATATCAGTTAGCAAGGTCAGAACTGGCACAGCTCTCGAGAGCGGAGCTCTCATCCAGTGCCATCTAATATCTCTATCAGAGACGGGACAATGAGAGAAGAAATTCCCTTGGCAAAATAAGGCGATGACACAAAGGTCAGGGAGATATTAAATGATGACAAGGACAGGTAAAGTTACAGAAGATCTGAACTACAACCTTAGACAGCCACGGTCTGGCAAAATCAGGTTCAGTATGGAGAAACAAATGTGCATCCAACACTCTGGATTTAGGCTACAAAGGACTTGAGGTTTACTTTAAATTAAGAGCTGAACATGATCTCTGAGCTCAGTGCTACAACAAACAGGACTAACGTAATCCCTTGAATTAGAAAGGAGTATCAAAGAAGCAGGGATGAGACTGAACCTCTTCATGGGCTACAAGCAGGATCTGTAGTACAGCACTGCACTTGAGAGCAAAGCAAAGAACATGAAACAAAATATGCTTTGCAGCTTCCTGTTAAAGAGATGATGGGGAAATGTCCTGTCCATCTGTACATTTCACATGATTTGAAGGTACTGGACTCCCTTCCAGCAGGACCTGTGACAGACAAGCCTGAATTCAAGGTAGCATCAACAGGATTTTCTTTATTCTATGATCAGTAGAAATCCAACACTGCTTTAGAATTTAGTAAAGGCAGAGACAGGGGGGGAAAGAAAGGAGAGGGAATATTGTACTAGTCCTTAACAGGCTATGAAATAGCTCTGTTGGAGGTGTCTGACATGAAGTTTGGTGAATCTCTTTAGGAAATTAGCTGAAAAGAAATAATTCTATGTTTGACTGCAATAATATCAAGAAGATGAGGGGCATTCCTACATAAAAAGGGAATCTCATTTTTTCATGCAGTAATAACTCCAAGATGCAATGAAAGGAGAAAAGCTTGACTGAGATCTTATTGTTTTCAAGACCCTATAGAAACTGTTTAATGGAAGCAATTAAAACACTGAATATGAGCATTACATACTGAGAATGAGTAACAAGTGAATATGATGGAGGATATACTTCATTCTGTTTCATATCGCTCGATGGCAGAATTTCCACTTAGATATTTACACACAAATAAATAAGGGCAGCGAGAGTACAAAGCAAGTGTAATTTAAATGAGCGCACAGTTCACTGCTACGCGGGGCTGCTGCTTAATGCCCAAATCAAGCTCGCTCTGCCTCCGTCTTCTCCTCTATTGTGCTGTGCTTTGACATTCAAGAAGTTTATGGTTTAAAAGCCCCAGGAACAACAAGACTTACTCAGGAGGCTGCCTGTAACAAGAAACTAAACTAAGCTTTGAGCCTATTTGTTTTGAGTGAAGCCGTCGAACACGCAGCGTGCTCGCTGTAATTTTGCCCTTACCTCCCGTATATACTTTTGCCATTCTGCTAGCCCCACTTCTTGCAGCTAAACAAAGTGACCTCATTGCTTTCCACTGTATTTTCTTTTAAACATTGGCTGGGATGATTGAGATTCAGGAATGTGGGAAAATGGATTCCCAAGCCACGTCCATCCCCTTTAATTCTGAGCTGTAATTTTTGGCTTGGCTTGAATCACAGTCATCACATTTCAGTCTGAATCTCTGTAAAGTGATCTTTCTTAAACATTTCTTTCACTCATCATGGGATCAGAAACAAAGCCATTCTAGTCTTTCAGCGAAACACTTACAAACGTCTTTTTACAGCGACTCACAAGAGCTGAATTTCCTTTAAAAATGTTTGAAAAAGAGGAGGTTTTCATTGCCTGATTGTCCTCTTTGTGAATCTTGTCATCTGTATGCCATGAGCTACAGCTATTTTAATCTGTTTTTGTTTGCAATCCATTTGGTGTCCGCCCAAGAAAATGCAGGTGATTCTAATTAACTTACTGCTGAAGATGTGGAAAAATCTCAATTGTGCGACAGAGAATTATACACTTAAAACCTTCCCTCTATTATTTATAACAGCTTATTAATGAAAATGATTACATGAATACATTTACCACCTGATTCATCTTTGTTCACTTTTTAAATCAACAAGGTTTATGCCAAAGGGGAAAAAAATGCCTACCAGATACAGACTTCAAGCACACACATCAGCTTGCTGGTTTAAATGGAACGGCAGTTTAAAAGGAAATAACATTGTCTTCATGCAACACTATAATATCTGAAATTGCCAAATGTTTGGAAGTAGCTGTTCTCTCTCTGTAACACATTAGTGTTTAGTTTTGGGGATGTTTATTTCTGTTTTGCTTATGTGCTTGTTTTCTCTTTTAATACCTCCTTCACCACTCCTCTTCCCTTTCATTTGCTGCAGTTACTGCTTCTCACGTACTCTTTAGGAGTTCCATTCTGACCAATCCTTAATTTATCTGAAACAAAATAAGATTTCTTTGGTTTTCTGTTACTTTATCTAAAGTATAATTTTTTTCATGCTAACCAAGAGTGATCGAGGGTGGTGAGGCCCTGGCACAGGTTGCCCAGAGAAGCTGTGGAAGTGTCCAAGGCCAGGTTGGATGGAGCTTGGAGCAACCTGGAATAGTGGAAAGTGTCCTTGCCCATGGCAGGGGCAGAATGAGATGAGGTTTAAGGTCCCTTCCAATGCAAACCATTCTTTGATTTTATATTTAATCAATGGCTATTACCTGCACTGACTATTTTCTGCTAGGTACAGCTACCAACAGGCAGCTTACCACCTTCCATGTCTATTATTCCTTGCCACACTCTGATAGTCTAATTTGAATGTGATGACAATATGGATAATGCTGTTTATTTTGGGGAGGATGAAAGCCTGAATAAAGGTTATCATTTTAGGAGAAGCTGACGATGGGAAAACTCATCCACTGTGTGACATGATCAGAACAGCTGGGGATGTAATGTGGAGGGTGGGGGAGAAGAGAGCCAAGGTATTTTGTATGTTCAAGAAATATATACAACATTGCCATTTCTTATATCCCAGCTGTGCCTGTTAACTTCTGGAAACATGTAGAGCTCAGCAATAAAGCATACTTGACTGATATTTACTGCAATGTGCATTATAAGACATTTTCTGTCACACATTATGTTCTGAAAGAGTTAAGTAACATGAAAAATACAGGCTCGAGATTATATCTGTCATGGATGAAAATACTACATTTATGCCTCATTGTAATCCATTCATTGGTTTATGTACCCCAGCCCTCCAGGGAGTGTCACAACTCCACATGATACTGCTGAGAGCTGTATTTTGCTTTTGGATTTCTGATTTAGCTGAAAGAAGTTTAAAAACACATGTAGCCTGACAACTCCCTATTGGCTGTGCAGCCGAGGAGGGTCAAGAGCATAAACCATTCCAGAAGAAGCCAGCTGTGACTCAGGCTCACTGTAAAGATCTGCCTCTTACAAACAGTAGCAGACGAGAAATTTATGCATTTTGCTAAATCCTCCCACTTTGGTTGAACTGTGCTTCATTTGGGGATCCATCATCACCAACATCTTGCCTGTGTTTTCTGAGAAACATCAGAACACTAAAGGAAACTGCACTTTGGGGGGTCCAATATCCTTACAGGGGTGTACGGAACTTCCAGTCAGGTCCACTGACACCACCAGTAGGAACTGTGGTTAAAGCTGGGGGACAGCTACAGTTCTCCAAAAATCCCTTGTTCCCAATGCTGATTTTAAAGAGAATTTAGTGCACAGTAGGGACAAATCTTTTCCCGTCTTTCACAAAAGTGAGAGATTAAATTAGACATCAGTAGTGTCACCTCCCCATCCTGACTAGCGCTGCTTCTTGTTGGACTTTGAACAGTTGGAAGTGGAAGAACGTTATGTGTGGGCAAAGAAAACCTCCAGCCAATGTGGGTAAGGCGTTTGCATTTTCTAGACTTGCAGCACCTTGGCTTGGCAAAGAGATTTTTTTTTTTTTTTAAATGGTAATGACTGGGATAGAAAGTTTAAGGTGGAATATGGATATTTAGGAAGAAAATTGAAACCCACAGAACGGCTTCTTCCGTAATTTTTTGGTTATAGAGATAGCTGAGGAGTCCAGATAGGCCCAAAACTATTTATAACAGATCCTTTATTTGGTAGCCTGACACTGTGCTCTGTCCAGCCTTAGATGTCTCAAGGTTATCTCTGTTTCCAAGGTTATCTATGTTATCTCCAGGATCAGGTCCTACTCAACTGCCCATGGACACACCCTCCAGCTCCTGAGCATCGCTGCGGAGGGATGCCAAGGCAGAGTTTAACTGTTATAGCTCAACAGCAGCTGAAGAAATATCAGTGGGGCACTTGATAGCACTTGTTTTGTTGCATAGCACAGAAGGCTGGATCTGTATCCTGCAGTTAGAAATCAGACCTGTTTGGGGACAGAAAACATAGAGGTTCTGTGTTTCTAACAGAGGAATGTGCAGAACCCTGCCCTAAAATCTGAGCTGGGGCTCTAATGCGCAGTTGTTAATGGTATTTGTTATTCACATCGTATTGTAGGCATCTATCTTTGTGTTTGCTTTTTATCTTTAAGAGGGAGTAAACATTTAAAAAGTGGATTCTTTAGTCTAAGGCACACTATCAGACACCTTTGGGTGTTACAGTCCACGGCTGTGTGGAAAACCCAGAGGCTCTCTTGGAAGATAAGTATTCACACAGCTATCCAACACCAACTCACTGAATTCTTAGCATTGCATATCTGCCTAACATATAAATGTGATAACACGAAGGTGTGCGGGCATGTGCGCATGGAGATAACTTTTACTTTAATAGGGTCTTTCTCAGTGTGCTTTGCTCACGTTTAAGGACCCAGTAATGGTGGAAACCATGTGATTCCACTGAATGCCCTAACACCTTCTGTAGTGTGATAAACCTCTGGTCTAAGAAGTGAGTAGAATTTTCTTGTTTTTGCAAAATTCATATTCAGTGTTATGAAACAGTGACATTAAGCAGTACTACGGGAAACAACAGAGACATTAATTTTAATATGACACAAACCTATTGTGCTTACATATTTTTCCACTTTAGTTTGCCATCTTAGCTGCAGGACTCTGCAGCTATACATATATATTATTTTTCCTGTCATTTCCACTGTGTTTTCTGCCCACAAACAGGTTCAAGAAACTTACAAAACTTTTTTTTGGCCTCCATTTAATTTGGGAGAAATCTAATCAACAAAGCAGCACTCAGCAGAACACATAGTAAAGGTGTCTGCAGAAACCATAAAAATCCTGAATGGGATTTCAAAGAGTGATAAGTACCAAAACTTAAAGAGCCTGGTGCATCCTTCATTACTCCATAGTTTTCATGCTATGGTTTGACAGGAATTCCGTGATAGACTACACTATAACAGCACAAAACTTGTATATGAATTGCTCAGGGACTCCTCGAGAAAAGTTTTTGAAGTATAGTCTGAAAAGGAACAAATTTCCTTCTACTTGGAAATATGCAAATAAAAAAAAAACTCAATGAAATACAAATTATAGAACTAAAACATAGTGGAGACATGCAAGAGTACATAAAAACACTGACACATACAAATAGTGACTTCTGATAACAAAGAACTTGAGCTGCTGGCAATAAAATGCAATATCTGTTGCATTCATAAAATGAATATCTGTTAGCTGAATTTTGGGTGAAGTAAATGCATAAATATGAGTATCTTTTGATATTTTCATGGAAGACAATTATTTTAAAATTTAAAACTTCAGGAAGAAATTTGATTTGAATTGTTGTTTTTGTGTCTTAATGCTGACTGTGGCATGGAATGATGTAAGGAAGGTAGAAATCCAATCTCATCCCTTTTACTAGGGTTCACATAGACCCTCTGGTATTTCTGAAGGCTTGGAAAGATGAAGTTGGCATAAAGTGTTTTTCATATCTAATTTCCTTTTTTGGTGAAAATTCCAGGAATTATTAATGGCATTTATTATACAGACATCCAAGGCAGTTGCAGGGTTTCTAACAGAATCCCTTGCTGTAAGCTGTGGCCTTTTTGTGTTTTTAAGGTATATCTGAACACAAAAATGCAACTGAAATAGGGATAATAAAAGACACCACTGTGAACCATTTCTAGTGTGCAGATTCAGATACTTTTCTGGCATCCACACCATGAGAGTTTGAAAAGTATTAAAAAATATGATGTCTTTGTGGCCACTGCTGTAAGGGCAGTCCTGCAGGTCACAGATCAGGGCAGTAAATAAAGTGTTTTGTAGCTGCTCTGGTTGAGTGTCAAAGTAGGAAAACCTGCCTGCATAAGTAGCACCCTTCCAGCACCTTCCACCTCCTTGTTTGGATTCAAGTCTGGCTTGCAGTTTTTTTGGGCTGAAGAATTTGAATGGCTTTGTTTTCAGTGGTTAGAGGAGATGCTCAGCTTGTTCAAAGTTAAGTTTATAGTCTAGGTGAAAGCAGTTTTCAATAGAAGAGGATGTATCTTATCTTTTTGCTAAGGTTTATTAAAAATATGTAGCACCTGATAATGTAACACCGAATGAGTGGCTGCTAAATTTCCCCCTCTCTTTGTCCTTCTGTCTCACACACACGAACACAGGAATGCTTCTTGCCTGCCAAGCTATGTGCCAAGATTTTGTTCACTTTACTCCCAATCATATGAGTTAGAGAACCATGAAACAAAGTTTCTACCAAGTATGCTGACAGATTTTTAGTTCTTGTGGCTCCACAGGGCATCACTACAAGTACACGAAGGAACTTTTCTTATTAAAGCTTTCTGAGCTGATCCATTTTCCATTTAAGTCAACATGAGCAGTATCACCATGAGGAACTCAACACTCGCTAACTGATACCATACACTCATCAAAATGATTTCATTTCTGAGTAAACAAAAGTCTGTGGTACCTCCAACACCATTGTGTGGTTACTGCTGGCACGGGAAAGCCATTTGGTGAGAGCTACTTTGGCGTGTTATGTCACATAACACCATGTCAGCTCAGGACTGACAAATCAAAGCAGATGGTTTGAAATATTGGGGGAAATTTTTCCTGGGGAGGTGAAGAAAAGACGCATGGAACAAACTCTTTCTGCCTTTTGGGGACTTTCTTATCTTCTGAGTGAAGACATATCAGAGATATCACCTTACCCTTGGTTTGGAGGCATCCAAACCATGGTGATTTTAAGAGCCACAGTATTACCTTTTTTGTCCATAATCTTGGCAATTATACAAGTTCCTGTCCATTTTTTTTTTTTAGTCTGGAATGAAAATCTGGGTATCTACATTTTTTCAGATAAAGCTTAAGGGCCTGGAACAATGAAACTCTGACCCATTTCCTTAACTGTAAGGCACAGCTATTGACTACAGACTAGATCTCTTCAGATCCTTCAAGAAAAGTCTCCATCTGTCTTGGATGGTGGACAGAGGTTTGTATTAATAAAGCAAGAATTATAGGAAGAAATAACCTATATCCATTTTAAAGCAGAACAAGCATGAGAAAGCAGTTTCTGATTGCAATATCTGTTTCCCAAAAA
>WEIT01026723.1:938904-967601 GCA_013389985.1 Dryoscopus gambensis
TTAGTGTGTTTTCTTTTATTGTTGTAAATTTTTTTTGAAAAATGACAGTGTAGTTGTAGTAGCTTTTGTTTTTTTTCCCATAGGAAAAGTGATTAGTTTGCATTGTGGAATTATGCCTTCATAATATTTCAAAAAATACAATTTTCTATTTAAACAGGGAGAGATATTGAAAGGATCTGAAACTACACCTCCTTTCCTTTTAAAGGAAGTTAATGGACTTAACTTCTATTTTTGTGTGTATGTGTGTGTGTGTGTGTGTGTGTATGTGAGTGAACATCTCTTCTAGGCCAAGATTCATTTTGTCAAGTGTTAGCCCAGCGTTCTATTAATGGNGGGTATCTACATTTTTTCAGATAAAGCTTAAGGGCCTGGAACAATGAAACTCTGACCCATTTCCTTAACTGTAAGGCACAGCTATTGACTACAGACTAGATCTATTCAGATCCTTCAAGAAAAGTCTCCATCTGTCTTGGATGGTGGACAGAGGTTTGTATTAATAAAGCAAGAATTATAGGAAGAAATAACCTATATCCATTTTAAAGCAGAACAAGCATGAGAAAGCAGTTTCTGATTGCAATATCTGTTTCCCAAAAATTTCAGTTATTTGAAAGGCATCATCTCTGACACCAAAAAAAGGTGTTTGAAGGAACCACAAGGAGAGAGCTGGAGGATGCAAGAGGTATGGGGTCTGTTGTGTTACAAAACAAAGTGCTCTCATTTTGCTCTCATTTACATCTATGCCATTCCTCCCAAACCATTGTTTGAGTGAAGACAAAAGACGTTGGTTTGCTATATAATTGCATCCATGATCCGTGTGGATCCTGATTGTAAGGAAACGATCTGCTGAGCCAACATACAACTGGAGATCTTTGAAAGACTTGTTAGTTCCCTGGGGGGTTTATCATGCAGTAGCCAATTTAGGGACAATTCTGCTACTAGATTGCTAACAATATCTGTTTCATAATTTCAGGGGAACAAAACAAGCTAAAAAAAAAATCTTCTCTTAAAGAAGTGAAAGCCTTCACATAAAGCCTCCTTTTTAAGCTGCCCTCCTCCTTTGCCCTCTGCCTTCCTCCTGAAGCTCTCTGTTGGTACAATTTCTCTCACTTAGGTATCAATCCCATTAGACTGTGGTATTATATGGTTAAAACATTGATGTAACACAAGCTGCAAATAATTGAAGTAATAAAATACAACTGCAGTTATTTGCTCTCTTGAGTTGCAGGGAGGAAAAAAAAAGGAGACGGTTTTTTAAACTGACCCCATAGTGTTGCATACAGACAGCAAAACTCCATTTTTAGTGTGTTTTCTTTTATTGTTGTAAATTTTTTTTGAAAAATGACAGTGTAGTTGTAGTAGCTTTTGTTTTTTTTCCCATAGGAAAAGTGATTAGTTTGCATTGTGGAATTATGCCTTCATAATATTTCAAAAAATACAATTTTCTATTTAAACAGGGAGAGATATTGAAAGGATCTGAAACTACACCTCCTTTCCTTTTAAAGGAAGTTAATGGACTTAACTTCTATTTTTGTGTGTATGTGTGTGTGTGTGTGTGTGTATGTGAGTGAACATCTCTTCTAGGCCAAGATTCATTTTGTCAAGTGTTAGCCCAGCGTTCTATTAATGGCTGAACTGTAAAGTCTGACTAAATGGGGTTTGCAGTGGAAATCCTGCCAGCTCCTTGTCTGTGATGGCATGTGTACTGTACCAGGCCATGGTGCCTCGCAGCCTCAGCTTATTCAGGGGGAAAAGAGAGGAGTTTGTGTCTCTCTTTTTACCTTCTCATCGTGAATACCCTCATGAGTGAGCTTCCCTGAATCTGCCTTTGACCAGGGGGTGAGTCAGGACCTTCACTCTCTCTTTGGCACAGAGCAAGTAACACACACACAGTCAGCTGGCTTTAAATTTCTCTGGACTTTTTGTTTCAGTGCGTACAAGTGTCAACTCCTTGATTTACAAAGTGTATTAACATTATTTTAATACCTAGGAAACGTTGTTTGATTCTTTTTTATTTCGTAGGTTAAGTGGTTTGTTTTATTTATTATGCCTATTGAACAGGATTTTATGGAAAATTCGGAAGACAAAATGCCCTGTTTCCTTCTACATGTTCACAAATAGATATATTATACAATGCTAGAAAAAGGCAAAAGGCCAAACTCATCTCTGGTGTAATTCCAGTAAAAGCAATAAAATTACACAAGGCATGAATTTGGCCCAGGCATTGTAAATGTTACTCTGGTGCACACTGAGCGTCTGCTTGTTGTTACTGGCACGGCTTAAAATACAAATCCCCCCTTTTTTTCATAGAAATGGATACATTTCTCTGGAACAGATTAATCAATGAACCAGGTATCAGGTAACTATGACAAAGACAACAACTGGTTCAAATGCCTGCCTGTTTTACAGCTTTTTCCTTTTCTGACTAACTTAGAGTCTCTTCTTTCAAATTTTTAAATAATTATATATTTATTCTCTTTTGTGCCTTGTCATTACAAGGCTTTTATTCCTTTCTTCATTGGGGTTTTTTTTTTTGGTCTGTTGTCTCCTTTACTCTAATTTGTCTTGTATGCCCTTCCGTGATGTTTCCTGTTGACACTTCTTGATATTTTTTTCTAACTCAGAATGTGGCTTTCTAGCAGACACAGAGGCCCCAGAGTGAATACCCTTCAGAGCCAACTCCGACTTGGACCTTGCACAACACTATTAACTGGCTCTTACTCTAAGAAAGGTGGCTATAGTGGGATTGCCTGAGCCTGAAGACAGAAATGGTTGAGGAAAGCTTGCCAATATGTTTGCACTAAATTCAACCACTCTTAATTTCTACTCAAAAGAAGGGTTTATTAAAAAAGGGGAAAAAAAAAAAGGCACCAAACAATTTAAATCACAAACTTGCAAGGGCTTTTCTCAGAACTTTGTTGTTTTATATTGCATTCTTCTGTACATTTGAGTTTATGCTTGTTGGACACTTTAAAGTAAACATAGTTCAATGCCCTCAGAAACAGATTTCTTCAGCACAGTAGAATTCCCTAGAAAAGGGCTTTATCTGCTGAACTGCTGGATATTTTTTGTGTGCGTGCAATTTTTTTCCTATCTGTTTGTTTTGTTCCCCCCCCCTCCTTTTTTTTTCTTGTCTTTTCTTTTACATTCAGTGCATATGAAAGTTGGGATCAGAAGCCTCCTTGGAACAAGATAGGAGCATAAAAGACTTCGGGAATCTCATCACAAGCTAAACAGTACAAATGGCACATTCTTCATGGAAGTATTAGCTTTTAGTGCGTGCCTGGATCCAAGCATAATAGATTATCCCAAAGTGGGAAAGAATGAACAGTACAAAATTAGCAGAACTGGGAGCTCAGATCATTTGGTGGAGCAACATGATCTCTGTACTTTCAGTGTACTGAATTCAAAAGCCACTGGAAACAGAATGTAAAATTATATCAGAGTAAGCAAGGAAGCATGGGTAGGCCTGGGAGAATCAAACAAGAGCTTGGAAAATACGTTTCCAGAGGAGAACAAGTACTGAAAATCGGTGAATGAGCTTGTAGGAAACAAAGTGCTATTCACGAAGAGTTTCTTGCTCTGAGGATAGAAGGATACAAGAGAGGAAAAGCACAAAATACATTTCTGTGGTTGTTCAGGGGCCAAGTGTTGTTGGAGAATAATCCTGCACTCAGACAGAAATATAAAATGGCACAAGATAGGTCAGTCTCCTGAGGTTTCCCTTCTCAGGGAAGCCTTGCCAGAACAAATCCTTCATGCCACTGGCTGATGGGTTCGGTCTAACCGTGCTGGGAAGTATCCCAGGAGCACTGCATTTACTGGGAGCTCCAAGATGGTGGTGAGCCCACCCTGGCAGAACTACCCTGTACTTTCCTTCTGCCTCCCTCAGGTCCTCAGGGATGGGGATGAACTTTTTTGAGTACCGAATAAACTTAAAATTTTGCTTAAGCTAAATAAATGCTGCGGAACCTGTTGTTGAACACAAATCTGATAGTGAGTATTATAATACATCTAGAGGTCAAGGTAGGTGGTGGAGTCACCATGCCTGGAGGGATTTAAAAGCTCTGTAGATGTGGCACTTGAGGACGTGGTTTAGTGGTGGCAGTGGCAGAGCTGCGGGAATGGTTGGACTCGATGGTCTCAGAGGGCTTTTCCCACCTAAACGATTCTGTAAATTTCTAGGGGTTTTATACAGTGGTTATTAATCCATGCTTTGGCTGCACAAGCTTTGTGTCTTCTGCCATCCTCCCTGTCCTATAATCCACTCATTCTACCGTACCAAAGGTAATGATCCCAGCACGGGAATCCTCAGCTTTAGGAGGTGTTGGGTTTTTTTTTTTCTTTTGAAATTCTTCTGCAGTGTTTTCTTCCATTAGAAAATGAGATAGCATTAGACTGTTTTAAAAACTCATTTTTTCCTAGCTACATAAATGTATTCACAATATTTTATATTTTTTAAAACTCATTTCCTCTTTGCTTCACTCCTTGAGATAAGTGAACTCTCCTCTGTGTAAACATTCTACCAGCATGCTGACTACCTTTTAAGCAATATATGATTTAGAAGGTAATGAAATATCACTTTCTTTTTCCTTTTTTTTTTATAAATAGATTTTAAAGTGCTTTTAGCTGCACTTTAGCTTTTAGATTAACAGATAAAACTGATGAAAGGGACACAACCTTCTGTCACAGGGCAGCATGGCATTTGGGAGGTGAGGTAGTTTAAAATGCCATTTTTATCTTCATTTCTCTCCATTGGGATGACTGTATTTCTTTACGGCATCCCATAAGGTACTTTATCTTTTGCCCATAAAGGCATTTTCTTCCTTAAACCCTGAATATTCTGCAGTATGAGACTGTGTGTCTGCATGCCTGCAAGGATCTTGTGCATAACCAAGCACAGCCATGGGCATTAAGTTAATTAAAGCCACAATGAGTATCAGTTTTAGGCTCTTTGAGGTGCCAAACTTTGGAAACCTATGAGAAATCTGAATTTTGGAGGGCAAGAACTTAAATTTTTTTTCAAAACCATGCCTTCTTAAAATTGCACATCAAGTCTAACTGCCTAATTGTCCCCTCTGAAGTCTCACTGGTGCTACCCCAGATTGCCTCCCAAGACATGAGCCCCACACTCGGAGGGGTTTTTGTCACTTTTCTTATTTAACGTGATTTGTTCCCTGGGTCTCAGAGCAATGAAACCCAGTAAATAATACACTGGACACGCAGAGAAGATAACAAAAGGAAATAGTTAAGGTACTATAATAATTTTAGCCATTCTTTTTTCAGGTCACTATAATCTGCCCAAAGATAACTAATTGTTCAAAGTAAACATTCCACTCCGACCACAAAAGGAATCCATTACACAAACATATAATTCACAGTCATTTTTAGTGGGTTGTAAACAGTTTGGAATGAGCATAAAATGGGACAAAAATCAAAGTGAGCATTTAGAAATGAAAAAGTGTTTGCTACAAAAGGTCAGTCCCTTTACTTGGCAAACTATGTAGAAAAGCCTGGGAAAATGTTGAACACACAAGCAGTAAGGGAATTTTAAAGCCAACAACCTCCCTGTTTCTTTAAACAGACATCGGAACCTATAACTGGATCCTGTCAAACAAACGACAGCAAAAAAACATAACAGCTGCTAAGAAGTAAAGTTGAAAGATAAAGTTTTCTAAGCTAAGAACCTTCTCAGAAGTGGACTAAAGGTCTTTCTTAAATCTTTAAGCAAGGTTATGGATCCCAGGGTGGCTTTTAGGCATTGAATCAAATATGTAATTTTGTGTATCATTCCTGTCAGAGCATCCTGTGCTCCAAGAAAAGCAACAGAAAACAATATCTGCAACGTCCAGCTTAGAAAGGAAACGGTACCTGTAATCATCAGCTTTGCTGCCTGCAGGGTCATTTTTCAAGTCATTTAGGCTGATTTGAGAACTCTAACATGGATTTGGGAATGGAGGGGGAAAATGAAGGATGTTTCAAAAGAAAGATGAAAGTTAAATTATATTTCCCTGGAGCATTAGGACTGTATTTCTTTACAAAACCCAAGCCACACTGGATACCCTGGGTAGGTTTAGGATACGGACTGCTCGTGGTGTTCATTTACTCTGTCATTAGACACACAGACAAATGATCTTCCCTGGAAAAGAGTTTAGTATCAGACGGTTTTCACACGATAAAACACTACTATGAGAAGTACTGGATGGCATGTTGTTGAGGTACAACACAGACTGATATTTTTATTTTTTTTAATGCGTTCTACTCATGCCTTTCACATATTTTTTTTAAAAAGAAAATGCAAAAAAAACCAAGGACAGCCAGGATTTTTAAAGGGTCGTGGATAACAAAATAAACAGGCAACTCCAGAAATGACTGGAAATGATATCTGGCCTAGAAACACCAAAAAGTCTTGCAACGGGCCCCACCCTTGGCAGGAGTGCTCAGTGTGTGAGCTGCAGTGCCCTGGGAGGATTGTCCCAGGCTCTCCTCGCAGCCCTGCTCAGCTCAGGGCTGGTGCTACCTGTCAGACGCTTTCCAAGGAGAAAGAAGGAAGCAGATTGAAAAACAGATTGAAAAACAGGAATACAGATTGAAAAGGGCAGGTCGACAGATAGCCCCAGAAAAGCCTGAGGTCCATCCAAGGTAGGTGTGGATGGCAAAGAAAAAGAAGAAACAGGAAAAACTCACAGAATGTGCTGTTCCATCAAAAACTTTTCCTTGAAGTTCCTGACAAGATAGAAAACGAAGAAATTCTGGAGATCTTTGTGTAGTCCCTGTATTTCTTCAATCTGATTGCTGCATGGTACAGAATTATTCTCATATCCTCACCAGGTCACACCACAGACATGGGAGGTTTTTCCATTCAGGATATTGCACGAGATACCAAGGGTATGCACTCCCAAGACAGTTTTGACTCTAGTGGCACAGGTCTGGATAGTTCAATATATGGGACTAGAAGTTCATTAAAAATTATGAATGAATAATTCAGTAATTATTATAAGTAATTCATAAGTACAGGAAGAATGAAGAGAAAAACAGAGCTTCCTTAAAAAAAAAAATATTAAATGTGACAATTTCCTTGCAAGCTTCCAAGAATGGGCACATTTTTATTGCCTCTCTCTATTAAACTCCACTACCAGCTCTGCAAGATGGCTGACAAAATGGAGAAAGACCTACTTCAATAACTGAAAATACAAAAAGAGGCTGAAAAAAATAGAATTTACTCCATTTTTATCACATTCACAAGTGAATCCTTGTTGGATAGATAGATATGCATTATGGTGTGAGATTTTTTAGATCAGATCTTAGAAAGCATCTTGTTCTGAAATGGTGAAGGAGCAAACCAGGGGACAAATGACCAAAATTTGATCTAAGTTAGAGCAGATTATATTCAGAATAAACATCCTTTTGATATTAATTTTAAAATAGTGTAACTAAACAGGAAATCTTGTCAATGGTTAATGACAACCTCTACATTTTTAATCTGTGGGAGAATATTGCTACATTTGGCTATTGTGTGTAACCTCGTCTACACAGGAAAATGTACTAATTAATATGTTTTATTCAGATCACTGCTAGACTTTCTTTCTGTGCACAGTGATCATGCTTTGAAAATCAGGAAAACAAATAGAAAACCAGTAGGTGAATAACAATCAAAACCATGAGCTGATGGCTAAGAACACAACCATTCAGTGGAGTACAAATGGTTTGTAAGTAACATTTAGGGATGGTCTCCTAAGGTCTTTTTTCCTAATAATCCTTTATCTTAAGTGAAGCACGCAAGTAGCATTTTTGGTACAGTTACAGTATGTAGATGATATATTTTCTAAATAGGAAAAGAAAGCTTTTCTACCACAGCCAATATGCCAGCTGTACCGAGTATCTAGGCCATCTTACTAAGACTATGAAAGTAAACATACAGTTTTCATTAAATGTGCCTTTCCCATAATTGGTACATAAGTATTTCCCATGACTCTGCAGTTGAGTATCTTGGCTGGAGGCATATCTGGCCATTAAGAGGAGGGCTTCAGATCTGTTGAGTCTCAGCCATGCCGGGAGACTTGGCACCTCCACGTACTGCTTCCTAATACCAACCCCGGCATAAAATGTCATCAGAAGCTTGCATAAACATTGGACTTAGCTTCACATAAATTACTGCTGTCCTGAGATAGTTTATGCCAGAACTTATTAAAAACAACACTTTGAGTAAATAGAATGTGAGTAAATGCAAGCATCTTAATCCAAGAATACGATAATAGAAAAAACTGTGTATCAAATATAAACTCATAAATATAGCGATAACATGAAATTTTTATCTCATGCCATATGATTAACTTTTATTTACACATTAGGCTAACCAAAAGGGGTAAGCTTCTCTAAGTCACAGCAAGTTTGAAGGAAACACAAGAACTATAATGCAGTACTCGGAAGGATGAACTCCTTTGAAGGAATAGTGATAAATCCAGTTTCTAAAATGAACATTTTTTTGATAATCACACAGCCAGTAGACATCTAATTATGTTCCTTGGATTTTTCTATTACAGTTCAGCAGTGCAGAGACCTCTGGCCTCACTTCTGCTTGGAGGAGTGGTCAGATACTCCAAAACATCTATGAAATATCCAGCGCATTCTTGGGGGAACTTGTGCTGAGATCGTAACCAAGCAGTTTGTTAGACATGTTCTGCATGGAGTGGCATTTTTGCAATCTAATCTCTGCCTTTCCTTTTCATGTTCTGAATTTCACCTCACAATTCCTCCTCTATTAATAGTCACTTCACACATTTTTCCCCTTTTTTTATCCAGCCTCCAGCCTTCTTCCACAAAAACCCAATGCTACTATCTCCCCCTACTGAACGATCTCCAGTTTGTTTCAGTCTCTGACTTCCTGCCAGTCATTCCAGGAATAATAATATCCCTGTGTTCTCTTTGCTGTATAATTAAAGAGTGAATTGCCCTGAGTTTGAAACTCCAGGGTAGTTTTATTGCACCTTTCACTATAAAACCAGGTAACAATGGTGGAATTAAAATAGCTTTTTCCTTTGTGGCTAACGCTCTAAGTATCTTTTTATTTTTCATGGACTCCCTTGTTCTGAGACTCCAGTATATGGCAGTGACAATGGGTTCACCCAGCCTTATTCTGAAAATAAATTTTCTATCTTTTGCAAGATATATGTTTCCCCAGATCCCTGGAACAAGTTGTAAACTTGTAACAGATGGTGATGAAGCCTCACATTTTTATACAATACATTTTAAGATTCTGCATCTACCGCATGCACCTTCCAAAGAAAATGACCTTCAGTGAGAGAAGATACACTCTGCAGAAAGGAAGGCAGGCAACGGTGTTAAGTGCCTTTTTTTAATACTATGAAAATCCTTCTTATTATTCAAAACTTTTAATGAGGATGGGTACGCATTCCAATACTTTTGCAATATCATGGCTTTTAAAAAAACTGTAAAAATTAGACACCTGCACTCATTAAAAAAAAAAAAATATGGCCACGCTAGAATAACATTTATTTTGATTGAATACAATTCAAGACTTAGGGAAAAGTATCGGCCTCACATTCACCAGGGACTTTAGAACAAAAGTTACTGACATTTTATCATTATGTTTACTATTTGCTTACCCAGAGAAAGATTAAAGAAGCTTGTCAAAAAAATAGACAAAAAATCAGCATGAATGGGTTCTATTAATGTCTTATCATATAAAGAAAATGAAGATACACAGAATGTAATATAGCTCCATTCATAACTATATTATAGATTGTACTCTGCCTACCCTGGCAATCCAGACAGAGTTACAAGGTTAATGTTTTGATTATTATTAAATAACAAGGTACTCACCTCTTTTTTCAACAGCTTTTATGCACAGTCTTACAAACTGGGGGACTGTAGATTTCTCATGCTCACAAACCAAGTGCAAATGGGAGCCAAAAATTTGATCTACATTTGGAAAACAAGAGGAAAATACATTAAGGCATATTATTAGTGGGATTTTTCTCTCTTCTCAGCTTGCTTATTAATTTAAAACTCAGATATTGAAGATGGACAGACAAAGTTGGAACCAAATCATTTTGGAGTCCTAGTGGTCATGATGCTTCCCTCTGGATTCAAGTTTCAGTTGCCACTTGCACCTTAACTTTGACCTTTCTAAGGCTTGGAGGTCTCCAGAGTTTGCTTGGACCTGCCACAGAAAAAGCACAGGCAGTTCCAGAGCTACAGCTCCCTAAGTAGTTCAGTACAAATTCCTACGTGATATCAGCTCATGGTCCAACCTAGAAACTCATCTGGTTGTGTGACCTGTCTCTTCCACGCATTTGGAAATTTCACTCTTGCACGGAGCACTGTAGGAGTGCAAGGACTTCATTACTTTGCATCATTAGCACTTACTACAATTTCACCTCAACTCCACAAAAGCTTTTTTTTCTATTCATCAAATTGCCTGCTTAGAAAAACAGAGGATACTGGATGTCTTTTGATGAGCATTGCATCTTACACCAAGTTTAACTAGTGATTAGTCTCACTTCCTTCATGAGTAATCTTTTAACTAGATAATGCCACCTTTTAGTTTTTACGATTTCAAAGTTTTGATCAACTTTGACTGTTGATCTTGAAACATGTTTGTATTAGCAGATTCAACTCTTCAGATTACTAATTAGCTTCCTCCACCTCATTTCCACGCTATGTGTTTGAGAGATTATGAAAAGAGCAATCAGTAACAGGGACGTTGTCAGCTAAAATCAGAATGCATCAAACAGATGAGAGGAACTACTCAATAGGAGCCAGTTAAATGCTGAAACAATAGGAGTGTACTGTCATCATTTATCCGAAGAGACAGTCTCCATATAGCATTTCAACAGAGCACTACGGTTTGGAAATTGGT
The DNA here is from genome assembly GCA_013389985.1 of Dryoscopus gambensis. Taxonomy (NCBI): domain Eukaryota; kingdom Metazoa; phylum Chordata; class Aves; order Passeriformes; family Malaconotidae; genus Dryoscopus; species Dryoscopus gambensis. The sequence continues at coordinate 949,784 of WEIT01026723.1, forward strand.
GAGGAGGCTTTGAAAATTATTATATAGAGAGCGGAGGGGTGATAGAACCAGTCTGGACTCTGCACATCAAACCCAGCAGCAGCTCCCATGGAACTGGATGTTTCCTCCACAGTCAGTGCCACCATATTCCACCATAACCGTTTGGAGCCCTTCTTGCTCAAAGCAGCACAAGTTTTCCTCACTAACAGGCAAAATCCCCATTTTTTTTTTTATTTTCTGTGCTGCAAAGAGCTTAATTATCATTAATCACCACTATTTCATACTCAGCTCAGATTTCAAGAGCAACTCTATTGCCTTTTCTTTCCTAATACCCCAGAGTAGAGAACAGAGTGATGGAAACAAGGTGTGGGGCAGGGGTTGCTTTGGGCTTCTTGAGATGCATCAGGGAAGTTTATTCCAGCACCTCCCAAAGTGTGTGATCTGCATTCTGTACATCAAAGCCTGAATTGAAGTTGGTCGGAGTTTGGGCTGCAGAAGGGATGGAGGACGGGGTTCACAGAACTGCTCTGAGGAAGGTTGTGTGCATGTGTGGCGTTAAGCATTAGCGAACAGTCTGTTACATGTTTTGGGGTTATGTTTCTGACAAAGCACAGTCTGGTTACATTTTCTTCATAAAACATTTATAGCTGCCTTCAGTGGTAATTATACATACAGAGATTTATGATTAAAATGTACTAGCACTTCCTCTTTTGACATCTTAATTGTTTTTTAAAATTTTAGCAAAGACCTGTCAAATTCTTTGCATAATATGGAATGGTCTCCAACGTAAATTATGTTAAAAAAGAGGTAAAAATTTATCTTATTTGGTGGACAAGAACACTTGTAAACAATTTCAGAGGCAAAACAGGCAAAGAACTGCACTGTGTTTAGATGGCAACATATGAAGAACTGAAATGAAATTAATGTGTGTCTGTTCAGCAGTTTCTCTTCTGTGTTATAATCACTTTATAATCAACTTTCGGGATTATTTCACAGTTACTCTTTCAATCTCTGATATGAACACAGAATATTTGGTATTCCTGGGAGGAAATTTTGAACAGGCTGAAAACAGTTTTACAATTCTCATCTAGTCCATTACTTCATTTCTTGGTGCAGATTCTATATATTCAGCAAAATATTTAACCTCATTTTTTATACCTTTCACTGTATGGATACAGTCACATTCTGTACCCTGCAGTTAAGCTTTAAATCACCTCTTCTTTAGAAAACAGGCAGTCAGGATTTTTATCTTGGATGGAAGGGCAGCAAAACAACATTAATACTTCCTGGACATCAAAATAGACTGGTAAAAACAACAGCACACAACTGCTTTGGAGATTTTTTTTCCCCTTCTAGAAATTCGTGAGTATTTATAAGTACATGATCCCATGAGCATCCAAATACTCTCAATTCTGAGTACTCCTATACCACAAATTCCATGACTGTCTCTAATCAATTGATTGTTTTGCTGGATCTGTTTCTGTGCATAAGCATGGGAATGGCAGCAGTTTCACTGCCATATTTACACTTGTGGAAGTCACAGTGAGACTGGAGGAAAACTCACCTAAAATTTGTTTGTGCAGTATTTCAAAAGCAAGGAATGGTGAATTGCTAACTTTTTTAAGCTAGATTTTTATGTCACTACAATTAAAATATTACTTTTTAATTCTTTTGTAGGTGTAGGGATATATGTCTTTTAAAACTAGTTTAAGGGAAAACTATCCAGAACGTTTTTTCAAAAAAATAAAAGAACTGCTCCCAAAGGGATAAGGGAAGCAAAAACCCCTTTGTTTAATTTATTTGTGATAAGGTCCTCCAAAACTTCATCTTTTATGACTTGAAAAAAAGAGATGTACACAACACTCCTAACCTCCTGTTATGACAGTTTATGTTTCCTATCCAGCTTATTTAACTCAAATGCCTGGGAAATAGACACAATTACCACCTTATGGAATGCTACTTAACTTTAAATGCTCCCCTCTGAATTGAAATCCACTTTATCTTCTCAGAGTTATTCCAGTTTCTCAGGAATTATTTCCTCTATAGGCTCCTGAAATGCTCTTGTTTCATCATTTAAAAATTTAAACTAACAATTGTTCAGAAATATCTTTTATTAGAACAAAGGCAATTCCCATGCAGTGGATTCTGTTCACAAGGGCTCGTACAAAGGAGCTGCATACTATGCCCATATACAGCTTTAATCATTCACTCTTTCAGCTGTTATCAATTTAAAACCAATGAAACTCCCACACTGAGTCCATTTGAGCAGTCAATTTTAATATCTTGGGGCATCTGTAGTTATTCTGAATTGGCTGCAAAAGCAGAACTAACAAGTTAAGCTCTAACCATAAGTCTACATCAGGCTGGTAAACCATATATCAAACACCGACAGTTAGTCAATACTGTAGTATGAAAAACCAACAAGCATTTTTAAAAAGAGCAATATATTCATAATATGTTTGGTGGTATGGTTTGCATTACACATCCCTGCTATCTGCATGTTAAAAATTCCGATAGAGATGGTGGGGTGTGTGACAGCTTTGCACAGGGATGTAAAACCAGACACCAGAAGAGAAGGGAATGGACGTTCACAAGTTGTATAACATAAAATGATGATTATGGCTGCAATGAATCGCTCATTCTGGGGAGCTTCAAGTTTTCCCTGAGCTTGACAGAGGTACTTTTTTTTTTTTCCTGGAGTAGCTCTCGCAGGCTGCAGCAAAGCCACTAATCCTGAGCTGCAGAAATCTCGACTATGGGAGACAATTCTTCTGGAAAAGAAACAATTAAAACAAAATCACTAAAGCCACATCCTCACTGAGAATGTCACTGTTTAACTGTTTTGGGTGTACATGGATGAGATGTGGCCACACTTGGAAGGAACTCATACTTCAGTGTTTTTTATTAAAAAACCAGGGAAGGGCATGGCCAGTACTCCCATTTCTCAGGAAGAAGCTTAAATTCTGGCATGAGGAGAGATGGTATAATGGTACAATGTCCAAGTTTTTAGAATCATGAATTATATCTATGTAATCCTGTGCCTTTCAGGAACAGGATTAACTGTGCTACATCCAGATTTGAACTTCTGAGCTTTGTATCAACATCCAAGTTGTTTGTATTCTTTGTATCTGTTGAATGTTGTAGGACTTTTGCCCTACCTTTCTTTCAGATACAGATGGATTAGATCCCTGGCAGAGCACCCCGTACCAGGTGAAGGGGTTCCCACAGGAGCATCAGTCACTGTCTTTGCAGGGCAAGAGTAAATGGTGGCTGTGTTACAGGATTGTTCTTTGTCTTTATTTTTAGAGGGTAAAGCCAGATTTCAGCTGTCAAGGCTGAGTGAGTGAGGTCAGTTGCGACCTCTGGACAGAACTGGTTGTTATTGCTCGGGTGTCAAGTTCTGGTACAGCTCTAAGCATCCATTGTCACCTTTGTGCATTTTAGGTTGTCCCCTTGCAAGATGTCCTGGCCCAGGATGCCAGCAGCCAGGTGGGTGCAAGGTTAAGGTATAGGTGTGGCGTACTTCAATCGGAGCAGGGAGGTGGTGGTTTCACAGTGTCTCAGCATGTTCTGTTTGCTTTGTTTCATTGCCGGTGATGCTGCTGCCCTGGCCATGGCAAGGACTAGAGGCGAAAGGGTGAGTCAGCATTTGGGCAGGGTGCCTAACAGGCGTGTGGTACGCAGCGACGTGCTAAGTGTGCACTTTTTCACTTTGCAGGTATCGTCTGGGCCGCCTCTGGAAACCCGATGGAGTCTGGTGAAGATTTGAGGTGAGCTCGGGCAGCAGTGCAGAGGAGCTCTGGGACTTGTTCTTTTTGAGGGAGATAGTCACGTTTTGTTTTGTCATCTTAGGTACCGTGAGCCGCTGCGGAGCTGAAGTTTGGAAACGGCAGGTGAGCTATGACCTCAGCAGTTACAAGGGAGGGGGTGCTGCGGAAGGGGTCGCTTTTAGGACATCTCATTGCAGTCTTAACTTTCTTTCTGAATTTTGGCAGGTGCCAAATCAGACCATGGGGAATGTACCAATGTCCATGCCTCCCACTCGTTCTTTTCCATTGAGGGTCGATTTTGTCGGCTTGTCTTCCAAAAGGTAAGTGTTGGGACCGATGATCCGGAGAAGGGAAAAGCCTTTGGAATCAGACGAGGCAATTTGAAGTTAGCTTAGAGGAGAGGGCTGTAGTGGGACAGGCCCCTTGGAAGTAAAGGGAGAAGGTTTCTCCTCAGCGTCACCCAACCCTTCGCTTTCAGGCACCTGTGGCCGGGATTGTGGTGCTGCCTCCTAAAATTGAGAATGGTGCAGGATTTCTATGGGATTCCTATGGGGTTCCTGTGGGGTTCCGGTGGGGTTCCTGTGGGGTTCCTGTGGGATCCATGGGATTCCTGTGGGATTTTGTTGCACTGCACTAACGTAATTAGGTATTAATATGGTTTGTTATTAATATGTTTTGCACTGGGTGATGGTACATTTATACATGTCCCGACATGTCCCTTGCATGTGGTGATGTTGTAACCCTAGAAATCCTATCCTTTACCTGAAGATCCTGCCTTGTTCCTATGTCAGCTGTACTTCTATTGGTGGCGGTCTTTCCCCCCTGCCTCTTCCTCCCCAAGGGATCAAAAGTGACCCTCCTGGGGTCCCCAGCCTCTTTCCCTTCTTGGATGCCCTGAATAAACATCTGAAGAACTTCATCCCGAGGAAACACCCAAGGAGAAAAAACACTTTTCTTCTTTTGTCTTTGTTCTTGACTGTTTCTATCCCCCTGGCGTCCCGAGCTAGCCACCGGACCTCTAGGGGGCAAGGAACCTGTCAGCTGGCATCCACGTGCGGGTCTTCCCCACAGTCTGAGACCTCACGATAAGAGGTTTGGGTTTCCACACACGTGGAAGAATAAAAAGCCTTGTATTGCTAGCTACCACGGGACTCTTGAGTCTCGTGGATGAAGCCGGCAGCCTGTTTCCAGCCCAGATAGGTCGGCTTTAGAACAAAAGGACTTTGTTACAGCAGCTCCAGACACCTAGAACGCCCTGACTTGGTGAGTAACGTGGTGGGGGAGGGGAAAGCCAGAACCGAGACATCTTGGCGGCTTTTCGGAGCTTGGGGGTGGGGAGCTGCATTTCCTTCCTGTTGGGAAGGAAAAGAGGGAAGGAGAATGAAAAGACAAAATCAGAGACGAAAGTACAAGGAGAGGGATAGGACAGTAGGCACCAGAGCTGTGAACTTTTGCAGGGGGAAGTGATGCATTTGGAGCCTTATTCTTAAAGGTGACTTCTTCTAGCTGCTCTATCTGTAGTCAGACACATTAAGTCAGACATTAAAGTGATGCTGATTCCAGACTGGGGCTCGAAATAATGCCACGACACTTTTACAATAAGTGGGGCAGGTCCTCAGCTGACTGAAGTCGGTGAGGTTGTCAATGGAGCTCCCCTGATTTATGCGAGCTGGGAATCTTGCCAGTCCTTTTAATATGGAGATTTACTATATATCGTTGATCTGTGGTGGTCATCAATTTTTAAAAAATTACATTTGTGAACAGTTACTATTAAGTGGCATATGAGCTGCCAGATTTGTTTCACATTCTCAGAAAAATGGAATATAGTACTACAGACAAAGGTCTCTCTTAAGAATTTCTTGTGTTTTACTGGGGACAAGAGCTTGTTTGAATTCAAAGAGAGTGTGTCTGCTGTACTACTCAAAACAGTTCTCCCAGAATGAGATATTTTAAAGTTCTCTGAATAATTTCTTAGCATCCTGTCAAAGGAACAAATTACTTTGTTCAGTGTCTGGCCATCCACAGGGTTTAGGAAAAGTGCTTCCAAATGTCCATGTCAAAGAAAGAAATACCCTTGTGACCCATTGTCCCTGCAAGTCAAAGGAAACATTTCCCAACTTTCCCTTAGCTCTGATGTGCACCAGCACGCTTGCAAAATTCCTTCATAACCCGCAAGAATTACAGAACACACCAAAGGTGGGTCTTAATCTGCTCTTTTGGACTTCTCATGAACATTTCACTCATTACATTGAACTACTCCAAGGTCCAGTGAAACATATGATACAATAAAGACATTTTCCCTTGCCTGGAAATGAAATGGTTGGTGATCTCCGTGCTGCGATCTGCACAACCACCAACATATGCTGAGCCCTGTTCTATAGGCTATCAAGCCAAATCACAGCTAGTTCCTTTCACTAGCAATTGAGTGGCTTTTATTTTCATCTTGAAACAGTTGTAACCATTCCAAATTTTATGCTGTTTTGGTTTTTGCCTTAGCTTATGAAATACATTCAGTGAAGTTCCCTCAGTGTCGAGCTTTTGGGAAAGAAAGATCCACCCTAAGAAAAATAAACCTAAATAAATTTCTTGCCAGCTGCATAGCTTCATTTTCCTCATTTCCCACACTGTCATTTATGTGAGGTTGTTACTCATGTTTTTTACTGTTTACTGAGAGTGTATTTTGTGATAGTGCATTACCAACACAACCACCATAGCTTTAAAATCACAGTTTCACAGACGTTTCTTTTCCCTTGTTGGTCTAGAAAGTCTCAGAAATCAGGATGTTAGCAGGCCAACGTCAAGCTGAAGGTTGGCAATTCATCCTGGGTGATACTAAATCATGACAAAGCTCAAACATAAAGGTGAAAGTTCAATTATAGACCATAAAGTCGTTTTAAAAGAGAAGATTTATATATTATTTTTCCAGCATATTAGTGCAGATTCTGTAAATTCTGAGAATATTTCAATCCTGAGGAACCAAGGACCCCTGCCCTAGTGTATAAATTTGAACAGTTATTCTCAAAATAACACTGCTCAAATGGCAGACATGGGACATGCTTTTTATTTACTATTTCTAGGTTGTGTGCACGTGTATATCTGAGAACACAAGTGTGCTTAGAGACACAAACACATTCCACAATGTCCCTGTGTTGCATATCATCTCAGAAGTGCTTCAAAAAGCTTCTAGACCAAGGATATTTTGTGTAAGCATGAGTGAGATGGAACAAGGACAGATGATCTTCATTAGAGCTCTTGCTGGAGCATGAAGAGCCCCAGTCACCAGCCCACTGCAATGAACGGAGCCAACGTGCTGTTCCCATTCTGGCTTCTTTTACACACAGGACTAGAAAGCAAATGGGGCAATGATGACAAAAATAACTTTTTGTCATGTAGAGTGTCGGTGCATCTTCATTTTCAGATCTACACAAAGCTAGCATTTAATCATCAGTCTTCTACATTCCCTGGTCTGAGTGTTATCCTCCTCACTATTTTCATTTAACTCCCTACTTTACTTTCTACACTGATATCTGCTACACTCTACACAAGCAAAGTTTGGGTAAGAGTTAAATGACAATCACATAATTTCTAGATTTCCTGATAACAGTGTTGGCAGAACAAAGTACCCCAGGAGATCAAACTGCTATTTAATTTTGAAGCCTGTATTCCCAAATTTGGTTAATGTGGAGAAATGTGTCGAGTCTTCTGGCCAAGTGTGCACGCATCAGCGACTCGCAGAGCACAGGACTGTGTTTAAGTGAACTTACCACCTTAAAATGTATTTACTCATGACTATAATTTACGTGTTAAATTTATTGGAGCTTTGGTTCCAATGTGACATACAATGTAAAAAATCAATATAGATTTGAGAGCTTTATAGTGCCCCTGGCAAATATGAATAGCACTTGATGAAAAGTGAAGGTTTTCACAGCACCTACAGTGCCACTGCATTGGAGTAATTAACACCACACGCTTCACAGATATTTATATCAATTCTTCACCAGCACACAGAACAGCTCTTTGTCAGGAATTTGGTACCAAGATGTCCTGCAAGGCTTTATACACACTTCTATTACGAGCCCCTATTTTAAGGGATTTACAATTCTGACAGAAGTATTTCCCTATGGGATAAAAGTTCGTAGGCATGTTCTCAGAGCGGGAGGAATTTTTTCTTGTAAAAATTGGTTAACATTTTTTTTCCCTTAAGAAATGAGCAAATAAATAGTTCCAAGGGGTTTCTGCAACCATTTAAGTCACCTTTAGAAAAATAAATAGATGCATCTTATAATACAAAAATTTGGCAAGCTTTTCATTGGTAATCTGAGCGGTTGCATTTTGCGATTTAAAAATATTCTAATGCGAGACTAAAAATTAACATTTAAAAGTGGTCTCTGCACAAGCACGGCAACAGCATTTTCTCAACATTTTAACAGATTAAGGGATAAACTGTGGTGAAGACAATGAAGGAACCTTATCAAATGAGCATTTCACATACACTTACCATAGATTGGAATTAAGCCGTGCTAACGAATCCTGCCTCATTTGCATGGCCAAAACCTAATCCTAATGAAACTTCATGGTAGATAACAAACATGTTTTTTTTCATGGCAACATTAGTTTGGTTCTAAAACTGTGCCGAGTGCCTGAGTTCTGTGTCACAATTCTGAGTTACTGTGTCACAAATCAAAGCACCTCTGTTTCCTGTGGAAGAGCATCCCAGGTAGAACCAAGCTGTGTTTATGAATCAAGAGCTTAATGCAACTCTAGCCAAACCCAAATTCATCTGGCTTTCCTAGAGAGATATATTAGAGGGTGGATTTGAGTTATGCTAATGAATCTGGATTTGTTAGCAGGGATCACATCCGATCCCTATGTAACACCACAGGAAATTCATCAACCACACTTTATTAAACTCAAAACCCCCCAACCCTTAAATCCAGAAATTAAAAGACTATAAATTACTCCTCTGTTACTGTAATAACTGAAACAAACTAGCATGATGCATTCAAATCCCACTCGCAACTCACAACGTACTTCAAATAGTCAAAACCCTCAGAAGTATTGAAATCAGTTACTACAAATGTGTAAGGACAGATCCTGAAAGTTTGGTGTGCAGGTGTGCGCACCTCGCACACACATCTTGATGCATAAATGACAATTTTTCAAAGTTTCTGTGGCAGCTGGAAGCAGAACCCCATAACTGAGGCAGATCGTAGTTTCATATAATGGAGATTTCCCTACACTAAACAGCACTGCACTGAGCATCTCTGCACGTATCTAAAACATAAGAACTTAATTCATCAAATCTTCTTCTCTCCAGACATGGGCCCAGCTGGAGTTGAACTCTTGTGGCTGCTTTGGTTTATGCTGGCTGGGGTCAATCTCTTGGCTCAGGACAGACAAGTTTAATACACACTAGCAACACCCCTTGCCATTTTTGACACACCACTGGAAAACTCACACTCCAGAGATTGACAGGGGCTGCTGGCAAAATGCCTTTTTCTAGTCAATTTGCATGTGCAGTTGTGGGTTTCACACATAATAATTTGGGAGTGCATAAATTTTTCAAGCATTATTCCAGACAATATTTAAAAACACAGCTTTAGTTGGATGTTAGTGGTCAGAATGCTACTGCCTTCAAGTTAACTACCAGCTTCTGAGTGAAACTCCTCTTGGATAAACTAACAAACACGTTTTATCAAAGAAACAATTTTTTAATAATATGTGAAAGTGATGTCTGACCAACTTAGCAAGAAATTGGAATAGGAAACAAACCCACAGATTCAAAGCATTACTTATTCGCTGACATGTATTTCAAATTGTTAAAAATGGATTTTGTTGGTGACTTAGAAAAATAATGAGAGAAGACAGCAGAAAGTATTCCAGCAAATTAGTCAGCACAGCATCTGAGGTTCCTATTTTGGGTTCTAAAACATGAAACTATATCGACATTCTTTTCTTAAAAAGAAATGGAGTTGTGCAGCATCTTGATTTGAATTGTGCATGGTGTTAAATGGAGGGGCTTCTACCACTTGCACACCAAAGCAGAAAAACTGGAGGAGCAGCCAGATAGCACAGAGGTAGATGAACCATAGACTGATTTTTTTTTTCTTTATAGTTCAGCAGTGCATTATGAGATACAGCATCAAAACCGTATGTAAGGAGTGCTTGTCCATTTGTGAATTTCTAATTTTTTGTGCCAAGAAGAAATATGGAAGACTGAACACACCTTTAATAAGTCCCTTTTCTTGCAATGTTTTCAAGGAGGGTCTTCGGGAGATGAACTTCTTTAATCTGCTTTTAACTCGGTTTCTGTCATTTGTGTCAGAGGCACTGTAGTTCAGCCTGAAAACTGAAGGAAATCAAGAGGGAAAATGTTAGTGAAACAATATTTCTAAATTAACAGTAGTTTTCTCAAATATCCTGAGAAAATAGTGGCCATGACCACCGTGGTAAGATCCCAGTCATGCGGTAGGTCAGCAGCGTGGCTGGTTGGACACTACAAACCATCTAATTAATACTTCTGTGAATAAACACGATGAGTTCACTCTGCCGGTTATGCGCAGAGCTCTGTTATTTATTGCCCATAAGTATTTGGACGGTGACCAGTTTGCTCATGAAGTGTTCACGAATCCCACAAGTTTCACTGGGCGATTTTTCAGCTCCAGCTCCGGGCTCCGAGTGTGCTACGCACTATTAGCTGTGCACTCCTTGCTATGAGAAAGGATGTACGGTTACACCACCAGTGAAGGACTAGATTCTCTTGCCAAGATGGATTAAGCATTATTTATATATTTAATACAGTTATAGAAAACATGGCCATATGCCACGAAATGTGTGCAAGATGCATTAATTTATGGAAAGAAAAGTATTCCCGTCCTAATGATTATATTTTATTATATTTAAGCATTTACCAAAATGAGAAACAACTTCAGTGCAATTTATTTCTGCTCTGTGTCAAGAAGACATAGAATCCAGCTGCAGAAAATCCCCTGGAGGAAGTTTGAAAGGCATAAATTTAACTTTTTCTCTGCTGAGGTGCGCACAGGGCACCATGATGGCTATCAAAATAGGCAGTGCTGGTAGGGAGGAGAAGCTCAGCATGACCCAGAAGCAGCAGAGATGCCATGGGGAGAACTTTTCTAGAGTTTTTTCCTGAACAAGCAGGATTTTAAAGATTTCTAACATATCACCTGAGACTTGCCACCCTTGAAAAACTCTTGTTCAGTGTCCTGGGATCTCCCACTGCTCACATTGCTGAGCAGGCTAACGGGGCAGCCAGGGGGGTGCAGCCTCCCTTGGCAAAGGCCTGCAGCTCAGAGAGGGGTGGCTTCTGCTTTCTAAGTAAAGAGCAGCCTTCCATCTTCTCTTGGAAATCCATTAACCAATTAATCAATCAATAAATCAGTCAAACCACCATGATACAACATTCTTCACAAGGTGAACTGGCAGGAGCCTGGTCCATTGTCCCCTTGACAGAATTTCTGAACAAAACCCAGGATAACTTAGCTGCAGTTACAGAGATGCTCCCGTCTCTCCCTATCCAGACTGAACCTCCCCTACAATGCAACAATCTTCAAATAGAGGATCCAAGCAAAGGGAGAGAGCAAAATTAAAAGTATGATCATTATTATCAGTATTTTTTTTTATCAAGGCGTTTTACATTAGATTATTCATAAACGGAACCAGAACATTTAAAGGTACACAATTATAAAACAATAGCAAGCTAAAATAACTGGTTAAGCAACAGCAACAACCCTGGAATATTGTGGTTTACATTACAAATCTGATTTTAACAGCCAAACTTATAAAATGGTTTACGCTTTGCTGTTGTCAAGGGAGAAAAACTTGCCAAATTGTTCATTTTAAGTAAATAGAACATAGCCAATTAAGGAAAGCAATATTTAAACACATGCCTACAACGATCAGAGCATAGTTTGCTTCTGATTTCACTACCGATTTTAACAGAAGAGTGTTCCATTTTCCCACAGCACTAAAATGACCCCACACATACTTCCACAAACTAGTAATCACACAGGACAAATAAAAGGACACTTTACTGGAAAGTACATGGCTTGGTACAATAATCCATCACTTATGAAAACTAGAATTCACATTTTTTAATGGTAGCATTCCTGGAGTGATGTATCATAGAACATAAAGATTAGCATTCAATCGATGGTTGGTGCTTTTTTAACATTATAGCAGAGGACTTCTGGTTCGAAATTGAGCAATCCTTGGCAGGGACAAGCTAAAATTCCAAGTCATTTGGCTGTGCTATAAAAAGAACAACAAATGGATGTTTCTAATTCTGCGTCTTAGTGGTACTTTGAAGCAGTGAAGTGAATCGGATTTAGTTTGGGGTCTCTTTTGTTGCTCAGTGTCATTCTGTCCATAGCCATTCACAACTAGGTTGGCTTTATCCTGACTTCTGAAGCTTCCCGAAGTGATGTAAATCATGCAGGAGTGAAAATATCTTTTAAGTCAATCAACTGTCTGCCACTTTTCCCGCTCAGTGGGGTTCTGAAACGTTTTATGCCCACTTGAGCTACACACTTAACTCTTGGTCTACAGCAGATTAATCAAAATGTTTCAGCAGAAGTACACGTGGTCATCCTGTGAAGGGTAGGACAGCAGGGTGAACATCCCTCTCTTCAGAAAGACAAGTCAACCTGGCTGGAAGTTTTATAACTGAAACAGCAATTATGGTGTTAAAACTACATCTAGAGGTAGGAATAATTATTGTCATGGGTATCTTTGTATGTACCACGTTTTGCTGTATAGCACACAGTTCAAAACAACAGCAAGGTTAATGCTGATGAATTTCTCATTTTATTCTATTAAATATGTGTGAGTCACTAGAAAAAAACTCCAAGCCTCACAGAAATTTAAGGGTTTAGATAGCATGTTCCAAACCCAAGCTTAGCCAGAAATATTCATGTTGGGATCTCACTTAGAAATAGCCCTTCTCTTGCCAAACAACTCTTCTCATGATATCCCCACATTAAAATGACTTTGCTGTTATATTTGGAAATACAAAGAGGAACAAATATTAAAAAAAAAGAAAAAAACCCCAGTATCTATAAAACTCAAAAAGCATAATAAATTTTTTTTAACACCTTCCTTTTTAAATTTCAGGTTCTGGATTTGGGCAGAAGTATCCTCCATGAAACAGAGCTGGCAAATGTCAAACGACATAAAAAAGTGGAAGACAGTTCCATACAGAAGTAAAAATAAGACTCTTAAGGACTTAAGTATAAAATAATAATACATTTCTTCTGCTAATGCAAGTGCGTGCAAGGGCGTTTCATCAGCGAAAATGTAACCTGAATATTGTCAGACTTTCATGTTTGGCTGGTAATAAAGTAAACACCTCGATCTAGAAAAGTATTCTTACTACTTTTGACACTTTATTAGGTCTCTATCTATGCCACAAATTGGAAAGCTATATAAGAATAAATGAGATAATGGCAAGATTTTTTCTTCAATTTTCAAGATGTATGAAATCAAAACAGCTAATCAAAATAAGGGAGTGTCATTCAGACTGGGTACAAAAATAAAAGAGTATAAACACATTTTTAGGACTGAAAGAAAGAACGCATCTTTGGGCCTTATCGGTGGATAGCACAGTAATAACATCGGCTTAATTAGGGGCAATAAGTATAGGTTAAATGCTCTGTAAAAAAGAAAAAAAAGCACTGATCAAAACCTGACCTGTCTTTTTTTGGCTTATATAAATCCTCTGAATCCTTATTCAAATCTAGTCTTAACAATAACATATAAATAACAGAAGCATGGAAGATAAGAATTAATGAAGTACCTCCTAGTGGCACGGTTCTACAGAAATAGGACCATCAAAGAAAGTTTTGAGATGTACTGATGAAGAATCACTTTATAGCATTCAATGCCCTAAATTGTATCTATGATGTAATGAGAATAAGTTGACTATAGTTTAATCAGGATTAAGTAGTGGCCAACAAATTGCAGGGTGAAGCTACAAACGACTTTCTCCAGGGTTTGGGCATGGCCGCCACTCACAGAGGTGGGCAAGGCTCTGGCCTCTTCAGGGCTACGATAACAATGTTTGTGAGATTACTTCCTGTGAATTTAATCATGCATCTAGACAACATATTTCTAGTAGAATGTTTTTCCTGGGTGTGATGTGCTGAGCAAAGCCTGAATGATTCAGAGTGTAAAATTTTTTAATATGTCCTAAACTCCATATTTTGTTGGCAAGAGTTTGTAACTCCCTGTAACCTGATGTCATATTCTTTCCAATGACTTTTATTCCACTCTTAATTTACTCTGCATTTGTACATAATCTCAAGGGTTTACCTATGATTAATTCCTGCCAGGTATAGTGTATCTGAACACTTCCAACGTGTTGAAAGCATTGGTTTTTGAAGAACTATCCATTAATGACTTTCTGAACTGTGACAATGGATATTGACAGTGCTTGTCAGACTAAAGCACTATCGATTGTCTCACATCATGTGTATTGCAAAACCAATTTCTTTCAAGTACCTCTTCCTAACTGAAATACATTATTACTATGCCTCTGTTTATTATAACACCCAAAATTATCATATGCAATTCATTTGGATGGAAAGAACAGAATGAAGAGCAGCAGTGGGAATGGATAAAGAGTTAAGACATTAAAATATCTTTACATTCCTACCTTCTCTTTTGTTACCCTTGATCTCCAGGAAACAAAAAAAAAACAATTAATCTGGACCATGTATTTTTTTTTTAGTATTCTTCAAAGACTTAAAATTTCGTGGAATTCTTAGAAAGAGGTGAATTGTAGTATAATGATAATACCCATAAATGGAATTTTGGTAATTATTTCCCAAGGAATACTAAAAATGACAGGCTGGACTATTCAAAATGCAGAATACATTGACCAAAATCCTAGCTGCAACTTTCTTAAAATACGTGTGAACAGATCCATGTGCTTAACTCTCATCTCTGACATCTTAAAGTAATAATTTTCTGAAGTGCTTTACAGACTCATTACCAGAGTCCTTAGCAACACCTTGAAGGACTGAAACAAAGCTGAGATGGCAAAAGAGGGAGACAGGAGCAGGTCTCTATGACTTTGGAGAAGGAAAATGCCAGTCTAACAGCAGTGCTATCACATATGTGCAAAAATATTAATTGGAAGGAATTAATTAGTTAATTAATTAATTTCAAGTAATGGGAATGCTTAATTGCTGGGTGTCTTATATTTCTGAAGAAATATATCTTAATGTGCAGAGGTGTATGATTCTGGCCACATTCTAAAAGACACTGCAATTTAATATATGTTAACTCATGACTTTAAGTTTTATCGGATACCACTGAAATCCAGAATTCAACATTTCTTCAAATTTTTTTGGCCTGCAGCAGATGTGAAACTACTGTTAGTCCTTTAAGGAGGGAGCAGCAAGCATCATTGTTGGTCAAAATAGGCAGGTTTTCAACCAGCACCAGAGTTTTGAGAGTGACAAAACCAAGTTCTTCCTTTCTTTTCTTAGTGATCCTCTGAGATGAAGGCAATAAAATCTGCCCACTAAGGACAAAGAATTCACCTCACCTTCTTTATTGAGCTAAGGACTTTTGCCAGTCATCCTATTTGATCCCTTAGTGAAGTCCTTGGGCATGTCTCTGAATTATACACACTGTAATTACTAATTATTTTTTTTTTTTGTCAAAAGAGTAGAATGCGAGACAGGTGCACAGTCAGTTTAAAGGCACTAGAAAAATGATTGAGGGGAAAAAAATGCAGGAATCGGGCATTGCTTCTGATCATTATTCTTATAAGCTTCAAAATTACAGATTTTATAACTACAGAGCATATATCCAAAATGTGCAGCACCAGAATGGATATCACCTTCCAGGCTCAGAAGACTTTGTTTGATCTGGCACTGAAATACCTGAAGTCATTCAGGTTTATGGCACAATAATAGATATTTGCCACAGCAAGTATATCTACATTTACAGATGTTTATGAAGTAAGCACAGAAATAAACAATAGGAAAAAGAAAACAGTGATTATAGAGCACAAATAATTTTTCTGTAATATGACAGCCTAACAACTTAAGTGCTCAGTAGTGTCATTACACTTTGTGAAATTTGCGATCATTAGCAGTAAAGATTCAATAAAATGACTGTATAATTCATATTTTGCATCATGCTCTTATGCATATAAAATTTTTAAAAAATTTGTCCCTCTCTAATAATAAATGGAAATAAATTAATAGCGTGTTAAACATCACTACACATTTACATTGTGGAATAAAAATGTCACTCCCCACACAGCTTTTCTTAGTGGTATTTGTACCGTAAATGTTTAGAAATGTAAGCAATATTTCTGAGTATATGTTGGATTTATAAACAAAAATCATACCAGATACCTTTCTTTAATAAAATAAATAAGGTTTTTTAGAAAAGGAAAATAAAACAGGACAAATCTATCAGGATTTCAGTTGTGCATCTGATATGATGCCAAATAGGAAATGATTACTTAAACTAGAGGAGATGTAGAGAACTAAAACAATAACTGTGAAGTGACTAAATAAGGTATTAAAATGAGCGTTGTTGAAAGGAGAACTACCGTACTTCAGGGAAGTTACCAGTGGACGTCCTGAAATATTCTTGGAACCGGTCTTTGTGCTTTCATTAAAGACTTCAGCAGGAAAAGTAGAAGCATTCAAAAAATTACTTGCTGACTCAAAGCTGGAAGCATCATCAGTTGAGACAAGAATTGGGGATATCAGGCAAAAACTTGGTGACTTTGAGACTGGAAACTGGAATAACCAGATTAGAACTAGTACTACCCAAAGCATGGTTAGAGAAGGATTGGAATTACAGAATCATAGAGTCATTAAGCTTGGAAAAGACCTGTAAGACCATCAAGTTCAACCATTCCTCAGCCATTCCAAGCTACCATTAACCCATGTCCTCCAGTGCCACATCTACACCTCTTCTGAACATCTCCAGGGATGGTGATTCAACCACTGCCCTGGGCAACCTGCTCTAGTACCTGACCAACAGACCCAAAGTATTTAATTTTAGTTAATAAAAAATAGTTCTCTCTCATGAGTGTATAACCTTGGACAGTCATATGTGAGGTGGAAATTCCTGGCAGAAGAGGTTCAGGCAGCAGCAGTGAGAAGCACCAGGAGAAAGAAGCTGCCGAGATTTTGGAAGGAGGGAGGGAGCTCGGCATGTTTGGCCAGCTAGAAAATGGCTGAGAGGAGCTCTGATTGTTCTCTATGAATTTGCTGGTGGGGGTGGGAAAAGGAGGAGGAGAGCAGGACAGCAGGGAGGGAGAAGAGCTGTTTTAACTGAAGAACAATGTTGGCATGAGAATAGATGAGTATAAACTGGCCATAATATGAAGTTCTAAACCACCCTTTTAAAGAAGTCATGGGGGCAAGTAAAACTAAAAGGATTTAAGATGCAGCTTAATAAATTTATGTATGAGGATACAGAACATGGTACCTTGTGACAGGAGGGACTGGACTGGATCACCCAGGACTTGCCAAGCCTTTCTTTCCACAATTTTTTTTTGGTATTGTCACAATATTAGAAACACTGTTATACAAACTTAACTCGAATATAAAAACCACAATGCCAGAAATCAATGAATTCATTTTATTCATACAGTATGACCAGTTTATGTTCATCTAATGTAAAACATGTGGGACTTGGATGAAATCTGCTACAGCACACAAAGTCGGACTATTTAGACTCTAAGAAGAGAGAGCACAGTGTACTTGGGAAGGGGAAACTGGTCTCCCTGAGCCTGTGTTGGGAATTAGGACTCTTGACACAGTCTCTGTGCAAAAATATTCCCAGGNAGACTTCACAAAATAAAAAAGAAAATCCCATGCAATTGGAGGTTGAGGAAAATGGAACAAGATACTGTAGACTATTTCCAGATCGAGTTGAACAAGTAATTTGCAATAAATAATGCATTCAGGGGCTTTTAGAGTATGGAGCTCTGTTTCCTTTCTTCTGTTGTGAAATATATGCAAATAACTTTCAAGCCTTTAAACTTGCCTCCTGAGTTAATCTGAAAAAAAACC
>WEIT01026723.1:967608-996758 GCA_013389985.1 Dryoscopus gambensis
AAAAACCTTTTCAACCTTTTGCAAATATTATGAATAATCATCACTTACACTAAATTGCTCAGGCAAAAAGACAAGAAGATGATATGATTCCTTTTTCTACCAGGAGCAGTGGACAGATTTACACCAAAAGAAAAACTCTTCTAGGGGGCTGGGTGCTAGTAACCATGTGGAATTTTTACCTTAAAAACCTACATATAATTCCGCCTTGTGCTTTTGGAAGCAAATTAATTATCTGTAGAGAACAAGGGAGTCTTGTATTTATATCAGCCTTGTTAAGAATTATACAAAGGTTTCATATTTTAAAGTTTAGACATGTGCTTGGACACCGTGTTGAGCCTCTTATTCAGCTCCAGTCTTTTGGGACCCTTCCAGAAAGAATATCCTACCAATGAATTTCCTTTTTCTTGAAACTTTTATCAATCATGTTTCATTCTTCTAAATTTTAGAAGTAAATGATTTTAACTTTAAATTATATTCCAATTGCACTCAGTCTCCAATTATACTCATAACCCTATATTTTTTGACCCACAATGAACTTCTAATGTTTCTTATACAATAAAGGACAGAATTAATTCATAGTGCCTAAGTTATGAAACCAACATGCTAAAACTGTTTATTTCCAATGAGAAACAGTAGTGACATTCAGCTCTGTATTTGCTGTTTCAAACCACAAGTCCCAGCACATTTTTCTCTTTTAAACAGCAAGTTTAGTACTTTCCAGTGAATGTAGATGTGGTAGTTTATGAAGGAGAAAGGCACACCCATTATCTTTAAAGTAATCAAAAAATATCTAGCTGGAGATCTGAAATCCATTTGCTGTACTCTGTTTACATGTTGACTATACCTTATCAAATTATCCCTACCTCAATTATATCATTAGAGTAAGAATAACAACAAAAGATCACCCATGAGCTCATTTTTAAAAGGAGCACATCGTCAGATTTCAGAATTCTTTTTACTTCTTACCCCAAGTGAAAATTCTAGTAAGAATCTCCAGCATCTACGTTCGCATGAATATAAACCTTGGACAGTCACCCTCATGCCATCAACTAAATTTTATTTTTATACAGAAATTATTTCCCTTTGCTAAAATACAACTGATTTTCAGACTTTTGAGCAGTTACAGCTCTTCACTCAGGTAGTGTCCATGTGAGGACACTGGCAAGGCTTCCTTAATGGTGACTTAAGATTTGCATAAAATAAACGAACCCAAAAAGTGGACCAAAAGCAGGCTACAGCTTTTTTTTTCATGAGGCTACCCTGCAGAGGCTGTGGGTGGAGAAGGTGCCTTGAGAGATGTGCTGTGGGTCATCCTTCTATTGGACTGAGACAGGGAAATTACAGAAGGAAAAGNATTACAGAAGGAAAAGGAAAGTCCAGAAAGGAGCTGCTGGTTTATTTAGCCATGTATTTTGTCGCTGGGACCCCCAGTCTGCTTGTGTAGGGGCTCAGAGGGGGACACCTCCAGAGATAGTGCAGGGCATGTGGTGACATTTAGTACTTTATCTAGTCTCCAGAACAGCTGCACTGGAACAAGCTGCTTGACCTGGCAAATAATTACTAATTATCAGGATATTTTCCTGAAATAAAATCAGGCCAGTCATCACAACAACTCTGAGACACTACAATCAGCTACATGTGGGGTTTCCATGCGTGCACTGAATCTCTGTATGACAAGCCATGGTCGAAATTCCGACAAAATGTTGAAAAGAACCAATAGAAGACTGTTTTAGCTTGAAAATTAATGTTCCGGCTGACAAACTGCACAGGGGCTTAACCTACTTTAAAACATATTTAATAGCATAATTTAGTCTCGAAAAAGAAAAGCAAAATAACTAATGATGGACAAATTTAGGGGTCAAATCTAGTTCAGATAAACATTCAAAAGTTCAGATGTTTAACCAAACCTTATCTTGTCCATGAAAAGCCTCAAACTGAAGTGCTCTATCAAATATAAGCAAAGTACAGGAGATTGTGGAAACTTTTCTTCACAGAAGGAAAACTATTATCAGAAACCTGCACCTTATTGCAGCACTCACGTGTAAAGCAGTTAAGCATCAAAGCAAAAGCAAAACATTTCAGAAAACTGCTTCATGGTCGCAGTAATATTTGGATGAAATCCAATACAGAGAAAAGAAAATAATATTAAGAGGAAAGATAATACAGATGCAATTAGACTATCAACCAATAAAACTTGATAGCTGAAACCTTCCAAGCTTAGAGGGAATAAGGAAACTGGAGATCAGAGGACTCTGCCTTTTGAAGTCTTGCTGTCCAGATCCTGGGGACCATTATCCAGCTGAGTATTTTAAAGACATTATGAATATTCTGTCACAGAATTAGAAAGCTTTATTGCTGTGAATGACCTGTAACTTGAGCAGGGGCAGCTACAAATGAATTCCAAATAAATAATTGTTTGGAAAAGGTGAATTCTGCTAACTTAGTTTTCTGGGTTACAACCCACCAGACAAAAAAAATTGTTTTCAAACAACATTCTCCTTGTGGGTTATTGATAACAGAAAGTATAATTCTAATGGACCCTCACCATTCTCACATTCACCAAACACAAACGATTTAAAAAAAACTCTATTAGAAAAGATAAGACCCCTGTTCTACCATGCCCGGCACTGTTTCTCACTCAGCAGGCAATATCTGCTACAGTACCCCAAAAGAAACCAAATTCATACAAATGATGCAGCAACCTATGGTGTTTCAGGATCCTTTCATTTCTTTCCCCTTCCCCAAGTCACCACGTTTCAATCATCTCTTCTTAAGCCTCTCCTTCACCTTTTCTTCTGCGCCCATCCCTCCAGCTACCTGGGATATTAACAGAAAAAAATTGCTTTTCTCATAATTGAACCCCAAATTCAAAGCACCAGGTGCCAAAACAAAAGATATTTTAAGACAGACTTCAAATTCCAGTTCAGAAATGACTGTGCAGCTTGCATTAAGAGCAAAGTCACAACAATAAATCAAGTATTCCATTGCTTGTAATTGTGTCTTAATATCAGTTCTATTCTTGATCCGTCATTTTGAGTGATCTTCAGATAACACTGTATAACAATCCAGGTATTACAGTGTTTTCATTATTTATTCATTAATTTTTAGTGCTATCTTCTGATTTTCATTCAAACACATCAACTGAAATACTTTCTAAAGAAGAAAGGAAGGTAGAGGTATTATAACACCCTAAAATAATCATCTTTAATTTTACATAGAAAGGAAAGAGATTATTACATGTGTTTTCACACAGATGTACGCAGAAAGATTATTTTTGCAAGAACTTCTGAACTTCTAGGAAACTGTAGAAATGAGACAAAGAGTTTGGTTTTAATGAATGTATCTATGGCTTGGATAGAAGACAGTCAAGCAGTGATCTAGAGATCATCACCTGCACTGCTTAATTTTTAGTCACCTTTCTGCTTCTTCCGGTATCACTTCTCAAGAGAAAACCTATGTGCTGCTCAGGAGCCAGTTGACTCCTAAAAAAACAGAAAAAAAGGTCTTTCCTGGATAGGTGACAGCCAGTCTGTCCTAGAAAGAGTGAGCATGAAGGGATGTGGATCAAACCATGAGTTTCTGCACCTTGAATGAAGTCTGTCTTTCTAGATACCACCTAGATAAAAGCTGTCTTGTGCTGATCTATGAGTTTATGCCCCAAAGCCTGCTAAATGGCAAATGATCCAACGTGCATCTGGCTGCCCTCCTGTTCTGCCCTGCCCACATCTGGCCGCCTTCCCTTGGGCTCTGAGTGCTTGGACTGAAGAATAACCTTCTTCAGCAAAAGTGACTATAAAATGTACTATCACTATTGCAAAATAGATTAACGGCAAAGCTTTCTCTAGTAGGGCTTCACACCTGTACGCTTTTAAAATTATTTCTGTGTTCTGTGCAAAGTGTCTTCATGAATTTTGGGATAATTCCATGCTAATCCTTTTTCGTCTCCAAAGGGCTTTTTTTCAAAGGTATTAACGCTGGGGCATTTTTAAATGTTTTCATTCCATTTATTTTAAATGTGCTGTTTGAAAAGGGTTGCTTAGTTTTATAAGAATTTTACTTCTTTTTTTAAATTGAACACCTTAAAAATTAATTACAAAAACTGCTATCACATGCAGGAATATATTTTATATGCTGTGAAAAGGCTTAAGGCAGGTTTGCTCTTTGGATCTCACAGTGAATGCATTACATGCAAGAGATTAAAGGACAGCAGAATCTTCATGTCCTGGTTGTTTACTTTTTCTGTCTAAAAAAAGTGGCAATGAAAGAGATAAATACAATCCCTGGACAGCATCAGGTGAGCTGTTTCTATATGGGAGGCTGAATTCTGCTTTCAGAGTCTGTGGGAAGACCTAACCTTGAATATCTGTGCAAGAAACACTGACTGAAAGAGAAAGAGATTCAGAAAAGAGTTATTTGAGATGATCAGAAAAAAGCAGCACCCTATCATAGGAAAGTCTTCACAGTCTTGGCTGGCCTAGTTACCATCCCAAGCAGGGGGTGGTACACCTGAGGCAGAAAAGAGCTGCTGAAAATGAAGAGCAGGCTAAATGCTGCCACAAGAACACAATTGCACCACAAGTCCATTTAGGCTGAAAATTAGAGTGCTTTCAGCTTGAAAACTGAAGTTTTGGAACATTTTTCCAGCCTGAGCTGAGGGGCAAAAGCATTACTACTGAATTTCATTAATTATGAAAGGAATCAAATGAGGTAGTTGTTTTCAAGAACTGGGGAATTGATTCAATGCTACAAAAAGTCTGTCTGAGGCAGATAATGCTGTGTTACACTTTTCAATAACAGTAACACAAGTGAATTCCTCTTGGGTGAATCCTGGGCGCACTTAAGACAATGGCCAATGGAATTAATTAAATGGAGCCAAATATCCTCGGTGGTGAGGGGAGCTGCTCATATGTCATAGCTCTCTCTTCAGCATCAATATTTAAAGCCAGCTAGTTGGAACCTTTACTTAATTGAGAAACAATACAGCATTTAACCCTTTAGTGATGTTCCACCCTTTGACTTTCAGAGGCAGAATCTGTTTACCCGGCTGGCCAGCAGGCAGCTGGTGGGGCAAAGAGGACATCCTACAAAACACATTCCTTTTTCATTCCATTAATATGCCCTGTCTAGGAGAGAGTACCATCAAGTTGGTGTTTAAATATTTGGGATTGGCTGTCACAGTTTAAATTAAATAGATCCTGCTAGCTGGAAGGTCCAAATATATACAGGATTTCACCACAGGGAAAAAGGTGAGTCTGGAAAGTAGGTATTCCTGTCTAGAGCCTGACGTACAGTCTCTCTAACTGAGCTTAATTTAGATTTTTATAACCTAAAAACCTCCTTAATTCTGTCACATTCCTCGCAAAATACCATAAGGATTGCATCTAGATTAGTTAGAAATAATAGTGAAACCTCAGGATACAGTATAGTATAAGAATCATTTTTTCTGGCTACAACATTCAAATAGGGATACTTATTTCAATAAATACCATGGAAGGTTCAAAATTATGCTCACATGACTGATGGAAAACTGGACTCACTCTACCTGAATAAGAAAGTTCAGCAAGTCCTGCTCACTTGCTCTAGTTCTGACCTCTCCCCAAAGACTACAGTCTAAAATATTCCCTGTTGCAGCGAGGACGCCTCCATCTATTTAGGTGTTATCTGTCGTCAGCCTCTATTCCTCCCCTGCAGAGGCAAAGTATGGACTCACAAAAACTGGAGATCTGCTGACACATGGTGATGGAAGGTTGAGCAGAGGTAGCTGTCTGCATTGTGTGCTGCTTTAAGCTATAAAAATTGTGGCATTTTGTACAATCTACATCAAACCTTAATTTTGCCACCTAATGTAAACAAAGACCTACTTGTTATGGAACTTAGACACCAGACCAAAGCAGTGCAAGACATGTTGAGTGGTTAAGCTTGGAAGTGACAGAGTCAGAGCAGAGATTCCTCATTGCAGGAGTTACCTCACTTTTAGTGCATGGAAAAAAGCCCAACTGCGTGGCTTCAATAATGCCTAAAATCTCGTGATTTCTTTGTGATTACTTTTTCTGAAGCAAACGTGTGTTTGAAACAAGCACATTTTTCCAAAATGCAGTTTTCTTAAGGACTGTATCAGTATGCATGGTTCAGTAGGAAAAGACTTAAAGCAATCGTGATATCCAGTCTCTACTTGCCTCCATATCAAATCCATCTAGGAGTTTATTTTGTTAAGAAAAAGATGTGGTGTCTCTCTCTTCTTTGGAACAAAAAAGAAATATGGATTTGTAACCTTTTCCTTTTCTTTCTTTAAACTTAAGTCCTTCAATAGTGTTTTGAACAAACCTAAAGAGATTTTAAGACAGACATTTTGTATTACAACATTCCCCTGGGTCGTGTGTATGATCGTCTTTACTAAAGCTCCTTTCAGTCCCAGTTGAATAAATATGCATTTTATTTCACTAATCTTGAAACAACAGGAATAAAGTTTACCCAGGTCTTTTATACCTCAGAGAACAAAACAAATACTACAAATCTTTAGAGAGAAAGGATATACAAAAGGGCTTGAGGTGAATGTTTCAAAGCAAATACTCTTTAAACGATGTGCAAATTATTTCAGCACTTGAACATGATTTATGAAAGGGGATTAGTCCACTGAAACAAGAACCGAGTTTAAACTGTTGGGTTTCAAAGTCAAGGATGAGAAGTGTTAGCTGGAAAAGGCAGAAGAAACTGGATAGTAATCTGTAGTGAGGATTTCTGATTGATTTTCTTTAACTAACTCAATCCTACATTAGCTATCGCTGTCATTCATACTTAACTGTGGTGGGCAGCATAAAATACCTTCTTTTATGATATAATTCCCCATAAAAATGAAGTATGCAATGGTGATAATTAAGTAATAATGAGGTAATTAATAACTCAGTGACTAGCTCTCTATTTACTAGTATGCCCCATAAATGAGCACGAGGAGTGTGAAACAATTAAAGATTATCCAAGCTCAAACAGATAACTTTTCCAGGGAGTTGTGTGTCAGTGAGCAGACCAATGAGTCACAGGTCACATCTATAATAATACATTATATTATATTGTAATAGTCCCACATACTCTTCACCTAATGGGTTAGAGCTACTCTTAAGTACTATAAAAATGATCACTTTTATGTAATTGTAAAGATTAATAAGTGAGCTAACTTCTCATGGTTCTATAATGACCCTGCTGTTCTAGTAGGTAAAGGAAAATTTAATGATCCTGCTCAGATATGATTAATATCTAACTTTTTCCTGGCTAAAAATCTGGACTTGGTTCAATAAAAATGAATTAAGTGAACATGCATGGGTTTCCCTGCCAAATGTTTATATGGAAGTTGGATATGCCCAATTTGAAAATATGCTTTTTCAACCCAAATAGTAAACTCTGGAAGGATTTTGGAGAGTGAAGTAGAAATAAAACAAAGAATTAAGGAAACATTATATTATAACTGATGGAAACAGGATATTCAAATTCAGAAAAAATGTAATTTTTTTTAGGAGTAGTCACAGCCAGTTGTGATTTTGAGTGCAACATAATCTTCTATTATCAGTAGAAGTGACACAATTTTTTTCTCAATTTGGCATGTTTTGTTTCCCAAATGCCAATATTATTACTTCCTTGTTGCTGAATCAGTATTTTCTTAAGCTTTAAGAGAGCATACCTATACTTAATGTGACAGAGAAACATGAGAGTACAAACATGTAAAAAAATAAGTTTAGTCCCTGTAGTCCAGATGAGTGATTCCACTCTCCAAACCCAGCATGTTGCATTTTCTTTTCCTGCTTTTTTTTTTCAGTCCCTGAAGCTGACGGCATTCCTGTCGATGCAATAAAAATAAATGCCACAAACCTACAAGATGCAGAGTGACAAAATTAACATTGAGGTAGGAAACTGCATATTTGCAGCTAGTTTTCATTTTGCTTTCTGTTCTAATTGTTGCCATTGGTAATGCTGCACTAATATACATTACTGCTTTATGTTTCTTGGCTTTATTAAAAGTAATAAAACTGACCTATACATAATGCTAACATTGTAATATAATAATAGTCCCTAAATAGCATCATTTGGCTTTGAACTTCACATCTAACTGAAATAAATGGGCAGGGAAGAGGAAAAAATTCAGACCTCATCAGAGCTAACAAAGAAATTGAGTGATTTCCCACTTCTGTGGCTCTAATTAGAATCATGAAGGTTGGACAAGACCTCCAAGATCATCGAGTCCAACTGTCAAACCGGCGGCACCACCATCATGTTCACCACCAAACCATGTCCTCAGGGGCCACATCCACACCTTTTTGATCACTTCCAGGGATGGTGACTCCACCAGTGCTCTGGGCAGCCGGTTAATCAGCCCCCTTTTGAAATGGGTGACCCTATGTGGGTGAAGGACTCCATAAACTACCACAGAATCCAGCCCTCTGTAGGTTTGTCTGGGCCAGTAATACCTCTCTCTACACCCCAAGAGATGGTCTCCCAACCTTCCATCCCCTTCACGTGTTAGAGAGGAAGACAGAAAACTCCTACAGGCTCATCTCAGCACTGCCTGTAATTACAGTGCCTCTTTCTAGGACATCTAAACGACGTTTTCAACAAATACGTTGCTGGCTTTTTTTTTTTTCCCTTCTGTTATCGCACAGCCAAAACCATGCAAATTTATGTGTTTGTGCCCTGGTGTGCATCCTTTCCCTCCACAGAGAAATAACAGCCTCAGACAGGAGGTCTTTGCCACAGAAATTCCCAGTCCTGTGCAGGGACAAACTTGAAACCCTCATACAAGTCCTTGGAAGAAGCTTTAGCCAGGAAGGACCAAGTAACACGTGGAGCCAGGAAGGTTTCAAACGCCACCAAATTCTCCATTTCTTCCACCATGTCCATTAAATGACCAAAATGGGTTTCTGCTGCTGTTTTTTTTCTCTCACACTCATTGTACAGTCTCAGTTATCTAACAAACTGCATTCAGGGAGGATTCTGGATCCTTTAGTAATTACTTCGGGATAAATACATGCCATGCTCAAGTTTCAAAATTCAGCCTGCTGAAGAAAAGTGAATGAAACACAAAAAGCAATTTTGGGCAATTTTAAAGCACACAGTCCATGGTTCAATCCTAAGGACTACAAGCTCCTGACTTTAGCTGTCTTTTAAGAAACTAAAGCATATTTCCATGCCCAGATGACTTTGTAACAAATACCTCTGAAGCCAAATCGAAATTATCATCCAGAGGTTATTATTTTTAATTTTTCTTGATTTAAAAGATGCTTGGAAGCATATTCCCAGACCCTGTCACGAGGCCATTCCCTAGGGAAGTGTGTGCAAAGGCTGTGGCATCCCAAAGGCAAAACATCACCCTTTGGGACTAAAAGACGCATCGCTCCCTGCTGAAAGTCCAAGAGGAATTTAGGTAAGGAAAACATCATTATTTGAGTTGGCTGGTGGCCAGGGTGCCGGGGCTAAGACCCTGATCCTTACGGAGAGCAGAAAGGAATCCCAAGCCTGCTGTTTAATATGCATGACATGTCTCTTTGCTGTCAACTTTTCCTTCCACCCCCTGCCTTTGTCCGCTCTTTCCCACCTGTTGCAGCTTGTCCTTATTTGGTCTGAGAGCTGGAATTGTCTTACTTTGGTGTCACATTGTGTCTGGCACAATGATGCCTGGGGTCCCCGACTACTCTTATTGAGACACTAAAATGACCATGAATAGCAGTAATGCTGCCACAGCTCACCAAGATGTTCCTTTTCACGCATATATATTTTTTAAATTCTTAATGCTGGAGTTGTGGCACCTCCAGCTAGAATTCAAACATGGAGGAGATTTTCCAGGCTGCATGACTAACCACCGAGTTGTAAGTAAAGTGTTCTTGAAGATAAGGAAAAAATATGCGAGTAGAAACAATAAAAATAATGCAATTCAATCTTATCAATTCAGGCAGTTCCAGCTTTTATGTGGCAAACAAGGAGATCAAATTGCATTTATCTAATATCACAGATTTTTTTAAATGTCTAAAATATTTCATTATTTTGCTTTGGCAACCCAAAGCTGAGGAACAGATTACTGTTCCCACTACATAAGGAAATAACTGACAACAATTAGTATTTATTCTTGTTGCTTTTGTAATAAAAATAGAATTCCATCATTTTCAAGGAAACCTAAAATATTAATAAGAATGTGATGAACTGAGTAAATGTGACGCCATAAGGAAATGATGGAGAACAGGTTGGAAATATAGTGCTTTGGGAATGGATTGCATTATCAAGCTTGTGATTGTGCATTTTGACAAGAGCAGCCCTCAGATTGATACGGTAGCCAAAGGGCACTCTTCCTACTGCGGAGCTGTTTGTTTCCATCCAGGAGAGGGGGAGTAGAAGGGGAATTGATCCCCTCTGACAATCAATAGCGACTCCAGCACAGGCTCTTCCACAAGAGGTCACTCCTGAGTGACCGAATTCCCAGAGGACGGCCACAAATGGCCCAGATGGCGCAAACTGCAAGATGGGTGCGCGGGCATGAAGAGAAAGGCTGAGCTCAGCCGAGAGCATGGACTTGGTTTCACTGCCCAAAACACAACCGTCCCGACAGCTCCTGTGCTCCACACACAGTAAGGCCCCGCGGGTTTCGGGGAGAAAAACGATTCCTGGGAACCCTATGGTGCACAGAACCTTTCCCTACATCCCAGATTCTTTCCCTACTTCCTGTCCACCACAACAGCATCTCTACTTGCAGAGTAACCCAGGTGCGTGGTTTCATGGGATATAAAATTAACGTGGCAGACCACCTACCAGTGGACCCAATTATAACTGGTACTAATTAGAAGGAGGTTTTGGCAAACTTAGGAGAAAAAAACCAAAAACCCCCTATGGTCTGAATGATAACTAAATTACTTGGAAATTATGAAGTCTGACACTAATTTTTAAAATTATCTGTTTAGAACAGCACTCCTTTGCGTTAAAAGGAGTGGTGCTGCAAAGCAATTTTCTTGCACGAAATGCATCCTTCTTCTAATGGGAGCGACTGCTGGGGTGAAAAACCTGTTCTTTCTGGCCAGCAATCTGCAGAAATTAAACCAGTGAAATAGCTGACATCATAAAATAAAAAGTCATCTCTTTCCATGTATTTGAGAACAAGATCACAGTTTTACATATTTTGGTAACACTCCCCAAGGCCATTCTTGTTTTCTTCTTAGCTCAAGAAAACTTAAATTAGAACATGAGTTGAAACCAAACTGGTTGAGAAGATACTGAAAAGCTGCATGACCAAGAAAATGGTCACTCTCTGAACTTTGGAAATTGAGCCTGGCAGTTTGAGCCAAATTTTCAGTGAAATCCGTGTCTACAGCTCAAAAAGCATAACAGAGAATTACCATTTGTCCTTGTAGTGCAAGCAGAAGCAATTAGGATTAGACATAAAAACCAAATTCCTGCTACTAAGTCTCTAGGGGCAGTCTCCCCAGTTTTAAATTAAAGAGTAAATTACTGAAATGCTTTGGTTAGGATATACCTGTCCTTTATATACGTGTACTGCTAAAACAAAAAGCAATGATGCAGCAGTACCAAGTCTAAAACTGGATATTTTTTGCAACCCCTAAAATGTAGACAAGGTAAATACAAATGAATCCGAGCTGTCTGAATATTTCACTAAAGGTTATTGGAATGGGAGGGGGTGGGATACTAAAACATCAGTTGCTCATCTTCTGTGTTAAACTGGAGGAGTTCTAAGGCATCATTAAAAAAATCTCCTTTGTTTGGATTTGGCACTGGCAATAGTCAATAACGTAAAAGCACTATAAAATTATAAAATCGTTAAACTTTGCAAGAACTTTATAAACACACTTGCAGATACTGCACATATCTTTGTGCTCTGCAGTCAAACTGGACAATGAAACGACCACCTGTTAACTGCTAACAATGTGTCATTACCAGTTCTCATGCCTTTTTAAAGCAATTTTGGCTCTAGCTGCCGATAATTCTGGCTACGATACTTGTGTGAACATTAAGGGCACAGAAAGCCAAAGGCAGAAAACTGACAATACAGTTTGTGCTTAGACTACTAATAAGTAAGTGAATAATATGATTTTTCTAATTCCACATAATTGCTTGATCTCAAGGGGCCAAAAAAAAAAGTTCTGAATACATATTTTAGAAGCAATCCAATCTACGGTATTTAAATGCAAGCTTCGATTCAGTGAGATTTCACAGCAGATATTTTCACATTTTTTTAATAGTTTAAATAGCCTTTAACAAAACAGAGGTTATTCAGGATTCTCTAAGGTTTGAAAAGAAACATAGACTAAGTCTCTGTCACTGCGCATAGTCACTTTTTCTGTTTTGTCTGACAAATTATCATTTAAAGATATGTGAGAAGTCTAAATAAATAAATAAAAATTCCCTGAGTGCTGACACAGTTTATGGGCATTTTGCTATTAACTACAATAAGAGCAGAGTCAAACCCTCAGAACTCACTGTGTTCTCAGCCTTATTTTTCTTCCTCTGAGAAATGCAGCGTAACACCCAGTGCAAAGATATTGGGACAATTTTTCACAAACCATGTTCAGGCTACTTTATATTTTATAGCACAAAGAAAAAAAAAAAAAACAACAACAAAACCAAAAAGCCCTTTAAAAAAAAAAAAAGAAACAAATCAAGATAATAAGAAAACAAAATCCAAAAATCCTGTGGTCTGCAAAAGAGACTATTTAATGAGTCTCTATTTGTGTGTACACACACGCATGTGTGCATATATTTATGATTGTGTGGATAATTATCATTAAAAATAGCTATGTTGGGTCTTTTTAATGCAGCCCTTTTCTGAATATCTCAGGCTTTGATCCTGCACTGAAATGTGTGCAGGCAAATTCCTATACAGCCCTTTGGTACCCAAAGGTATCTCGAACCAGCCTGCCAGTCTGGGGCTGTCAGGGTGCTGACATCGGGACCAGGGTGTGAATCTCCCCCCAAACAAAGAGGGAAAACAAAAATTCAGGGGAGAGGGTGAAGTTAAAAAAATGTTGAGTGAGGGATTCAGGGCCAGCACCAGCTCCTGCGGCTGCTGCCCACGATCTCACGAGCATCTCAGCTGGAAGAGGAAAGTCTTTTCAGTGGATTAACGCACACCCCTGCTAGTTTTAGATCACTTTCTTTTCTAATCACACTGACAAAAATCAACGCCAAACCCTGGAATTTATCTTCTATAAAATTATAGATACATCACTGATTGTTGGCTGCAGAGGATATGTCAATTCTTTCAGCAATTCAGTGTATAAATACACAACAGACAAAATTACTCTGGCAATTTGAGGTATTTTACTAAAATGGAAACAAAGCAACTGCAACAGACCATTAACGTACGGCTCATGTTGGTTATTTTTAAAAATAAATGGCTTAAATAAATGTCTTTGCTCCTAAACAAATTTATTTTGCTTAGGAGAGAGTGTCACCCTTTAAAAGTGTGGAGCTAGTAACTGTCTTTACTTAAATGCAAGTTATGTATATCAGCGCAGAACATATTCAGCTTTAAAATTCTCAGTGATCTTCCTTACATTCTGTATGTAATAAAAATTATCTTGCCCTGTAATGGCATAGTTATTTAAAAAGGAAAGGGGAAAAAAAAAACAAAAGGAAAGAAAAATGAGGAAAGAAAAAAGCCTTACTTAAAGATTTTCTGTGTTCAGGCTTTGGCTCTTTGGATTCAGTGTCTAAGTTATGCAGTAATTCGATGCTGGAGGATCTTCTGAGTTTGAACTCCAAATTTCCCGATGTAATTCTCTGTTCTTTTGGCTGGGAAAAGAATATATATATATATGTATATACATATGTGTATGCTTTTAATAAAATTATTATTTGTAAGAATGAAGCAAGAGATTCCAGAATGCCAGTACAGAAGTTAGCAGACACACACAGAGCAAGTGTGCAGGGAGTATATAATTTAAGGAAAGTGCAATGCAAAATTTGTCATATGGCAAAGCTTTTATGGCCCTGACAGACTGATCTTAATTTCTGAGATAAATTCCCATTTAAGTGAGGAAAACAAAAGGCCTGCTTCTTTAGGCTTTAGGGACCAAAATTAT
Source organism: Dryoscopus gambensis (assembly GCA_013389985.1). Taxonomy (NCBI): domain Eukaryota; kingdom Metazoa; phylum Chordata; class Aves; order Passeriformes; family Malaconotidae; genus Dryoscopus; species Dryoscopus gambensis. The sequence continues at coordinate 981,678 of WEIT01026723.1, forward strand.
TTCCACATTGCAGGCTACTTACAAATGCTGGCAAAGAGGAAGAGTGTTTAAATTGCCTTTCTGGTTTAGATAGTTACAGTAAATATTCTTGCAAACACAATTACTTCAAACATCACTGAAAATTTGGGGTTGAATTCTGCTGGTTTAAGCTTAAGAAGTAGTCGGGGGGCTTTTCTCTTATTCTAATTCACTGGCAGACAAAGTGAAAATGAGGAGGGAAAAGAAGCAAAAAAAAAAAAAAAAAAAAAGAACGAAAACCCAGAGATGCTGTTTCGGCTGAAGCCACGTCTCTTCCCGTGGCATTTGGTCAGGTGAGATTCAGCCGTCCCAGCAGCCTGGAAAGCTGCCAGGCTTTTCACACTCGTGCCGAGTTTCAGAGCTGAGATAGCTGACAGGGATGGAGTGGCCAGGAGTGGTGCGTGGTGACATCCTGTCCTGCGCACTCCGGCCTTGGCCAGGACCAGCCAACCGCGGGCCACTTGTGCCCCACCAGCTGCTGCTGCTGTGGCTCTCTGCATGCTCAGGGCTGCTGATGCCACAACAGCACTTTAGCTACGCTCAAATATATATATATATTAAAAAATCAGGTCTATTAGATGTTTAGTTTAATAATGTGCCAAAAAATACTTTTTTTCTGAGTCTCCGTGGAAAACTCCACCCCAAAATCTTTAGTTGGATATCAATATCCTCACACACCCAATGAAATGCACAATATGAAGACATACATCATCAGATCAAACTTTCTGTGGCTGATTATAGCCTCAGGGTAATAGAATGTTTGTAGCTCTTTAAGGAAACAGTAGCTGTGTTCAAATTAACCCTTTCAAAGGGGCTGCAGATTCCACTGCACTGAAACCTCTGAAAAGTGCAAGAAATGGGGATATTTTTCTCTCACCAGATTCTGCAGTGAACAAGGAAAGTCAGTGCGCTAAAAAAAAAAAAAAAAAGGAAAATGTTCTTGAATCAGGCAGGGATAGGAGGGAGACATTTGGAATTTGCACTGAGAGTGGCAAAAAAGAAAGAAAAAGCTACAGCTGAAGCTGGTTTGGTAATTAAAAACTGTTTTAATAAAACGCAACCCTGCTTACTTCTAGTAGAAAACCCCCAGCCTTCCTGGGAGAATACCAGCAATCAGTTACAAAGGAATATTATTTTCTAGTGTTATTCTTGTGAATAAGTAATACAAAAATTCATAAAAGGCTCAAATGTATTAATAGTTCTATTGAAGATTATATACTGTAGGCTGCATAAACAGAAAATGCAAAAAAATTCATTAGTTATTAAGTGCTTGTGTGCTTTTACAACCCTCAGCAAGCCAGCGTCCTTGTTATTTCAGAGAAATAAATGTAGCGTTCCATTTCGAGGCAAGAATCAAATGACATTTTTGTGCAGCAACCTTGTTTATCTGACATTTTTTAGTAGATTTGCATACATATTTTTATATCCTTCAGAGAAAGGAATGTCTAGCTAGCTGCTGACTGCCTAAAACCTGTAGAGATGCCTGATCAAATGAAGTTGAAATTGCTACATCTTAATTAATAAAGGTAACAGCCAAAACAAATACATACCAATCTGTCAATTGCATTTTTGATAGCGTGGAACCAATCCAATATGAGAAAGTCGATATCCGACTGGAGGAGGAACTCATTTCCTGACACTGTCGTGATCTGGGGAGGGCATGGGCACACACAGGTGAGTAAAGCACACGCCAGGCAGATGATTTTCCTTTGTTTTCCCTCCCATGCCCCCAAATGCTTTTCCTTTTTACCGAGAATTATCTGCTGGAGTGCCGAGTTACAGAGGAGTTCTGAACCTCTGTCTGAAAACTGTTTGAATATGTCACAACAAACGAGATATTGTCTCAGCAATGCAACCACCCAACACAAATAGTGCAGAAATAACGTGGATGTGACAAAAGTCAAGAAAAGCCAGGAAACTCTGTGTAACAAGACAGTTCGAGTGAAATCAAAGCACCCTGAAAAGAAGTGAATGCAAGATGAGAATTATTTCCTGTCATCTGCAGTTTGCATTTCTATTTTAGTAGTATTGTTTTTGTGTCTGGTACTTCCATTCTTGAATTTGCACATTTATTATTTACCTATGATTCCACAGCCCACTTCCAAACATTTTGGTAAAACTAATAATGTCACTCTTTCACATTTAAAAAAGAAATTACCATCAAAGATGGCTGCGACAGAGTAATTAGGAGCCCATTTATAATGAAAAAAAAAATTCCCCGGTTTGTCTGAATAGAAGTCGATTTACATTTTTGACCCACTCACTGGGAATATTTATCAAAAGAATATTCAGTCCCCTGATAATGCTGTTTCACTGCCTAACCTAATATTTGGTGCAAATATGTATGTATATGCTGTTGGTCTGAACTTCTGTAAACCACTGGGATGATAATGATACATAATTTTTTGTTTTACATACATATATATAAATCTATGTCTATATTTCACCAGGGGAAATCTCCAGGTATTTCACACAACAGATTGAAGCAACCATTTCACAGGTGGCAAAACTGAGGCCCAGAGCTGTGCAGTGCTTGGTCCCAGGATTATTCCATGTGGCATTCCACGTGCACGTGGCCATGGAGCATCATCTGGGCACAGCAGCCTTCTGTGTTAGCAAACAAGTGAACCAAGGGCTACATCACCAGCACATTTTGGAAGGGGCAGGAGCTCATTCTGCCCACACTCCAAACCAGCTCAGCTCCTGCCAGCTCTGGAGCCAAAGTTTTTATGTTATTTTTCCGTTGTTAAAAGCTGCTTGTGCAAAATACGGTGGCATCCACACGTGGATATGGAACACTTGAGTGTCAGTGTATTGGGGATGAAGGTTTAGTCTGCATCTTGGGATGTTCACTGGAATATGGGGTTATTCAGCACCAAAACCTTTTCAGGTATTTTTAGGGGAATGGCTGAGCACAGTGGACAGTAGGGATTTCCTTCCGACCACACTTTGAGAAAAAGCAAAACAAAGCTGTTACGACCTGGCACAGCTTACTTATGTAAATACATCTACATGAAGTGCTATTGTTTCACTTTATCTCCCCCATGTCAAGAGTTTTCACTGAAGCAAAAAAGAAACAGCAGATCCTCACCAGCCTGGGTATTCCCAGCATCTTCCTTAAAACTGAAATACTACCAGGGAGAAAAAAAAAACCCCCAAACTAAAAAATAACAGCTTAATGTCACATTAATTGTCCTATAACCCTCCCTTTATTGAGGAAATGCCTGTAAGGAAGGTTTCCAAAGTCATCAGCATTAAGGAAAATCCCGTCAGTGCAGCTCCAGTGGAGACATCCTGTGAGAGTGCTGCGGAGAATGTGGGAATGGTCCCCTGGTGTGGGCTCGGGGCTGCCCAGCTGCAGATGTTCATCCCGTCCCCTCTGCACCCACCGGGAGCCAGCTCCAGCCACCCCACTGCTCCCCGGGCACGAGGGAGAGTTATTTATCGGGGAAATCACAATTCCCTCATTCGTCCACGGCCATAATGCTAACCACCACTCACACACTCACCCTTCCCTTCACCAAAAGGAAATAAAAAGCCCAAATCCAACTTAAGGTGAGCAGTGGAAAGAGCTGACCTTCAGTTCTGTGCCCGGCTCACACGGCAAGGCTTGGGTTCAAAACGTATGATATGATATCACAATTTATTAATGTATACATGCAGATATGAATTAGACTAAACACAGGCAACAATTCAATCTAATGCCTCTCTCCCAGTATAAACAAATCATTATTAAAATTATAAAATGGAATAACATTTTCAAAGTAAGAGCAACATATGTAATTAGATTTACTGTATTTTGAAGGCTTAAAAAGGACACAACATAGTTCAGCCTTCCGTTCAGTAAATTCAGGCTTTATTAAAATACAAGTATTCAGCACTGCATAAATATTTGCACTGTATGATATGCAAAAGAGATACTCCATTGCTAACAAGACCAAAGCAAACTACATGTTGAAAGTTTCTTTGTCTTGAATGTGTTATTTTGATAATCATATATTATCAGTGTTTTATGAGCAAATCTGTAAAAACAGATCATAGAATGGAGGGAAGAGAATTCATTTAAAATATACTTTCTGTAAGATATAGTTCAAGTCCTTTTCTTTCTTTCCCCAGACTAATCTTCAGAGTAACAAGACAGTTTCAAGAAGACTGCTACTGCTCTCTACAGTTTAAATGCATCCACTCCTTAATTACAGTCAGTAATTGACTTTGTTCTGCTCCATTCCAGTCATTCACAGGCAAGCAGTTCCAAAGGCTTTGGCTGGTAAATCCCATTTAATGTGCAGGTTTTCTATCCCACTTTTATATATTACCTCCTTAGGATTTCTGATAAATGGCTCTTGGAAAGGATTGCTAAACCATATTTGCACTTTGAACAATCAAATTTTCAACACCCTTGGGAAAAGACATCAGTAAAGAATGCTGGTTTTGACTAAACCTTGTGATTGAACAATTTATGATCACAGCCCTAAATGATGTATAACTAACAACAAGCAGAAATTGTTCAATATTAAGGCCTGTTAACACACCGTCCCTGTGTCAGGCACTGCTGAAAGAAACAGAGGGCTGGGGAAACAAATGAAAGACAAATCTAGGAGAAAAAAATAAAAAAGAAAATGAAGTGTTCTATCCAGAGCTGCCAGACTCCATTGTGCCAGGTACTTCACTTATTTAAATACCTCCCGAAATCCCTCTCTCTGTGCCATCATTTTTGCAAAGGCTACAGTCTGGAATTAGCACCACCTTACCAGGCAGAATGATGCTGCTGCTGTCAGCAATAAACACCCACGAGGACTGACAACTGGCATTAACCCTCTGGTTTGCCATGCCCTTCAGGTTGGGGATAGGAGAGCCAGGGCGCCTGGATTCCCTCTTTCTTGCTACAGCACCACGGAAAAAAATGACTTCAAAGGCTGAATCCACTCACATGGCAGTTTTGCAGCGAGCTGCAGCACGGTCCTGCTGTTAAGCATTGATCCTCAGAAATTATCGGCTCGCCACAGGTAAATGTGTGCTAAATTCAGTGCACTGCCGGGCTGCCAGCACAGTGTGGGAGGCGGGGAGGGAGGCAGGTGTGAAACACTTCCTGATATTCTATTTCTGGCTTATTAAGGGTTTCTCTTGTCACCTTATAAAGCTGCAAATGGAGGGTTGAGCTTCTTTTGCATGTCACCATAATGATGCACCAAGGTGGTGTTCAACAAGATCCTATGTTATTAAACAGAAACGTACCCTTGTAGCTATACAAAATGCAGGACACTGTGTCTTATTAATGCCATTACCATTTTAGAATATATAAATATTTCTTGGAGGCTACCCAGGATCAACAGTTTTTAAAAATTCTACGGATTATATATTTTTCATGTGCTAGGTTGTGCTCTGGGACGTACTGCTGCGCCAGGACTTCCAAATCCTTACAGATCACCCTTCAGAACACGCCTCAGACACTTTCCTTTCACAGTTTATCTATGCCAATGGAAAACAGGAGGTAAAAGAGCCATGGAATAAGATCATGGTCTTCTGTCCGTGGTTTTCCTGAAAAGTTTGGTCCGAGGACCACTTCACTGCTGTGAAAAAACATCTCCTTCCTGGTATGCCTCTAGTTCATTACCCATAGATACTTGTACAGGTGTTCTTGCATTTATTTCAGCTGCAGAACAGGGATGGAGGCGATTTCAGCAATCCTACTGATAGACACTCTATGGAGATATGGGAAAGGGCGATAAATTCACACAGCAAAACAAAAATCCAAACACGTCTTATTGATTCACCCACTTCAAAGTGTACTTAAGCATCTCTGGTGGCCAGAACTATTATTTGCAGTGATTAACTATTTTCAGACAATGCAAAGAACAAACCTTAATACAGGAAGTGAAGAATTCTGTGGGGAAAGAGAAATGCAGCAAAAAAATTTGGTGTATACCATGCAACAAACAAAAGGGAGCAGAGTGAGCAGCCTGGGAAGTGTATGGCTCATGTATAGCTCATGTATGGACACCAAAAAAACCTTGTCACAGTTCTTAATTCAGCCAAATACTGAAACAAGCCATTGTTCAACTCCCCCTGAAACTGGGACATCCAGAAAAATTGCTGGGCTATCAAGGTGAAGCTTCGCATAACTGACTCCAAAGGTTCAGTGTTGGATTATTGGATGTTTTTGGACCGTGGAAACTTCAGCAGTTGCTAATCCAGTGCAAGATTCAGTGCAGAAAACCGAAATTTTTGTGCCACCTGGGACTCACACAGCTTGTGGTGAACACTAAGTGATTTAAACTTGGATTGACAGATACCTCTGCGTGCAGAAATTCAATAAAATGTGTTCCTCTTGTTGCACTGTGCATTGGGATTGCTGCCCTTGATATGTGTAGGAAAAAAAGGAAATGTGAGTCGCTGGAGCATTTCTAGCTCCAAAGTTAACACTCTTCCCCCTTCCCACCACTCCCTTCATCTCACCTTGCTCTCTCACAAAGTGGTGGGTTTTTTTCTGATCATGTTAGTCAACCTGATTCCCCATAATGAAGGAAAATTTGGATTTTTCTCTCTATTTTCCTAAGAGATTTTTCAGAATGGGATCTATCCATGCAACACAGGACACTCCATTTGCCATCAGCATGGCAGCCACCAGGGCTGGGCCAGGGAAGTTGAGAAAAGAGTCAAGAAGAAATGAAAAAAAAAATAAAAGAAAAAAAATAGAAAGAATATTAGGAATTTTCTGTCTCTAAATATTCATTTTAAAATAATTATAATATAACTTGAGAATAAATGCATAAACCATAGATACTCCTCTGTCCACACCCTCAGTAGAAGTAGAATTAATTAAAGTTGGGAGACACTATGCTCCTTAGTGGTTTAATTAGCTGGATTTGAATTAAACTGGGACAGAGCTATACAAGTTTTTAAAAACATGTCAAAAGTCTAACTGCATTTCTGGAAGTTGATCCTAAATTTTTTCTCACAGATAATCCAGTCTCTTGGCCATGTTTATGCTGAATGAGTGAGCAGACGAGAGGATAAATAAAATATCTCTTTGTGCTGTATCATAGTGAGCTGAGTCTAATATTAAAAAATGGAAACAAAAGAAAACAAAAGGCTCAGTATTGAGTTGAGTTGTATTTGTGCAGCATCACGTATCCATTCCATGATCCAGCCTATCAAACAGAGGTAGTCATGGTTATGCTGATAGTTAAATTACTTAAAGGACTCTAAGATGTTTATGACTACCAAAGAAATTTCATTATCAAGCAGATTGTCTGTCTCATATTACAGTCTGGCTTCACCCATCTCGCAGTCCTTTGGATGTCGAGCAAAGTTAACATTGAAGTGATGGGGAAATATCAGCTTGAGAGAAAAGGTCTTCAACCAATCTTTCAAAAAAAATGATATTTGTTAAAAAATTTGGTGAGAAAGTATCTGCCTTGTGTTCCCAATGTTGCTAGATGTTAAGTAAATATATGCTGATTGCAAAAAAGTTGCTTTGGCAACTCTCTTATTAAAATGCATTTGTAACCCCCCATCTGTCACGAAAGTTTTGAAAAGTTTGTTTACTTTGGAGAGCCGCCTTATCCAGGGTTACCCCGGCATACAATGATAGCAGTCTTCAGAAGTTGTGTGAGGAACAAGCCACTAGGGATCCATTTTTGTTTTAATTGGCACACACAAACACTTTTCTGGTCTGTCAAAAAGATCAAGCTAATATGCATGGCGGGTGTTATATTCTCAGCTTTTGGGAGCAGTAAAGCTCCCTTTATTTAAGTAATTTAAATGATAGACTGCAAAAACTTTGCAAGTCAGAAAAATGTTTTATACTTTCTTTGGGAATATTTGTTTTAGGCAACAGAAAATGTTCTACATATCTAAAGATGTTGAACCTTATGTTTTAATTACCCTGGTTTTTTCTGACTCTGTAAAAATGACTGTGAAAACCAAGGATTGCAAAGAGGCAACAAACAGATCCTATGTTTTCACAACTTCTGCAATATTAGAATTTGTGAGACTGAATACTGCCAGATGTTTATAGGATATGTCCTCAGTTTTGTTGCCTTGTGCTGTGGCTGATTTGCACATCCACTCTCTGGGAACCTTTGTGGGGTCATCATATCAATGCAACCTCCTCATATACAATCAGTTGCTTCTTAGTGAAAATAAACTGTTGCTGGCATTGTACACATCAGTGGCTCCAAAATGGATTGAACTGTCTCAGAATCGGGGGTCAAACTTAAAAGAAACAATAAATTTTTAAATAAAACTATATTGTACCAGTGGAGAAGAATAATTTTTTTTCATGGTAAATTTCTGGGACTGAATACTTCAACACAATTTGGTAATGAAATGATGAACTCTGGGACTGTTAAGAAGAAGGAAAAATCTTTGAGCCTAAAGTTTCCCTTCTGCTGTGCCATAAACTCATAGTATATACCAGCTTCTCTTGAAAAATTTCATTAATACTAACTAGGTGAGAATCTTCTCTCTGCATTAGAAGACAAAATTTTCCTTTCCTTCCTGGCTGTGACAAATCTCAGATGCAGAAGAACTGATTTTTATCACTTGTAATGAAAATATTGAACCAAGAGGATGTCACAATTGAAGCTGATTAAGCCCTGGGAGACCAAAACTCCTTCTTAGACTGGAAGTGGAGCTCGGGCTGGGGTTGCAAGAGCTTCTCTGGAGGGAAAGAAAGATCATGGGGTACTGGGATACTGTCACTGATTTAAAGGAACAATTGTCGTTCTCCTTTATCCACCTACCAGTCCAGATCTGGTTTTTGCTGCCTTAGAGGAGTGTGAGAAGAAAGAACATGCTGTTTGAGCAAAGGGGAAGGTAAGAAAGAGCAAATACTCTCTGCCAAACATCCAGGGAATGTCCTGGAGAGTATTTCCCGCTGATCTGCTACACTGGTATTATGCCCTGTGAGAAACAGTTGGAATTCTGGGATCAACCTCTGAAAAACAGGAGTTTCCTTCAGAGGATAAAGAGCAAAAGGGAAAATGTGAGACAGGAAGCAGATGACCCTCCTGGATGTCAGCCACTTGTGTGCAGCCTGCCATGTCCCCCCTGCCCGTGCTGCCCTCTGCTCCAGCCCCACGGACGCGCTGCCCCGGCCACACAGAAGGAGGGATGGAATTCTGGCAGCCTCTAAGCCAAAATCAGGCGAGATGGGAGTCACCAGACTGGGGAAGTGAGAAAGAAGTACCCCCAAAACTGGTAAAAGCAGGAGGTAATAATTAAGACACAATTCAGTCGTGTCTGTGCATAGTGGGAAGTCGGGGAATAGAAAATTGCACATTTTGTCCATGGATGAAGACTGAAGGCAGTGCATGAATACCTACTGCAAGCTACTTTTCTCCTTGGGGTAATATTTTACCGTTATTGCTTTTGCAATCTGAAGCCATATATTACACAGCCACACACAGAGATATTGGCAATGGTTTCTCAGAGAAGTCCTGTCTTTCTTCGCTTTACCAGCTGGACAATACCTAGTGATGAATGGTCCTCCTGTCCAATTTTATATGCATGTTATAACACTTTATGATGTATGTGAGTGAGACTCAACGTGATAAGTCCTGGTAACAAACAAAAATATCAAAGGGAGAATGAAGGCTATGCTTTCAGTGGAGGCAAAGATATATATTTAAAATATATATGGGCTGGGTGTAAAGATTTCATTTTGTTCACTCTTATTTTAGCCAAAAATTTATTCATCAGTAGCAGAGCGTTTCACAGCTACATTATTTGCAGGAAGAAGCCAGTACTGGCTCTTAGTATTTAATTTACTGGTACATATCTCCTATTAATAAATGCTGAGACTGCACAATAAGGAAAAAGAGATGTTGCTATAAGTGTCTTTATACTTATAGTAACATATTTGGCCATGATTATAAGTGTTTATAAAACTTTCAAGAATCGTTCCTTGTCTACTTACACTAATGAGAACACCTGTTAAGTTTAGAGCTGCACAGGCTTATTTGCATTGAATTCAGGTTTTTGCATACTGTACATCACTTTTTGAAACAATTAGATGTTTACAGAGAAATATAGCTAAAAGAAGAACAGCAGCTTGAATGCCCTCCAGCCCAAGCCAATGCTAATCCTGGTTTGCGTGAAAAGCAGAAACCTGCTGAATTATAATACCGACACAAATTCAGTGAGCAGTGAACAAAAGTGTACCTGCAAATCCTCTGACAGCAGATGTTTCTTGTGGGGATTGGTACCTGCTGTTGAATAAAGCATCTCTTAGAGATGAAACAGCACTACTGAATGGGATTTTCATTGTTTATTTACCATTTTCTTTTCATTATGATAGTTTCTTTTCTCTCTTTTTTTTTTTTTTTCCCCTGGTGACTCAGGACCTCTCAGTGTACTGGGCATGTAGAACATGCGGTCATTTTCCAAAATAGCTTCATATGTAATTTTACTAACTTGCCAAAAGCCAATACAGCAACACAAGATTCCTCCTACTGCTCGAGATCCAAAACACCATCTCTAGAGCAGAGGGTTTTGTGGCCTGGGGCAAGGAGGCAGGAGGTCCTTTTCTGTAAAAACAGGTCTGCTGAAGGGTAAGTGCAGCATCCTGCTGTGACACGGCCATGCCAGCTATTGTTTAATAACAATGTACAACATCAAAGTTGGTCCATGATCTGTACATACACTCTGCCAGCTGTGTCAAGCTCCTGAGTGGTGCAGGCAGGAAAATATACTGGTTATTATCTCCCCTTGCATGCAGGGAGCAAACAATGCAGAACATCTTGGGTTTGCCTCTTTCCATCTTTATTTGCACGTAAATGTTAGGAAAAGCTAAGCAGGATGAAAAATGTTTTGAATAAGGCTATTGCATCCATTCAAGAGAACAAACAATTCCAACTACAACAACTGGAGAGACTTCTGTTTTAAAATGTTATTTAGTGCTTCAATAAAAATGATGCTGACGAGATTTAGGACAAAGATGGATGAATTTTGTAACCTAACCAAATCCTAGTTTCTGAGGTGTCACAACCTAGTTAGAAAGCTTTCATAGGTACTAGAGGTCATTTCTGAGTACAGAAGAATATGGATATTTCAAACAGAAGAATGGACTTCTGTCCATCCTAGAATGGACTGGGTTTGAGGGGAGCTTAAAATCATCCCATGCCAACCCCCCTGCTATGAACAGGGACACCTTCCACTAGACCAGGCTGCTCAGAGCTCCATCCAACCTGGCCTTGAACACTTCTGGGGATGGGATATCAATGCAGCTCCCAAAATGCCAGTAGACTATGAGCCTTTCTTAAACAGTTTTGGTATTTATTTTATTTTGGAATGGCATTCTATTAAGTAATGAGTAGCATCACAATACAGATAGTATGGAGACCATTTAATTCAAAGAGTAATATAATCTAATTTTTGAAATTAGAGACTCTTGTATTCTGAAAAAAAAAAAGTATCTTTTTATCTCTCCAAATTGTTATGATAGTCTCAGACCAGTTTTCAAGCATTGGAGGATCCTTGGATTTTTATTTAGACATTCTGTAACTGCACTGAAAGCACTGGAAATGCACTGGCCTTTAAATTTATCGGCTGCTCTACGTGGTACTGTAGTAATGACAGCAGGTTACTCAAAATGTTATTTAAAAATATCATATAACCAAAATATTAAATGTCTCTTCACAATGAGTGTCCAAGGGAGCTTTCCTAGAAGGGGGACTATATCTCAGAACTCAGGGAATTTCTTACATTAACAGATTTTGGTCAGCCAGAGGTCATTGGGTGAAAAACTGCAGAAACATTTGACTGTGAAGTTCACGAGCAAGGGAACCTACTTGGATCAGTACTACAATTTTAAGAAATATGATGAAACTAGGAAAAAAAATACAAGAAACACATACTTCCTCTCTAGGTCTTAGAGTTTCTGCTGTGCACTGGGATATACCAAACACCAAATATTAAAAGCAAATAAATTATTTTAAAAATACCTACAGTTTTTGCAAGTATCAGAACTTTTTTTAATCATGTAGGCTTTTCTCATGTAGTAGAACATGATTTACACTTTGACATCTGTCAGTCAAACTTCTGGCTATCACACTGGACAATCTGGAGGGGCACATCACAATGTGATGTGGCATGCAGAAAATCTGAAAAACTCCATTTTTCCAAAATAAAAATCACATCTTCTAGTTTTAAATAGAGAGGATGATTGCAAAATATTTGGCCATCAAGACTGTAAAGATTGAGGTTGGGTAATCAATAACATTTGTGGTTGAATTACCCACTGATAACAAGTAATTTCCTGCTATTCGTGAGGGGAATTGGGAAGTGGATTTGGGGAATTTGGCAGACTCACTCTCTCTTTTCTAAATATGCTGTGTCTGAAAGCCTGATATTCTTTTCCATTGCAAGCTTTGGGATGATGCAATATAGGCAAATGCAGGTTTGGGGTGACAGCTCATCCAGGAACTTTGGGATCTAAATTTACGGGAAGCTAAAAATACAAAATTATCGAGGCCAGGAATGGTTGGGTGTTTGGGGTTTAGCTCCTCCATGCCCTAATCATAAGACCATATTTATCTGAATCCCTTCAACACCATTATTTTTGCTCCATGTCTTTTCATTAATAAATGTACTGTATACATGGCAAGGAAATAGAGTGGTTCAAAACACATTATGACCTCCTTGTCCAAAGGTGTCACCTTTGCATGTTAATTCAAGCACTGTGGATGGTGTGCCAAGAGACTCGTGGTTATCCAACAACCCAAACTGCAGAGCCAGAAGGGCCATAACCAGGGCATCTCCCCACAGGCCCCTGACCCACACATTCCTTGTCCTCCTCACCACGTTGTCAGAAATTCTGGGTGGATTATCACTCTCCCCAAATGCAGCAGCACACGACAAGTCAAAAACAACCTCCAACCAGTAACATGGACATTAAACTTTGAGGCAAAAGAAAAAGTCTTAAGGAAACTGGAATTTCAGACCTGAGTTTCTACAAGTGTTATGTTACCCTGTTTTGCAATTCATGACCTAACCCTTGCACTGTTCTGCTGCCACTAAGATAATTAGGAATGTTATCAGATTCTTGGTTCTGACAAAGGAAACCCATGAGTTACTTCCGAGAGATTTGGGGTACTAACTCATTAAACCAGACCTGGAAGAGCTGACTCTATTACTCGTGTCTATGAGCAGAGACATGTAAGGGAGTTTGAACTATAAACAGAACCAATTACATTAACATTTCCCAACGCTTTCAAGAATCAGACTAGAAGCTTTTATTTGTTTCGCAAAAACCGTGATCCGCTATGCTAATAAGTCTAAAAATTGATTAAAAGAAAAACATTCAAAGCAGAACCTGGCAGTAGAGCTTCTTATGTGCTTCCCTTTCATCTGCTGGAGCACGGGAGCCCTGATTCAGCAAGGTACTTCATTAAGCAATAGGCAACGTGCAGGATCTGAGTGCTTGAGCTGTTTCCAGTCACAAGAGTGAAATGAGCAAATCAGCCCAAGCGAAAAATAGCAGAAAAGTTATATTTATTCACAGAGCGAATATTTCAGGGAGCAAAAGATATGTTAGTGACAGTCAGTAAGAGCTGCATGTAAATTAACAGCAGAACCACAAGCAACAAAGTTAGCTGTCATTTGTAAGCATAACAGCAAAAGAAAGCTGCACCTTCCAGCCCAACTGAGAGAAGACAATACCTCATCAAGGAATTAGAGAGGGGGAAAGTTGAAATATAATTACAAAAAAACCCCACCACCTATTGGTTCCTTCATTATTAGGAACAAATCCACACTAGCAACCTTATATACCTACTTGGAGAACATAGTACCAGGAAAGAAATATGATTTTTTTTTTTCAACTTTGGCTATATTAGTAAAAACACAGCCAGATTACCTCAAAAATAATGAGGGAAAAATAATAACTTGGTAAGAAATTGTACCTAGCTTTCAGCTAAACTCTTATTGCCAACAATCCCCACAACTCACTCTTTTCTTCCTGAGAACAGATGAACTGATTCTCTATCACAGCCAAGCTCATAATGTCTGAGATTAACTAGAAGTCACTCACTTAGAGAATGACCTTACAAAGAATTAAGCCATAAATTAGATACTGCCAGAACTTGAGAAATAAAAGAAGAAAAAATTGCTGAGAGTTTTTAGGTGTTGAGAAATTCAATTATACTGTTTCATATCTTATTGAAATGCAAACCCGCAGGCTGAGAGCACAGAAACGCACCATAGCTAAACAAAGTAGTGAGAAATACTAAAATAGGTGAATATTTATCAAACCCCTCACTTAACAAAGAACGAACACTGATATCCATGTTATTTGGAAAGCTGCTTTTGTCGACGGAGGGAACAGGATCTCAGTTTCACGCTTAACTCCGAACGATAACTCAGTCCCGGTTCTCGCTGTTTTTGCTCAATGACAGGTCATTCACCTCACTACTGTCATGCGTTACAAAAATTAGCAACCAAGCAAATGAATCTAGATCAGATCCTGTGTTTGAACTTGCTCATTTGCCTCCATGCTCTATTTCCTACTAGAAACCCGTTTGCTGCATCACAGGACCAACTTCACAGCCGACACGGAGCAAGAGAGCCGGAGAACCTTGTGAATTTTCCCAATGTATCAGACTTACAGAAACACCTGTGCTAAATAACTTTGTGCTGAGCTACTGTGAAAAGCTGCAGTGTTAAATAGCAATCACAGTTTCTGATTTTTCACTGAGCTGGTTACTCTTCTGCTAGAGTCCTCTGAGCTTTCATGCGGGGCGTGAATGGTCCCCATTTTAATCTGATTGCCTTTCTCGTTATTAAATGGTTAAAGTAATAAATTTCTTTATTTATCTTGAAGTATCATTATATCAATACAATGTGAGTTCAGCAGCAGCTGATAAAGTTGAAAAAAATCTGTTTATAAATGTCTTTCATTTCTGAATTGAAACCGTTCATTCACTGAATACTATAAGATAAGAGGAGTTGAGGAAAATATGAGGCATTTGATTTGATATAGGTTTTAAAATGTTATTTCTCTTTAAAAATATCCCAAATACAGTGTGTGGAGTACTTTAAAAATTAAATAAACTTTAAAAG
>WEIT01026723.1:997192-1032890 GCA_013389985.1 Dryoscopus gambensis
TCCCTCACGACAAGATAAAAAGAATTCGCCTGTCATATCTTTAACCCCTTCAGATGTGTTTGGTGCCTACACAAACCACTCTGCAGTTCTTGAGTTGTAAGGAAAGTCCAGGAAAGTGGGAGCTGAGCTACTGCTAATATTGATTTATCTTTAGTGGTGTCTCCATCAGCATGAGTGGAGACTGGAGATACATGGAGATGCTCCACGGAAGCTGGAGTGAGCCTAAACCAGCCAAACCTTTGCAAACTGGGAGAGAAAAAGAGAAAGTTGCTAAAAATTTACCACTGCTTCTTTCGACCAAAATTTTAAGCAATTTCTGATTTTTCCCCAAGCTCCAGGCAAGCGTGCACAGCTCATGGTATTTAAATGAAGCTCCCACAACATTTTGTGGCAACACGGTATTTTGTGGGAGCGAATGCAAAACACAGCAGCAGCACCACTGTAAACTTTGAGACGCTTCAGAGAATATCAAGCCCCAACTGCGCTGCCAATATAGTTTTAAGTGCAACGTAGCAAGTTAAATTATGCAAGCAACCGTTTCTCACACAAGTAGTTCCAATGGTTTCAGACAAGGGCGATATCTGCAATCCAGGCTCGCAGAAGAGGTTGCTCAAAAAGTATAAAAAAGGGTATTTTCCAGTGCAAAGGAGGTTGCAACACCCAGACTCGTGCTTAGGTAGGTTTGCCTGTGCTCTCATGATTGTCATTTCCTATGTGAACTGTGTTTCAAATCTATAATTCATATAAAGTGAGAATTTCAGTGTTTTTCTTTCACTAAACAGCCTATTGTGAATGGCCTCAGGACAACTCCCCCAGCCAGGTAATTTAACCTGCAGAAAAGATAGGCAGAGACGTTATTTTCAACAAGGTCCCAAGGTGGCTTTCAATTCAGAAAAACAATTGACTGATGTCTCTCTGTTTGTTGCCAGGAAGCTCTATGTAGTATTTCTAGAGCTTTTNCGAGCTGTTTCTCTACTCTACCCAACATGTGGGCTCAGTGTCAAGCTGTGAGTTTGTAAATCTTTTTCAGCACTTACCAGAGCTCAACATGAATTATGGTATTGCCAAATCTGCTTTATGCGGCTTTTTTTACATGAGAAGAAAATGTACATT
This sequence comes from Dryoscopus gambensis, assembly GCA_013389985.1. Taxonomy (NCBI): domain Eukaryota; kingdom Metazoa; phylum Chordata; class Aves; order Passeriformes; family Malaconotidae; genus Dryoscopus; species Dryoscopus gambensis. Next base: position 998,306 of record WEIT01026723.1, read on the forward strand.
TTTACGGTCAAAAAGAAACCTCTACATGCTTGCAGTGGGAAAATGCAGTCAGTTGGGATTGAACCCCAGGAAAAAATATTTCCCCCTAATCCTGCTTTTTTACCTCCTTCAAACTTTGGAAACTTCTGGGCTGTCGAGCTTTACTTGGTACACATGGTTTTTCTTTGTACCTCTATTAACTATAAGATAAGATTTTATTAACTAAGACTTTATTAACTAAGCTTTTATTAACTAAATGCCTATTGGAAAAATCCCTGCTCGTTTTGTGGATGAGTTGCCCTAAAACATGTGGGGTTTTTTTAATAAAATACCTTCCTTTTTGTTGAGGAACAGTTCGCCCAGGAGGTAAATCAGCCCTTTTGTTGAGGGCTAATAAACTTTGTGCGTGTGCATGTGTGCGCGTGTCTGAGTGACTTAATACCATTATAATAATATTATATGGCAGGCAAAAATATAATGAAAATGATAATTTGCCAAAAAGATTTAAAAAACACTGAGGTGTTACCTATCAAAAGTTCTCCTTCTGTCTATGATACAGCACAGATTGCAATCGTGACAGTAAATCTGGTGCTATTGTTAATGCCATGGCACTTTGGTTTTTGGCTTGCTTCAGTCCAATCTGTGACATGCTTGTGAATATCTTTCTTCTGTTCTGTCTGTATGGCATATGGATTTCTGGGATACAACGTCAGACCTATCCACATAACAAGTGTTCAGAGCACCTTATCATTTTAAAAAGCCAATTACTCAAAAAGACAAATGTGAAATGTTTCACATTTAATGATGAGCAAATCTGCAAAACAAATGCAATTTTGCTTCATTTGAAAAAGTTTAGTTTAACTGTAAATATTGCAATGGAGTCCCTAGCAATACACACCATGGGTAGGGACAGGCTCATTTTATGCATATTGTACATCATCACTGTCACTTAAATCTGCAAAATTTTCCATGCTAAGTTGTTTTAAATAAATAGAAAGAAATGAGATACAAAAGAGTGAAATATATGCTTCTGAATAGACTGTAAAAATGTCACTGCTAGCACTGAGCATTGGACACTTAAAAAAAAAATATTTTGAAAGTCTCTCCCAAAAAAACGAAAACTGCATATGTCTACAGAGGTAAAGGTCAGTAATGAAACAATTAACAGCAAAAATACCAATCCATTTTTTAGAAATATTTGTCAATATATAAAGAATGTTTTGTACTGCACAGAAGTGCTCAATTAATCCTGGTTTAGTGGCCGTATGTCAGATTCCCAGACTGAAATGATGTCAGCTGAAGAACTTAAAAACACACAGGTTCAAAAGCAAGATTGTGTATAGACTTCAGGACGGCAGATATTGCCACTTTTTGCTGCAGTACTAATACAGCTCATGATTCAATTAAATTCTTAAAGATGTGCATAATATAAATGCTGGACCATTGCATTCAAAATACAGTGCAGTAGATTATTTTTTTAAAAACAGTCTATAGGTAGATATTTATGCCTCTGTGTCTGAAAAATCTACAGGCACACACAGACCTGCCTCTGCTACAGATAATTTAATGCTTGTCAGTTATCCAAATTGTAGGTACTGGGCACCAGGGAAGAAATTAAAATGGTTATTGTTAATATAAGAACATATTGGGCTAAAAGGCAGGGAGAACAGTGATATTAGTGGGAGCATTTGACTCAGCAAGGCAAATGGATTTATGTACAATATTTAAAATACATGGGAAACATATAAACAGATTTTTAATATTGGGAATTTTTGTGAGTAATTTGATTTTTAAACCCCTTGCACTAAACTGAGAACATTAGTAACAAAATACTGTAGAACATGGGGAACTGAATGCAGCTGGCACTGGTAATTTTAGAAGAAACTAATCTTGATATTTATAACGTCATGTAGCAAGCGGAACAGTTTTACCAGGCTGGGAATGTTGAAATACAAAAAAGTTCACCTTTCAGCTATTGTGCTTTAGCTCTGCTGCACTAGGAAAAAAAATCAGAAATCAGCTGTTGCAGAGCAAATATTAAGAAAGTTTATTGTGATATATAGCCATGGAGATACCTTTTTTAAACTGCCTGTACATGTATTGTATTGTTATATTAAATTTTTGTAATACAGCTCAGGGACTTTATATGTACAGCTGAAAAATCAGTTCATAAATTATATTTAGAAAGCCAGAAAATATGCTGAGCTACAACATTAGATAAGAACCTTGTTTTAAGTACATTCCTTTTAGTGATTTTTTTTAGCTTTCGATTTAGGTTTTGATGTTTTTACCTGTAGAAAGCCAGATATAATGAACTAATAACTGAAACATAAAAAATGGTATTTCTCCCTTAATCCTGGAAATAGCTGTAATAAAAAATTCCCCAAATATTTTTTGCTATTGCTGCACATCAATGAGCATAAGTGTACATATAAACCTGTAAGAGAATGTAATTCAGCTCACAATTTCATTATGGCATTTAGTTTCTACAATTTTGGATTGTAAGGGGAAAATAAACATTCATAGAACATAACAGACCAAACCATTTCATAAATTAAGCTGTATAATGTATTTAAATCCAGGTGATTTAAATCAGAGGTTAATTTTTACCAGTACCTTTAATGTTCAGGAGTAATGAAGACAGAGGAATAGATGGGTTTAAAATGTAGGACTTTACTAAGTGCAGAGATTTGAATTTGCAGGGAGCTGTGCAGGCTTTTAGCCTGCTTTTATAGTACGTGTTTTTGTTTTTCTGCTTCTCCCTTGCACACCCACTCACCAACTTCAGCGCTGCGCTGCAGATTTGAATGAAGTGAAAAGCTCAATGGGTAATTGTCAAAATACTTTCATTTCTCCCACTTTCACACAAGAACCAAATAAAGCCAGGAGAGTCTCCCGCTTCCCACAAACACCAGGAAATCGGCAGCATTCCACCTGGAGCTACCGAGGAGCACAGCTGAACCTCCCAGATCACATCTCCCTTTTTTTTAATCCCAGAAATACACCTTGAAAGCAAATGCATTTCTCTCGAGATTCGGGAGCTAATATCAAATTGCCCACCACCTAGCTCATGCAAAAATCTGTTTATACACGTTCTGTCTCTCTCTCCCGGTATTACAGAAAAGAAATGTCAGTAATAATCAAGCGAGGGTGCTGAATTAAAATCTGAAATCGCTAACAAACCGATCTGTACAAAAGTGTCAGTGTTAAGATTTCCAGACTGGGGGTTGTGCGACAGAACGAGGAGCTCAGACAGAAGAAAACAGCTCTCCACTCCAGTACTTTCACCCCGTTAATCTCGCATGTGCTTTGCCACGGATTTCTTGCTATTTTATTTTTAACCTCTGCTACCTTGTGGAAAGTGGGCTATTCTGAGGGTGCTCGCAAGCAAAGCTCTGATTTTACAGATGGATGTAAAGCACTGTTAAATGAGAGCTTTAAGAAGGACTTTTTCAATTTACTTTGAGCTTAATCTGAAGTGGTTTAATCACAGCTTGTACACATCTTCTTAAAAATTGTTCTAAGGCGGGGTAGAAGTAATAATCATGTAGGAAATCGTCGCGACAGCTGCTGGCTCCCATGATCCCATTTACACTTTTAACATCACTAATGAAAACCTATCTGGGCAATACCTGTGTCAGAGAGGTGTCAGGTGGTCATTTGGCACAAGAGAATAGAAAGGAATCAGAGCAGCATTTTGAAAATGACTCACTTTTCTTCTCCTTTTTTTTCCCTTGTGTGTAGAGGGGTTGGTGGGGGTTTTTTTGGTTTTTCTTTTTTTTTTTTCTTTTTTTTTTTTTTTTTAACCTTNNTTTTTTTTTTTTTTGCACCTGTTATTCTAAAATTTCTTTCAGTTACATTTCAAAACACTACAGTTGGGATCTCCTTGCCAACCTGAGATGGCATAAGCCTGGGTAACAGAACAAAATGTGAGAAGGTCCTTCTGTCTTTAACGCCTGTTCACCAATGAATCAGCCTCCAATTAATCTGTTTCTTCAGTAGGAGTTTAATAAAAGTCAAGCACACACATGTTCAGTCTTGTTTAGTATTAAAGCTGTGTTAACATTATCTGCCTAGCCAGGTCAAAAATCTTATATAATTAAATGCCAGAAACCATTTCAGAATTTTAAGGGCTTTACAATTTTCTGTAAGTAATTGATTATGCAAGGCAGGGTAGTTTAAATTTAAAACAGGATAGTGATGAGTGTGATGTCACTTTTCATTACATATTTCAGAAAAGTTTGTTTCATGGCCAAACTACACTTAAAACCTTACTTACTAGATTTACTATTTTGCATTTTTGTGAACTAGGAAAAAAAACATTTAAAAATTCAGCAATCCAGATTTCCTTTCCACATCATGAAGCAGAAACCGAGTAGCTTGAGCACATCCCAAATTTCCACACTGTCAGGCAGGCTATCCCTAAACTCACAGACTAGGTTTTGCCCTACTCAGCTGTGCCTCTAACTTGGCTTGGAAAACCAAGTTATTATAATACCAGGATTATACTGCATTGCCTCCTGGTGAAGTGAACCTGTCATGCCATAAAAAGAGTTAAAAAAACAGAGTCTAGAGGCGGAAGACACCTATGGCCAACACAGGCAAAGAATTTCCTTGGAGATATGTGAGGAATGTCCAATCTCCAAATAAATACAAGCCATCTATATTGATTAAAGTTTTGCTTTTCACTATATCAGCATGGCTATGATTTCTGACTGACAAAAAGAAAAGACTGAGGGAGAAATATAAACAGGGGAAAAAAGCCCCAACATATCAATGACAAACATGTTGCTAGGAAAGTGTGGAGCACGTCTCAAACTCTGTCCATAAAATCCACTCTTCATATCCCAGTTAACAGCACTGAAGACACTGTTTCCAAAGAAAGTTACAAGCAATTTAGTTCCTGCTGCCACCAAATGTTCAGCACAAAATGTGGTTCCAGGCACTGTGCAGCATCCTCAGTCCTCTTGCAGGCACCTTCTGCGCCCGAGAGCAGGGAGGAGGTCTAAGCTCTTCCTCTGCTCCATCTCCCCTTGAAAACCTCATTTTTTTCCCCCTTCCCTTGCCACAGCTGAAAACCAGATGCACTTCAGAACTCTCCATATATCTCTCCATTGTCTCCAGGACCAAACAAGCAGTGGCATATTCTCATGACATAATGCAATGCATAACTTAGATGACAATGTGCAGCCACATGGAGCCAAAGGAGGAGTTGGAAAAGTCTTAAGAATAAAATTTCAAAGAAGGTCTTAGCTCAAGAAACCAATAATTCTGGGTATAAGGACAAAGAAAAATATGAAAAGTTGAGCTTGTGTGTTTAAACAGAAAAAGTATGGAAAGTTGAGCTTGTGTGTTTAAACAGAGTGGCTCATAACATTAGGTTAAGCATCTTCATTAGTTTTAAAGCATAGTAAAAGTAGAGGGGGAAAAAAGGGTTAAGAAAGGAATCTGAGGCACATGAGAGAAGGGGAAACAAAACAAAACAAAAAGCTATTAAAAATAGAGCTACAGAAAACTAAGGATGCTTATAGCAATGGAGGACAGCCAGCAATGGGTAAACAAAGACAATTTTGGAAGTGGCACAGTAAAAATAGGTCAGTACTACATATAAGTAGAGATTAATATGATGGAAATGGTTTAACAAGCCAATATACTGTACTCTGTACAGTGCCACGATCATTAAGCTGGTGAATGGGTGCTAATGCGGTAGAGGGAAAGCAATGCATAAAAAGTCAAATCAATACAGCAAGAACAGACCAGCACAAGAGCAGAAATAAAGACAACCTAAACCAAGAGTGCTCTTACTGCAGTTGCTCTATAAAATAAAACTGATCGATGTACAGGTAACAGAACAAGCAGTGTAGTCACAGTGGGCTGAAATACAGGCAGGTATCAGTTTAACAAAAATGTGCATAAAGCTCAGGTCATTCAATGTCAGCGGGGTCGAAGCGGCCGAGCAGTGCATGGGATGGAATAACACTGCACCAATAAAGCAAACAATAGCATAAAAAACATCAGAAAGATAAAAAAATAAAGGAAAGCAGCCCTGCAAACTCTTTTAGCCTGGCAAGGCTATGCCCAGCAACTTTAAAATATACAAGTTTCTGCTACTTTTTATTAAAAACATGATTAGACTAATAATTTTGAATTCCCATGACATGGACATCTGGTAGTCGTGACTAATGGAAAAAAAGGCAGATGTCAAAGAACTTAAATTATGACCTCAAATGACTCTTAATATTCTGTTATTTGGTTTGTGCTAAGGGAAAATGAAGTACAGCAGTTTTGAGATGTGAGCAAATGAGACCTTTGGACATACTGCTTTTATACTGGGGTTTATACACCTAAAAGCAGCTCCTCTGTGCTTATACTGGCCACTGATAAAACCTTTTATTTGAAATTTCCAGATAAAAAGCACATTGAAATTTTTCTGTTCCTAAATTTTTTCTGCACTCATTTAGTTGCATTGCAATAAACCGCTTTCGAGTGTGCTTTTAAAGTAAGTAAATTTAAAATGAAAAGTAAACTATTGGTTTTCAATACAGATCTTTAAAATACAAAATAATCACTGTAAAAAAAAATAATACATGAGTTGGATGTTGTGTCTGCTTGACACAAGGACATCTGGAGATCTGGGCAGTGCATTCACTGGGGTGATATGTGAACTTTACTTTAGGATTAGAACTAAAATGGCAGCCTCATAAATGTCTACACTGTCCTTTGGAGAATCACAGGTTTCCTCCCGGACTACAGCCATGAAAAGTTGCAGTTATAGGGCACATTTTGAGAAGAGAGGAAGAAACTGTCACTTAAGGACTGTAACTCCAAATTTAAGGCTGAAAGCACTTTTTTTTTCTTATTAGTGATTTGAAAATATATACAAGCCTGAGTAAAAGTATTGCCCACTTATGTGGGTGACTCGGCCTTGTGGTGGCATGGCCAAGGAGAGCCTGCATGTCTCACACCTCTGGCACTTCCTTTCAAGAAATTCAAACAAATTTTTATCAGCAATGCTATCAGCATATTATAATTCCTTCATCTCAGGGACCTGGGTGCTAGAGGAGTGAGCAGCTGCTGCATAGGGCAGGGATGCTCAGAGCAGTCTCCATCAGCGCATGGTGATGGAGGGGTGAGCTCTGAATTAAAGGAATTGACCCAACCTCAGTGAGGACATAAATAAAGCTCGTGGTGCCTCGCGGGCCTGAGCTCTGATGGCAGATCTTTGCACCGACTCTTTCCGAGGCTCAGCAGCCACCGCTGCCTAAATTATCCCCTGACAAGTCCTCACCACCAGGGTTAAAGAGATGTATCCATAAAGGACGGCACCCCCACAGTGGCATGGCACAAGGACACGAACGCTCATACCTTACCCGAGAATCACCCGAGTACAACTCAACAAAGGTAACATATTTCACTACAGTTAATTATCCCGGTTTATCCCAAGAAACCAGGTTTTAGGCTGTAATCTGTGAGGAAATCTGCTGTTCTAGTCCTAAATCCTCCCCTCAGCCTGGCGATTATCAGCTACATTTTTGTACAGGAGGGAATTAATGCCACATACTGCCTAAGCAGCTTTGAAGTCAAAAAGGCCCAGACCTGTAATAACTTTTGTGCTGCGGTATTGATTGTGGGGGGAAGTGAGAGCCTGGGGTCACTGGCAGTTCCAGGGGGTCCCGGTGCCCTCCTTGCCCCCAGCCCCACTGCAAACCCCATCATTATCCCTGGGCAGGGGACCCCAGGTATCTGCCAGCACCGGAACGGAGGTAACAAGCTGGAATTACAATGCAACCTGATTTTCCCGTCTAGCACCAATCAATATAGCTTTAGAGTTTGACAATAAGGCACCTTTTCAGCAAATAATTGTGTTTGTGGTGAAAGGCCACGCACAAAACAGAGGAAATGTTTTTTTTTCCTGAGAGTTCATCTGTGGAAATTCCAGCAATATTTACATCTAATTTGGTTATTAAACACTGCAATTCAAGTTTTATATAAAAATATTCATGTGTACATGTGTATTTTGCACAATGCCTGTTGAGAAACACAGGCAAGGGTTTGACAGGACTTGGTAATGCAAACTGGGAGGGAAAGGAAAGAGGAAAGAGGAAAGAGGAAAGAGGAAAGAGGAAAGAGGAAAGAGGAAAGAGGAAAGAGGAAAGAGGAAAGAGGAAAGGAAAGGAAAGGAAAGGAAAGGAAAGGAAAGGAAAGGAAAGGAAAGGAAAGGAAAGGAAAGGAAAAGAAAAAAGGAAAGGAAAAGAAAAAAGGAAAAAAGAAAGAAGGAAAAAAGGAAAAAAGGAAAAATGGAAAAATGGGGTAAAGGAGAGAGGTGAAAAAGGAGAAAAAAAGGAGGAAAGAAAGGGGAAAAGAAAAAGACAGGAAAAAAGCAAAGAAAGGAAGATAGAGAAAAAAAGGGCAAAACCTTTCTATTGGAGCCATGCATTTATTCAAAAGCATTTCAATCTGTGTGCACATCTTCATCACTTCAGTGATAATTAAATCTGGGAATCACAGGTGATGTCCTCGCGCAGTCTCTTTGCCGGGCTCCCACCGGGCCAATGAAGCGGGGCTCCCTGTGAGGCCTGTTAGCACAGATCAGGTGGTAATGTGGAGGGACAGATGAGCTTTAGCTGACAGATGGCAGGATGACCTGGAAAACCTGCCCCCTTTTCTGGGATCAGGCAGCAGCTGACAGGTATTATTTCATAAAATAACGTCTAAAAGGAATCGCCAGGGTCTTCGCATTAATCTGAGGCTGCAACCAGCCATGTAACGTTTATGTCAGAACAAATCTGTCTCTATGCAGGAGAAGGAAAGTGGTTTTTGATGAAGTTGTTCATAAATTTTAATATAATATGCCTGATGGTGTCAGATATAGTCTCATATCTCTTTTATATTTAAAAGCTCTAGTGAAACATAGAAATATTCAATCTCCAACAAGCTACTTTTAAATAACTAAAAAGTTAACCAAGGATACCTTACTGCTTTTCCCCATTTTCAGCAAGGAATTTGCATGTGTAATCTCCATGTTTTTAAATGAAAACATCTCAATTGCATGAAATCCTTTTCGTAATTGGTACTAAACAAAGGCACCACTAAAGCTTCTGCAAAGTTTTATAAAAACATATGAATAACTGATGGGGGGAAAATAAAAAACAGTCTTACATGAAGCTGCTTATCAGCAACGACTTAATTAAAAACACCTTAAAAATCAATATATTTTTTTTCCTCTTTAAAAACTTGAGCTACGCCTGCTTTGAGGAGTAAAGCATTGCATTAAAATGCCCTCTCCAGACACATGCCATTTGAAACTTTAGGCACAGATGAATATTTGGGGAATTAAAACACGTGGATCAGGTTTGGGCTTGCCAGCCCTCCGAGCCTTTTTTTTGCAAAATAGAGACAAGGCAAGGTTGTGCTTCCCACCTCACTCCTTCCTTGATATGGCACCAGCTCGTTCAGCTACACCCTGATAAATGCAAGACTCGGTAATCAGCATTAATATGCAAGCAAGTATCAATCCAAAACCTGCTAATGAAAATGATTACACTGTTATATTCATCCGAATCTTATATGAGCTGCTGAGGGGCATTATAGCAGCAATATGCCTGTCTCGCTGTCTTGGCGGTGCCACCTTAAAGACCTCTTGTTCACTTTTTTCTCTTTTATCGTCTTTTAGTTGTAGAGAATCACCTGCTTAAATATCTCTAAGGGTACTAGTAAAAAAGAAAAACAACATACATAACAGATGCGCCAGTGAACCTTGGGATGAATGTATTATGGATACAGAACCATCATCACACACCTCATAATCACTTTTTCACCTGCCCATCTGGTGCAGACCTGTGGCTTGTTGGTAATGCACTCGGATACAGTAAAATGTGCTTGTCTAAAAAGAACAATTAAGCAGAAGCTCGAGCGGTGCAGTTAGCGGGATTCACGGAGAAAAATTGGACGGAGGAAAACAGACAGGCATCTTGCTTTCTGGAAAGGCATGCACCACACCTCCATCCTTGAAGAAGTAAGAGGAAATGGCAAGTTTTTTTGCTGAAGTTGAACAAAACCAAAATGCCTTTTTTAAAAGGCCCTAAAGTATGAATCTTTTAATGTAATATCTTCCATTTATTTACCAAGCAAGCATAGAAAATACAGAGGCAAGACAAGCTTAACCTCCAATGCACTATGAAAGAGATATAAATTCTGATCTAGAGAGTCAACTTTGACCTCAAGAGGTTGATTTTCCACCTTAGACTCTCTATTAAGACATTGATAATGATTTCACAATAGTCACACTTTTCTGATGGAAAACAGGTTGTTGTTTCATTGTAGTCAAAAGACAAAGATTTTTAACCGCCAGTAAAATAGACTTGAAATCAGAGAAAGAAAGGTAGAAAAAATATCAAAACATTGCCACATTATGACATTTGCTTTCTCTTTGCTTTCTCTTGGTACCTTTCCAATGTGAATCCCCTTCGGGCAAGTAAATCTAGCAAATTTCTTGGCATCTGATTACTATGGATGTCGGAACAAGGAAAATTTCATTTACCTTTTGGACGCTGGACATGTGACAATACGCAGGCTATCAGAAGACAACTGGTCTCCTTGAGATACACAGGGAATTAAAGCCACAATTCCCATTGATATTCATGACGGTTGCTCAGCTGGGTTTACCACAGTTAACAAAGAAAACATATTCACCAACATTATTCATCTTGGTTTACCTGACCTAAAACCAGAAAACCTGAGAGATAATCACAGATTCAGTGACACTTCTTGTGTCCTCAAGCTTTACTGCATCAAGTACAAAGGTTGGTCTTCATGTACGGAAAGGTTCATGAGATTGTGCCTTCTTTCACTCCATTTCATCCTATCAGTTGCACTGAGGAAATAGACCTGTTTATTATGAATTCTTTTCAAAGTGTCATCTCATATAAATTTCTGGGGCTTGAATTAATACCACATTTTAAGTAGAAAAATCAAATGCCTTAATTTACAATCTTTCATATGAAAAAAAAATTAATTCAATGAATTCCACCTTACGTCGCTTTGAAGGTGTGACAACACACAGATGTTGCACCACCTACATACTGGGAGCTCAGTGGTTCCACAGACACTTTTTAAAGGACTGCATATTTTTGAAAAGTTCATCTCCTCACCAGTAACATGAATTCCAACATGTGTGTTTTAAGGAAACCATTTACTTTCATGCAAAGGCATAAACTGGCCTATGAACAAGATTCTGGTTTAACAGCGACTTCAAAGGGTCCTGATGAACGAGCAGACGGAAAGTGCACACTTAGGCAGTTCAAAGCACTACAACCATGTTAAGCTGTCAAGATAGATGCAGGGCCTCCAAATACCACCAATTAATTTTTTTTTCCTCACAGAAATGTTGTTATTATTAATAGAGATACTCAGTGAAAGTCTCTGCATGTATATAAGATATAGATATAGATATGTAAATCAATATTTGCATAAGGACCTTTATACTCCCCAAGCCAAAACTGTTTTCTTTGATTAGTTGAGTCAGCCTGCTGTATTAATTGGCTCTGGCTGTCCCAATTACAAGAACAATGGGGTGTTTCTCAGGTCTGCTACTGATGTTTGAGCACGCCATAGTTTTGAAGCTATCATATAAGCACTAAGTTAATTTTATCTCAAAATAAAAATAATACTGGTGTTCAGAGTTATGATTTCCACAGGGGAAAACTCAATGGAAATCCATTCTCCAGTGGCATGAGAAGTACTGACACAAATCCTACATACATATGGATAATTTGTAGTAATCAGACATTCCAAGCCCTTGCTTGAAAAATATGCTCCAGAAAGTATATGTACACTTGTTCAAAACTCCAAAGACGTATTTTGATTACTGATAAGTTCATTAAGAGACTTGATTGCCTTTATATGAAAAAAGAAATCACTAAACTGTTTGATGTTTGATGCTTAAATTTGTAATCTAAATCCCAGTCTGTAATCTGCTTTTACTCTTCCCGGGGTATACCTGGATCATACTAAGAATTCGTTCCTCTTGTATTCCGTGGTGCATATTTTATTTAGCTAAAAGATGCTTTGACTTGACCCACCAGACTTGTCTGGAGTACAGAGGACAACCATCCCCACAATTAGTGTCTTTTGTTCCTTTTCTTAATCCCTTCACCAGATTTTACTCAATAAGGATGCAAATTACATTCTTAGTAAAAAAAAAAAAATTAAGAACTGATCTTTTCCAGTGACCACTATATTTCTGAAGGGATGTCAGGAAAAATGTTGTTTTATCCACAACAATACATAGAAATTTTGTTAAAATGTTAACGGGTAGTAAAATACGGTTGAAAGTCTGCAAAAATTTGAACTGTCACATCTAGTAGTGGTCAACACAATCTGAAAGATGGTAAATTTGTTCTATTTCCAGAGTATTGATTAACAAAATTGAAGCCCAGTGGTTCAAGCAATTATTTATTTGTATAAATTAATAACTGGTTGGTTTTGTCCCCTTCTTCAACCATGTTTTAGGATAAAAAGAGAAGAAATTCTTAATTAAATGTTACTGTAAGGGTTTGTAGGATACCTGATAACTATAAAGTGCATTAACCAGAGACATATCTACCTTGTATATCAGAAAAACACCCCTCTCAAACCTTCCAGACATCATCAGAAAACCTCAGAAATGTTGTTATTCAGAAGGGAACACTGGAAGTGGTCTTTTCCAATCTTCCACACAAAGCAGAATTTTGTCATGCTAGATCAGGTCGCCTGTGGTTTCGTGTAGCTGAGTCATGAAAGTTCAAGAATCCACAGTCCCACAAGGACCCTGGTCTGGTGTTGCACTATGCTCTTAGTAAATTTTTTTTCTGATGTCCAGTCTGAGACTCTCAAGCTGTAATTTGTGCCAGGTCAGTCTCCCACTACTGGACCTTCTCCCATTCCCCCGTGCCCCACCCAGCCTGGGGGCCCAGCCTGGGCAGCACACCTGGGGTGGGATAACAAACCCCCACTCTCCCCCTCCTCCAGCTCACCGTGTGCTGATTTCTCAGCACGAGCTCACCATGAGCTCATATTTAACCCCCATCAGCCGGGACTCCCAGGTCATTTCCAACGAGTGTGTTCATCCTCCGCTTAAATAATTACTAATTGTTTCCTACAGCTGTTCCCTCGGGGTCTTCCACTGCTGTGGCAGAGAACTGAGCCATATTAGATCCCAACAGCATCCACTCATGGTCACAGGGCTCCTAGACCTGTAGTGATCCAAGATTACAGCACAATGGCCAACGAATTTTAAAGCATTCCCTATATTGCAACAGCAGGTTAGGAGTTCTTCTGTTCCTTCGACAGACAAAAGATATTTCTGGCAGAACCAGGTTTGTTTCCTTAAATTTTACTTTCCATATGTTCAGGATAGTTATTTAGTTTGTCTCTGGTACTGAGGTGGCCAACAATGCAGTGCTATTTCAACTAATGAAAAAAGAGAAGTACAAGGTATGGAAACCTTATTCTAAAAATGAACGAAGCAGATGGGATATGCAATTCTAACTCAGTCCATTTGCATGTGTTTGTTGGTTGCTTTTTTTTTCCTCTGTTTCCTTTCTCTTTCTTTTTTTTTTTTCTTTTTCTTTTAAGTTCTAGTAGATTTATCTACTCAAAAAGGTCTGCTTGCAGCAGAAAGGAAAACCAATTCTTCCAGCTTTAGGGCAGGAAAGTGCATAGCTGCTAAGGAAGAGAAGAGATTATGCACATAACATCCTCACCTCCTACATTTGGCAGCTCCCTCTGCTTGGAAGCTGTCACCCCAGGCATCCAGCCCAGGGTGTTCTAGTCCTAGATATCCTCCTTGTACAGTCTCCCACTTCCTGGAGATGAACCAACACTTTGTGTTTGACTCCCCCCACCAGCTTCAGCTTTCCTCATGTCCCTAGCTAGCGGCATCAGAGACAGCTTATTTCAAGTTGGAACCTCCTGCAGCCTGTATTATCACTGTATTTAAAGGGCAACGGCAGTAGCAAGGAGAGAAAGAGAAAGGAGAGCACAAGGATTCAAACAGCCCGTGCACAGGTTAAAAACACCTCTCTTCCCTGCCTGTGAGAGAGGACAGGAATGATTTTCTCAGCATGCCCTAATGGATGTGTGATGTCTTGCAGGAAGAAGCAACAGGCAATGCCATATTTTGGATAACCACCCAAACACCAAGGGGTAACTTCAGAAGCTGAAGAGTCAAGTCAACACAGCAAATCTCCACATAAACACACATTTAGTTTTTAATATAGAACTTCAAATTCAACTTTGCAGATGATAAATTCTGTCTGTAGATAGTCAAGATCATGTGCAATTGGAAGGACTTTGCAATTCTTTTGGTCACTGACCTGGTTTTTAGGTAAGAAAAAAAATCTCTTCACCTAAATCAAAGCTTCATGAGCGTTCTCCCATATTTCTTTTCTAGACTTCCAGTGCACACCTCACCCTGGCCACTTACGGTCAACATACGGGAGGGACCACGATGCAAATGTTTTGGTCCTTAACCTTTAACAGGTTTCACTTCAACCTATTTGCAAATCCTGGTGACAGCAGATAACAGAAAAATGTAGAGAAGGGGAAAAGTTTCTTGCGGCTTCCTTACATCACGTTTTCTCTGGTTGTGTGTGTGGAGAAATAAAAAAAAAAAACAAACCTATCCATGCCTATCCATTACATTCTGAGCTTTCCCACATGGGTACTCCATCTAATATTTTCAAGTGCCAATAGGCTTTTCTATCTCTGCAGCTCCCTCCAAGCATTAGACTGAATCACAAAAAAAATTTTTTCAATGATTGATTGTAGTAAAAGGGCTGTTGAAGAGCATGTGTGAGAAGAGCATCACAACACCCTCTCAAGGCCCTTGGAGGGTGCCTTGAGCACTGTAAGTTAAAAGAAGAGGAAAAATAACCCTGAGTGACTGTGTTACAGTAGTCATTTCTTCCAAGCAGTGCTGAATATCTGTATCATCCTTCCTTTCCTTCTCAGTTTAGACTTTCACACACTGATTATTTTTTTTTCAAAGGTTATCGTCAGTTAACAGGCTTATTGCTGGAGAGGTTACTTTAAAGAACAGGAGGGAGGTATGACTACTTTATTTTGGTTAAATCTGGATCTCTTGATTTACTTTTGCAACCACAGAACAAATTGACAAAGCAGAAAAGTAAATGCAAACAAAGAAGACAGCAGCCAGTGCCACTCTGTGTCCTGTGGGATTTTCCAAATTGCTAAAAGCTGTCACCATAGCCTGAACTATCAAGTGTGAGGCACATGCTGTTGTTAGTTGTTAAATTTAGTGCCACTAAGGACTACTCCTAAAAAAAGCCCCAAACACAAACAACCTACCAATGTCTAAAGCAGTCAGCATCTAAAGCAGATATTAGTAGAGTGATTTCCTTGTGAAGAAAGAGTAGAGTACTAAGAGGATTTCTGTCTCAAGTACCATGAAAGAAAGGGCTGATCATGAAAATCAAAATATCTCAAAGATTCATGGACTTGTCTCTATGTCCCAGCAGAAACAACAGGGAATTTGTGCTGGGTGGTTGAGTGCTAGTTCATGATATATTTGTTCCTCCTGCCCCTTGATTCACCTGGTAACGTGCATTGACTGTACAAGTTGACTGTGGCATACCATAGGTTTTCTTAGTATTACTTTTATATTCAGCAATGTCTATCGTGGCTGAGGATGTGGTTTGGGTTGCCAGTGTCAAGAGAGGGGTTCCCACCACTACAGAATACAGAGCTAGTAATCCACACAATATTATTCATTATGGAAGTTGCATCTCAGGAGCTTTGGCACACACATTAAAAATGCTGAATACGTCAGAGGCACCTGATATTTGAGGAACCCTTCCCAACAGAGAGAGGTGCTGAGAGCCTGACTGAAACCAAAACCCTCTCAAGGTGCTGGCATGAGAGGGCAGAAGAACAAATGACAAAAGCCCTGAACCTGATATGGTGGAGTGTGGTGAGGGCTGAGTGAGAAGGGTGAGAACAATCCCCATCCAGAGGCAGAAGTGTCTGTAAATCAAAGTGTGAGGATAAAACACACACGTCCCCCACGACCAGGACCTCACCAAGAGGTGCCAGCTGTGCGACGGAGGCGCTCAGGAAGTCTAGGATTCCGCAAACATCTGCTGGTGCCATTAAGAACGAGAAGTAAATCCACCCTGGCATTATGTGAGATTTATTTTTCCACATTAACCCCAAGCAATGACTGCCAAGTTTTTGCTCGCTTGCCACACAAGTAACCACTGAGTGGTGTAAGAATGGGAGCCAGATGAGAAAGTACATGTAGAAAAATCAGGATTAGGTCAAAAAAAAGCCAATAAGTGGCCAGTGAAATAAAGACAAAGAAATGCAAGGGGGGAAAGTCTCTCTTATGCTACTGCTATAATGAGAGGGGACGTTATTGTTTCTAAAATATCTCTAAGTTCCAGGTCCACTCAGAGCAGGAGAAGACAGCTGCCTGTTTTACTAGTGTATTTGTCTTTATTCTGTTGAATGCTACATTAAAGTTACCAGGTGGTCGATGAACAAGACTCAAATAAGTGCCAGCTAAATAAAGAATAAAGGTGTCATCCCCACCACAGAACATTGTAGCTACGCCACATTTCCCCTGTATTCTCCCGATCTCCTCCTAAGACCCTTTTGTCCATGAGAACCTCAGAAGGATGTGCAGTGATACCTTTATTTCAAATATGCAAATAAATACCTTTATTTCCCTATGAGAATTTGATTACAAATACCTCTACATGAAATGATAACGAGGTCCAAGAGGGAATTAAGTCCCTTATTTTTGCAACAAAATGGTCCATAGTGCTGAGTTAAAAGCTACATTAAAAAAAAAAATTCTTCAAAGATAAAGGTCATTTATTTTAGCAATAATAGTCCCTCTGCCGCATGCTCAAGCTCTGCTCAAAGCAGAGGGAAGCTCCTGGATGCATCTTGTGCTCCTCTGCACATACTACATATGGATCTCCCAGCCGTATTGTGTCTTACAGTTTAAGCAACACCTAAGTGCCATAACTCCATGATGCTTATTTCTAGGTCATGCTGGTTTCTTTATGCATTGTGAGTTAGGGTTTCATAACCATTTTTTTCAGCTCAAGTCTGCAAACAAAATCTTTTGCTTGTCTTTTGTGTTACTGGTCTTCACTCTTCCTTTCCCCTTGGCAGGGCACTGTCTATTCTTTTGTTCTTGATAACTAGAAATGAAAGGGCCTTGAAACTTTTTGACATATTTAAGAGCTTACACCCCTTTGTTTTATGTTACAAGAGAAATGCTTTTCTGGGAATACTGATACCAAATTTTTTTAAAAAAATTAATTTCTTTTCACGTTGCCTGAAGGATGTAAGTAAGCTTAGGTAGGAATCATTGATGAGATAACTGACTATAATAATCACAAAGTATTTTTTGGTAAAAGACAATATTCACTGAACAGATACCAAACTGCATTTTTATATCATAGAAGAAAATTCTTTTGATTAAAATCAATACATCATTTCCTTTGTGAATGCTTATTTATGGTGCCTTTGTAGCTTCTTCTTTACACATCTGAGTGAATTGATTAGTTCTGTATGGAATGCATCAAGTTATGCAAAGTTTTTTCCCACCTTTGCAGCTTGCATAACACAAAGCCTCTGTAGGACACGTAATTATGGACATTAAAGTGTGCTACACTCATTTTCTGCCTCTGTAGCAGACTAAAGGAAGGCTATAAAATCATAGCAATGTCACAGTAAATATTGGTTGCCTTTTCTTCCCACTGTTAGGGGCTTTTTTTCTCCTAGTCTGGAGGACAATGGTTGGAGCTGCTCACCTATACATCTTGTGAGGTCAGTGTGTTTTACGAAGATGTTTTAGAGAAACCCTCAAACAACAGCACACACACTCAATGAAGCAGCTGTTTAAACTTCTCTTGATCTGAGTCTGGGTCAGATCTTGACCTGGTCTGGGTCACCTGGGCAGAGACCAGGTATAAAACATACTCCTTGCCATGATATGAACACAACAAAGTGATGTTGTACCATATTGTGCTCCAGACCAAAGCAGGACCTGTGGCATAGCCAGAGCACAGATACTGCACTCATGGCAGCAGCAATCATGAAGAAGAACTAGATACAGCTTTCTGTCTTCCATCATTTTCCAAAAATAACGATTCTGCCCCCTGAATACATATTATTTTTGAGCCAACTTGCCAAATCTAACTGACGCCTTATTTCTATTCATGAGCTACTATGTGTCTGCTCTAAGTTTCAGCACCACATCCCTGTAGCAATTGGGATATGCAATAAAGAGCATAAAATAAAAATACACTACTTTCACCTTATTTTAACTCTTTTCTGAGAACATCTAGGAGCAGCAATTAGGGCCACCACTCAGCTTCAGCAACAGCAAGTTGATGTTGGTGAATTAAATAAAGTAGTCTGATGATGCCAGTGATTATATTAACCCACTTGACTGCAAGAGGTTTCATTCCTTGAATGAGATGAAGATATGACTGGATAATCATCTACTGCTGGCTTAGCAAGGAAAAGTGACTGCAGAGCAGTACCAGTCCTTGGAAAGCTCTGTTTAAGACAAACTTTTATTAATTGCTTTGGACTTTTGTCTTGCATGAGATTTCTAATTCAGGTTGCGTCATCATCACATTCCAGTTGTACCCTTATCAAACAGGATGTGTGCTTGCAACCGAGCAGCTAAAAAGTTATAGGAACTTAGATGGAATCTCATTTTTCATTTCTGCATATGAAATTCTTGTTTGGATAAGCTACAGAATTTCATTCCAAATCTCTGAGGTCTAGAGAAAAGCGCTTTAAATGTATATACAAATATACAAATCAAAATCAATAACCTACATGAAATCTTGTCTCAGTGAACAGACATTTCCACAACATTGCTAAAGGAGAACATATCAAGAGGATGGATCAAAGCAAATGGAAAAGACATGGTGCTGCAGTTCAGTGTTACCAGAAAACATTCCAAAATGAATTAACCTGTAAATAAATTGTTTAAGTGACAACAGTAGTACCTTTACTCACGGTTATATTAGTATTCTTTCTTAATAATTTTATTCATGGACAAATTTCACACCTATGAAGAGTTTCTTCAGTGCTAATATGCAGACTTTCCATGTTTACTTTCTTGTTGCTGCAAAGCTCCAGGTATTCACAACTTCTTTCTAGCCTAATGCACAGGATTGTCTAATTTAATTAAAAGACTCAGAGAAGGAAATTAAAAAGAAGACATTTTAAGGGCCTATCTTGTAAAGACAATGTAATTGAGAAAGAAATGGAAAGGATCTTATCTGGGTATCAAAGAGGCTTGTAATTCTTGTATTTTCTGCCCCTTGGGAATCTGATTAAAGCCGGGGTCTACTAACTTTGCTATGATCTCCATATTTATTTTGATTGTCAAAAACAATGATACAAAAGCAAGTTTTTTTTAATCAATTACAGGCTATTGACCCTAAAGAATCTAATAAAGATTTAAAACAAACATATTTTTTAGCCAAAGGTAAAACAAATTAACTTATGGGTCTCCTAACATGTCTCCTACTGAATACGTGAGTAGGTGCTGGACTGGGATCATGGTCAGTTATTGGGAACCCAAACGAATAAAATGCAGGATGGAATTTGTTTCTGCACTCTTGAAAGCACCAGGGTAGCTTCTCTTTAGAACAGGTACATGACAAATATGAACCTCCATCTTCAGAATGTGCAACTACACAACCACCAACAAGCCTGGGATCATACATCTAGAAAATATTTTAGCTGTGTTCTGTAATTTAGTAACATCATTTGGTTGCACTCAAAAGTCATTCAAGAAATTTAAAAATATTTTAAATTCTCAGTTTCAGTGAAGAAGAAAAGCCTGTAAAAATAGAGTAAATGTGCTAATATACATGTGTTTCTTATAGCTTTTGGATCACCTCACTGATTTAACTGAAGTATGTCATTTTGTGATAATCAGAGTCTAAAGAAACAGGATGTGATCATAACTATCACCCACACCAATCAATTAACTACTTTTTCCTCAGCATTCCTTCTATTCATAACCCTGGTTTTGACTGAAAGTTTTTAAAGAATCTTACCATTCATTGGCTGAGCAAAAATTAGCTTTTAGTGACAGAACCAGTCAAAAATACCTTTTTTAAATTTATAACCTCAGTACATTTTTCTTCCCTTGCTTTGCAACATAGAAATGTGTACTCAATAAAGAACATACAAAATGTAAAATGTATAATATATAAATAAATACATAAATAAATAAAATTTATAATGTTGACTTGCAAGGGTAAATTTCCTATATTTTTTCATAGCATCCCAGAAGCAGAAATAGTCTAAATGATGAAACAATTGTGTGGGGTTTTTTCCCAAGACTACAAGCAAATTGTTGCTATCATTTCTTAGTATAGTCCTAATCTGAATTTAAGTAGTCCTGACCTAATACATACCAAAAAATCCCATCAGTTTTACTGTCCCTCACTCTACAGAGGCCAGACACTGAGCAGGTTACCCACAAATTTTTCCAGATATTACCCTGAATCCCACTGCATGGTGCAAACTACAGGTGGCAAAGCAATTGTGTTCTATGAGTGGAGGGTGGGATTACCCAGGACAACCCTTCTGGACTGCTCCAGCCTCCAAACTGCATTTCAGCAGACAAATAAATGAAATTACAGGGTTACATGGACATGTGTATGACTACCTTCACTTTTACATTGTATTATTCTGATTTTCCAGAAGGAACCGAGGCACATCCTGACTATCTTTGGGGTTTGTTCACCTATAGCTCTTCCCTGACCTCACTTAAATGATGTTCCTAACAAACGCCTACAGTACCTTCTGCCTAGCTTGGTTATACTAATAATTCTGCATTAAAAAATAATTAAAAAAAAAGAGGTTAGAAATGGAAAGTCGGTCAAATGTTGAGGAGAGATTTGTAATTTGCTATACTAATTCCCAGTCTATGTATGCCTCATTGGTTTGTGTAATCAATACTCTGTGATAAACCTTCAAACAGTTTAATTTTAAGTTATTCCATATGTAGGTTAAACTGTATGTATCCCATAATTTACTCCTTTTGTATGCATGCTGAACTGTAAAACATTTAATAATATATATGGGAAGTAAGCCAACTCTGACTGGCATAGAAACCCTGGAGATTGGTGAATAATAAATAAAACCATTTCTTCTCTGTTAGTAGCATGTGTCCTGGCTTATTGAGTCCTGCGCTGATATATCACTTTTAGGAATTCACTTTGTCAATCAAACTTAAAAATCCTTCCTAAACTTTCCCTTAGTCTTTTGCAAAAAAACAATAAGATAAAAACTTCCAAGTCTGAAATGAGACCTCTTCTTACATCTCCTTGGGGGGAATCAAAGGCTGACAGTCTGAATGTGCAGCACGCAAGAATCACAATATGGAAATCATGCCAAAATGTTTAAAAACATAAAAATAACAGATAAATAAGTAAATGGAATCTGCTGTCTAATGCAATAACTTGGCACCAAGTCAATTTTAACCTTTCAACTTTTTTAATTTATGCATCAAGGGATTCTGAAAGTACCACAGAGAAATTATTTTTATCCTTGGAGAGAAGAAATGAAAGAATTTGAGATTCAGGTAGATACTTTCTACTAATCCCTGGTTACTAGGAACACTGTGAGATCACAAACCTTTTAATGACTACTGGCGAACACAAGGATGGTTGGAATTAAAAAGCAATGGACAACCAAACTCTGTTTAGAAGCTAAAGTTAAAATATTGCCAAACAGAGGTGCTGAAAATATTCACAGTAATTCCTGTTTTCCTGAACACCACAGGGTAACAGGAAAGTAAATGGCACCAAGACCATGCTCCCAAGAAGGTGGAGAATACAAAAGATCTGTTTGCTTTTTTCCCCTGGAAACCCTTGAAATAATCACTGTGCTTTTCCTCTACACCAAGACGAGAAAGGAGAGGCATAAGAACGGTGGCCAAACCCAAGCTCAGGCATCCACCGGAGGAGCACCCTGCTCCCATTCCTTCATGGAAACATCATGCAGGGTACAACAGCAATGGAGGTTGAAAAGCATCACAGCAACACCACAGGAATCCAAAGGGCTGTTCAGAGAAGGAGCACATCTGATTTCCAGTAATTTGGATTTTTGAAAAGAAAATTATTTAGCATACGTACTGCCATATTGACATAAAGTCATTTTTCATCTCAAAGTTTACTTTTCCTAATTTAGACTTTTTTTTTTTTTAATCCAAACCTGCAATCTCCTAAGGAGCCCTGTCATGCAGAAAGTCTCTCATACCAGGGCTGTGCTGTGGAGGACAGCTCTGAAAGAAGCAACACCTTTGGTACAGACGCTGGGGATGCTGAACATCCCCAGCATTGTTCATTGCAAAGTGACAGGGAACTATCTGCAAAGAAAAGGGTTTCAAAATAGAAATGAAATCCCTACAGCTTTCTATGTCAAAGAGAACAACTGGTACAATATTCCTTCTGCCATCTTAGAAGTGAAGGAGGAATTAGCCTTTGAATTTAATATCTGGGAAAAAAAAATAGGACATATTAGAAGAAGATATAAAATTGGAAAGCACTGGATAAAGCACCCCTATGTGCCTAGAATTAGCAAAATTAGTGACATAATATTAATCCTCTCTGGCCACTGGAAATATTAAAAGAAAAAGACTGAGCCAAGGGAGAGGAAAGGAAGCGGATGGCAAACTCAAAACCTTCCAAACATAAATCAACATCTCAACAGGAGCGTGTGTGCTGTCCATCCATCCAGCAGCAAATATAACAGCAGTTAAAAAGGCCAATTAGCCTGAACAAGGACGCTCAGAATGATCAAGGGAGGAGCGCGAGCTGTGCAATATCAGATACAGAAGGGAATGGAAAGATTACAGGATGAAGTTGAGAGTGTACAAAAATGATAAGAAAAGCAAAGGTGGAGAATGAAAGGAAGATTGCACAAGATGATAAAGATAAATAAAAAGACATTTTTCAAGAACATATAGTCCAAGAGGTCAGTGAGGAAGACAGAAGGTCCTCTAAGAGATGGCACGGGTAATTTATTGACAGCAGAGGTAGGAACTGATAAAAAAATATATAAAAATGAATTCTTTGCCTCACTGTTCACAAAGCAAGCTGGGGGCAGCGCAGCAGAAATAGACGTACTGCACATTTCCCAGGGGATGAAAGAGACACACTGAAGGAAATTAAATCACTGTAGAATAGGTGATTGCCTATAGTTTGACAATGCTCTGGACAGACAGGGCTCTGCCGTGTGTAAAGAGAAAATCTTTATTCCAATATACCTAAAAGCCTGCTTGCAAAGCAACAACCACATCAAAACACAGGGCCAAATTTGGGCCCCACGTTCTCCATGGATGAAGCAGAGCTACCTGAACGCATGTGGGCAGGGGTAAATTAATTATATGAGCCGTTTAAATTAACTAATCTACTGTCTTTGAAATTAAACCAAGTGCTAGTGAAATTAGATTTGAGAAATATCAGAAAAGTCCCGACAACCAGGAAATTTATCACCGACAACCTGAGTGAACCTGAAGTCCAAATCACACCCCTCTTACTCTTGCAAATAATCCTATTAATTTAAATTTAATTATTCACACCAATAAGGCGAGGAAGGAATAAAATTTCCTTTTTGTTCATTATGTTTAATCACCTTATTTCTTTCTTTTCTCGTGTATTAAAAGAAAAAAATTAAATCTTCAGAGGGATACAGCCTCCCAAGGCTTGGCTGTGCCCCCCCAGCTCCACAGCCCCTCTCCAGTGCAGGGAGCCAGTGGCTCTGGCTCTGGAAAAAGGACCACTTGTGAAATTTTGAAGCCCAAAGTACTTCATTTCATAAATCAGTTAAGGAGCTAAGTGAAAATAATGCCATTGTTTATCGCATCACTAACAAACCTAAGTGCTTAAAGGCAAGCAAATTAATATTAAGGACATTCATAAATCTCACCCCAAACATATATTATACCAATTTACAGCAGCTGAGAATCCGGCCCTTTGCTCTTATTCAATATAAAACATACACATGTTGTCTTGTTCAACAGAGTAGTCTCAATTCTAGTGTAAAAATAAACCTTATTCTGTATCAGTGCAATTTCATATGCACAAATCTTTCAGAAGGAATTTCAATTAAGTTAACATTATGTATGCACCCATTACTGGCACACAGTGATTGGTCTCTGACAGAAGGGAATGGACATATACACTTCTAATGTACTGCAAATGAGCAATGCTATATATTTCTCCCTTATTCTTTACAAATAAATAATGTTTCCAAATGTAAGTGATTTTAAGTGTCACTTGGTTAATCCATTAACTGGTGCTTCCACACAGCAACATCTTTTAGAATAACACAGGTTTTTTGGACAAAGAAACAAATATATTGAAAATCCCAAGAGGGTGATGGTCAGAGTTAAGGGTATGGTGTTTACATAAATCGAGCATGTCTTTCTGCTAGATCAAAATATAACTTTAGCTGTGTTCCGACTAAAATGGATTATGTAATTAACTATTCCTTTTTAAAATTACTTTACATCTTTAAATGGTATGATAGATAAGTTTCATAGAATCCATTAATGATTTATGAGATATATTTTATTTTGTTAATAAAATGCTTAGCGAGAGCTTAGTCTCTCAAAATTTAAAACAATGATGCATGTGCTTTAAATTAAGTCCATGGTTAAATACTCTGATGCATCTTGGTGCAAAGGTTCACCTTGCAGGACTGAGTCTACATTTATGTTTTGGGTAAAAAATAAATTGAGTGTTTTACACCACATGCACAAACAAACACACGCACAGAGTAAGGTTTGTGTATATTCACTGTATTTCTGTAATCTTTTGTATATGACATTCCCTTTTCCCAGATATTTACATTAAACAGATGGCACACCCTTTACTGCAGTTGACCACAATTTGGCTGTTTACTAAATATTTTTTGAAATTATAGATTTTTGAGGATCACTGTCTTGATTTAGAATAGATTAAATATTTAGAAAGGCAAGCCATGCTGTGATTATTATAAGCAACTGTTATTTTTTTCTGTGCAGGAGCATCGTGCTTATCATTACATATTAGATATCTTGTAATATAGAATAATATGGCTAATATTCCCTCAGTACAAAGTTAATTAAATAATTAATTAAATTAATCATCATCACACTGTTAGCTAAAATTCCATAGAGTGGCATATTTTAAAAACTCCAGTTTTGTTCAATGCCTTGCTCAGAGAAAATATTTTTCTCTCCCAACCCTGAATGTAAGCACCCTTTAAAAAAATTCACCAGCATCATGCAACAAAACGAAAAGCAAGTTCAGCTTAAATAAGTCTCTTTTTACTAACTAGTATATTAAATGTAGCTTTTAATTATTGGTTTTGATTATTTTTGAAGATTTTTGTATTTAGATGGCACACACATTTTCAATCATGTCTTAATTACTTTTAAAAATGCTGCACTGGCTTAGGGACAAGACAGATAACTTGTTAAGCATTTGAAATTTCTGAGCTGTTTTCTCAGTTCTGGCAGTCAATACCCAAGTCCAGATTGTAACCTCCTTTCTGCCTCCAAAGCCTGCCTTGGCTGCGTGTCCAGTGAGGGATTATGGATTTAGCAAGGAAGGTAAGTGTGACTACAAGCATTGGCTCACCATCTGCTCCCCAGCAGAGTTTGGGCCAACCTGCATAGCCTGCAGCAAGACCAGGGCACTGTTCTCAAGCCAGCCCTTTCCAACCTGGCTCAAGAAACACATCACATTCAGTCAGATGATTAGGTCTAAGTAGTCCATATGTAACAGAATATTTTTCCTAAATACCAAAATGAAAACAAAATGAATGCCATTTTTTTAATTCTCCTTCCTCGATACATCAAGTTTTACACAAATAAATACTCTCTTAAGGTTTATGCAAATTATAGAAAAATAAAACTATGCATTATTTAGCAGTTCTCCTATTTCAAGATCTAACAGACTTTATTCACAGCATGTTTTTCCCTAGTTTATGTTGGCCTTCTTTTCTGATTCTAGTTTTTAATTCATCTTTTTAAATTATTCCTTTTTAAATCATTATCTTATGTGACTTCATAGATTTTCATGTATTAATCTATTATTAATTTTTTTACCATAGTCAACTTAATCTTAAATTGTTTAAATCTCTTTTAAGTGTAAACACTTGAACATGGACAGTTTTTAAAAATATGATGCTCTTTAACATTTTGGTGCATTTCTATTTGTAGCTGGTAACCTTATTCAAAAAGTTCCTGCTAAATATGTTCTCTCCTATTATAGGTACTTTTGACAGAATTATCAAGTACCACATGTGACAGGCAATAGTACTGGTTAAGGGAAAGGGAAAAAAAAAATCCCACACATATTGAGAGGGGGATACATTTTGTGTTACTGAAAAATATGTTTGTATTTTACATTAAAACCTGACATCTGTTTGGTGAATATAAATCTAGATTAATACGCACCCCCCCCCTTCCTCCTTTTACTCATTCAGTTTTCTTTATGCTGATTCAGGTTAAGATTTTTTATTTTCATGAACAGCTACAAAGAATGCTGTTAAAAGCAGCATTTCCCTCCCTCCAGTACAGCCCTGAACATGAAAATAAGCTGAACAAACATCTTGCCCTTTTTACTTAAACTGTTGTCTGCCCGACTGCTGAATGCACACAGAAAACAATCTAAAATTGTATAACCCATAATAGAGTATATTAAATTACAACATTGGTCAGTAATGGAAACTTATTCCCAGATATGAATTATTTACAGCCCATTTAAGTAATCCATATTCAGGTGTGGCAATGAAAAAAAAAAAGTGCAACATAAATCTTTAATGTTGACCGGTTGAGAGAGCAGAGCTGAGGATTACAGACATTTTAAAGGGAAGAGGGGGAAAAAAAGCCCCTAACCGAATTGATATAGCCTGTTCAGTGGCTTACTGCACCAGCGTGCTAATAAATTGACGGATGGCATGTCAGGGGTATGAGTTGAAATCCCAGCATTTCTAACTAGGGTGGGATCTAACATCGGTGCACCAAAATAAAGAGTTTCTGGACCTTGATGTCACAGGACATAGTCTGTGCCTCATTTACTATATCCTGTAGGTGCCTGGCATATGTTATTGCTACAGAAAACCCAGCCATTTCTGCTTTAACCCCGTAACTGTATTAGTAATTTTTCAAAGCCACTCTCGATGTGTATTCATTTTCCTACAAGCTGTCATTTTACTTTCTTATAGTTTATATTTACTCTCGCTCATTGCTCAGCCATCAGAGCCTGTGCAGCCATCACACAGACACTGTCCCAGTTTCCCTGCGAGAGATACTGGGCATTCCTCACCAAAGCAAGAATTAAACCCACAAATTCTGGGAAACGTTGCCAGGTACAGTTTTGTTGTTGCTAGCGTTTCCTAANCCCAGACAGCTCGGGCGCTCCTTCAAAACAATATAGCAGGAGATCGTGATGGGGAAAAGCTCTCACAACTGCAATTTCTTTTGTTTCCTGGAGCAGTACCTATATTAATTCATCTTACAAAGATCATTGCTCAAGAACTAAATTTTGCATACATTAGAGAGCAGAATTAGCATCGCGCTGTGTACAACGTTCCAGGCTAACTTCTCTCCAAGCAACCATTAAAGGTCATGTTTTGACGACTGAATGGCATGTCGGCACCTTGGTTCCCCAGAGAGGCATTCCCCAGGTACATGCAAAAGGTTATTAAATTACCTTCCAAGCAACACTATCTCCTCGGATGAAAATAATTACAGGCTTTTAGAGGCATCAGAATGCTTTCTATTTTTTTAAATAAGATGAAGATGCAGTACCTAATGACCATTTTTGTGTGTGACTCATAGAGCCTGTCAGTGGTGACAGGACAAATGAGCATAATGGCATAGCTTAAAGGGGAAAGGTTCATTTTAAATAGTGACAAATAATATTTAAATGGCATTGTTGGAGACCCATCATGCTTGTAAAATGTAGTTTGTATCTCTTCTTCATCCTTTAATTTCATCACTGTCAAATGGTATTAGCTGTTAATATGCAACATCAGGTGCAGATATAATTTTTAACTATTAAATGTGCCTGTAACTAAACAATGGGTCTTGATTGTTCATATATTTTGTGATAGAATAAATAAAATATTTTATAATTCACAATTTGCTCTGCCAAATTGTTTTGCTGTATCTATACTAAGGGAGGATGAAGGGACTAAGAATGGTTTAAAATACGATACCTTGAACAAATTTCTTCTTGCTAACATACTGAAATGGAAATGACTTTCTTTTTAGACTAATGTAATTCACAGGTTTGAAGAGCCACAGGCAAGATTGTGAGATAACAGTAAATTGGTCAAAACAGACCTGGGCTAACCAATACAGGCATGTATATATTGTATACCTGTCAATAAAAGCCACTGACAAACTTAGTTGCCCTTACAATTTGGCCCTAATAGAAAATGGTTTGAGTCTGAATCCTCCCGGTGCTTGTGAAATGGCTTAGGGCACAAACAGAAAATGTTTATTTTAAAATACTGAACAACAACCATTAAGCAATGTACTGCAGATGTGAATTCTCCAGCACTAATGCAAACACATGACTTAGAAAAGTTACTCTGAAGTCAACCCTGTGTTTGCTGAAACGACTCAAGTGGATATAAAGTCACGATACTGTAGGTAATAAAATGGCACCAGAATACACTTGGCTGGGAAATCTCAACTTCTGGAAGTCAAACTTTCAGAAAAAAGCTTCTAATTTTTTAAGTATTTTTTCACAGCTTCATCATGTTTATTGCTATATTATTTTCAGATCACTTTCGCCAAAAATGTAGACAGTTTAGGTACCTTTGAGTTGTTAAAAGTTATAGCCAATTTTCTGAAAAATTATACCAGCTAAAAACACAACATTAAATATTTACCCTGTTGGATGTTAAAAAACGCTTACAATGAAAAATGTTCACATATTGACTATTCAAAATGGCCTTCACTTTGAAATTGTGAAATGGAAGGGATTGCAGATGTACAAGAATAAATATAAAAACAAATGAGTTGACTTGAAGTGTTGCCGGCTTTCATAAACATGCTACTGCAATAACATGTGACATTAATATTTAATTACAAAAGCACTGCTGCAAAATCTTTGAAATTAATGTTTTGCAAAATTAACATTCAGCGCACAGAAGCAAAGTCGTTCCAGGCGCGACTGTGATTAACAATGCCATTCACTTTACATATTATATTAATATATTATTCAAGCTAAGAATTAACACCTCCTAATTTAAATAAGGTGCTACATATCATGATGAGCTAAAATGCTTTTTCTTAAAATGGCCCATCTGATTTTAAGCAATCTGTGTTTATCATTTAATATTTTGTTATTGAATACTGTTCTCTGTAAAAAAAACTCCTTGTACTTTAATTTCAAGATGAAGAGATCTCATTAAAGCAATGCCATAAGATTCAAGGATTGCTGAGCCAGTGGAGCCACATTCGCCTTGCTGATCTACCTGGTATCCCTCCATTATTCCCAGGCATCAATATTGTCATGCGCCACCTGGAGTTCCTCTCTAGTTTACCTGATAGCTACGAAAAAAAAAAAGCCAAGCATTTTCTTTCCTAAACCGTTGACTGGATCTTCAACTGCCATAAAGGATTATAAATTCTTTTGCAGCTACATTGATTTACATCAGCTGATGATATAGCTCATATTGCCAGCATTATCACGTTGCTAGTACATTTTGGGGACGGCGATTTCTTGCTGCTCTGCATTCTGTGCTGTTTCTCATGTGTTGTAGGAGGGTAAAGACGAACCAAGGGCTCAGGGGAGGTGGCGAGTCTAACGCTCTGCCTATCTCACACAGAGCTTTCTCGCCCTCCAGCTCCACCTTTTAGCGCACAGGAATTCAGGCTTGTATTGAATTCTCTGCGTTTTGAACTACAGAGGAGAGCAACTTCTGGTGGGATGTGGCAAAGCAATCAGGCCTGGAGGACTTTAAATGGGTTGACATATTCTCCAGCAGGTCAGAAAAACCAGTTATTTTTGTTTGAGGGAAATACTGATGAGACAGATGGGTACATCACTTTTGTTTAACCACACAGAACTTCATTTGCCATCTTTAATCTACTGTAATTGTTCAGTTTTCTTATTTTTAAAGCAGTGAAGGAACATATTTCTATGTTATTGCTCACATAACCATCTTTTAAAGACCAGTAGCAGTATGCAAAAGCCCATGATCTATTCCTCGTATCAATAGTTAAAAATTCACTGACTATAATTTCACTTTCATTAATTATAGAGATTAACTGCCACACACAAGGATCGGGAACTACTTGCTAAAAATTATGCCTCTACAACTTAAGCATCTGTGTTTCGCTATCAAACTTCCCTTATTGTTAGATGAAGTCCATGAGCCTACATATCTCCTCCTCAAATTATGTTTAAAAAACAAAGCAAAAAGCTCTTTAAAAAATCTGACAAAAAACAGTGAAGGAAATAAAATATTTATTTATAGTCCCGCATGAACCTAAAGTTGGTTAGAGTAGAATTGTTGAAAATATGGTCTGCAAAGTATTCAAGAGATCAGGAATTTAGATATAGATGAATTAAAAAATATAAAAACGTCAAAACTGTACAGGACAGTTAGAGGATAAGAGCTCCTTCAGTCCTTCACTTGCCAATATCTTTAATAATTTAGGCTGCACCTTTGCAGTGAGCTAAACAGAGGCAAAAGAGGAGTCAAATTTCTGTCTGACTCCACAGGAGGCTTCTGATCCCTGATCTCTTCCTACCTGCATCTGAACCAACAGCCTTCTCCAAAAGGGAGAGAGAGGAAGGTCGATCCACTGATTTTTATCCGTAGATCCTGGTGCTCAAATGAGCCCTCCCTCTTTCATAGAAACAACATGAAAGCATTGTATATATCATATATCCTGCTATATCGTGTTTGACAAAATTAGAGTATGAAATAATGACAAGATATTGTCTTAATGACAGTAGAAACAAAAAAAATTAAACTTCAGATTGCTCCTTATTCCTCATATTATCTTAACCTGAGACATCACTGAGGACACCACAATCTACCTTAGTCTACCTTGCTGAACATCCCTTTCTTTCAAAGGAACCCCTTTATCAGACATGACCAGCTGTGCACTCAAAAGATCTGAGTAAATGCTACATACTATCCACTGATAAGCCTATATTTTAATATTTTAACTAAAAAAAATCCACTCTGTTCACAACAGAAAATAATGGTTTATCTAGTGTTTTCAAATATTTTATCTAAAGTCCTCTTATTGAAAAACCTGCTTTCATACTGGACCAAAACATCTGAACAAAACAGAAGCAGAAGTAAGTTTTCAACTCAGAAACAGGTGGTGGAAAATTTATTAGTGTCTACCTCTCTGAAATCTTCTACTCTCACAGCTAAAAAAAAAAAAAAAATACTATAATAAAATACTGTAGAAATCAATGAGAAGCAGAGAGCCTTTTAGAACACGTACATACAGCATCCAAGTTCATGGTAGAATCTCCTTCTATTTGAATAAAACATGGCATTTCAAAATAAATTAAGAGAAAACAAAGGAGATGAAAGTGAGAATATCTTATGACCTTCTTGGAAAATGTTATTATTGTTTCTGTGCAGGGAATATTTTCAACACCAAAGCTCAACATCAAAATATGGATATATAATATTCCATTAACTTCTGATAAAGTGCACTCTACATATTCACAAAAGCACACGGAGTCCTTGGAAATTTTACATTTTAGTTGGGGAATAGTCATTAACTCAGTAGAGCTATCATTCTGTGGCCAGTCTCCACAATCTTGGGAAACAATGGAAAAAATGCTAGAGTTGAGAAGAAATGGGAAGACACCTCAGGAATCAAGAGGTCCCACACTGATCTCTACAAGTCTGACTTGTCATTGCTTTCCTAGGAACTCAGATCTAATTAGGCTGGGTTTGTATTTTTCTGGAAGACTGAGTTGTTCTGTTCACCTTTATCCTAGCTTTATTTTCATGATCCAAATCCACTCAGAAACAGTCAGGTAATGGGCTGTAATGTTGATCTGCACAGCAGTCAATCCACAAAGAGGGTATTTTACTGTGCATTGCGTGGTTTAGCCAAAAATCAAGTTCCATTGCCTAACTGCAAAGGTGGCAGAACGGAAAGGCACTGAAATGTTGTGGAATGAGCCCTGTAGATCCTGAAAACGTGGATCTTTAGTTGCAGGCAGCCCGTCACAGGGCTGTAAGAGCTATGGACATGCCCACGATTTCAGGCAGATGCAATGCCATGAAAAGACACGTTTTATTTCAGGCCCTATTTTTGCTGCCATTCCTCCTCAGCCGGGCAGCGGTTTCCTTCCTCAGGGCTGAAAAGCCCACCACGCCTTGCAGGAAGTTGCCATCACACCACTACTGCAGGACAGGCTCTGCAGAACCAAGTCCTGCTGGCCTTACAGTGAAATATACACTTTACTTATCTGCTCACAAGTTTTGTTCTCTCTGCTCCCTTTATTCACTACCTCTAGCTTAGCTCACTGAGCTCAACTTCGCTGCACCAGCCCCGATAAGAAAAATATTTGTGCAACTGGTATCCAACACACAAATAGCTCTGCCTACTCCTTTCCTGGAAAGGTGTAAGTAGAAAGTAAACAAAAAAAAATAATATGAAACAGCACTTCTTATCCTCTAACTTTTTTTTTTTTTTTTTNCAGAGCAGGTCCAACACGGGACTAAAGAGACTACAGCCTTCTCTGGGTGGTTATCAGGTTTTCTGCCTTCACTGACTGTAAAGAGATTTGTACTGCATAGAGGGTTCTAATTTCTGAGCAGATTTCATCTCAGAATTTACTTTATTCCTATTTAGCGGCCTCAAATCCTTACCTGATCAAGTAACTATCTTTTATATCATTTATAAATATATAGCATCTGTAAAATTAGACTTTTGAAATTCATGAAAGAAGGAAATAAATTTTTGGCTCATTCAGATAGGAATCACCATTCCTGTCTTTATCTTAGCACTGTCTTCTCAAAATGTTGTTTTCTGCACTGTTGCTATGAGTACATCAGCAGAAGTTTAACTAAATTCTTGCTAATAAACAGCAAAACCATTGACTGACAATGCCCACATTGTTTTTAATGAAATAAGACTTATTAGTAATCTGATGAGCCAGGCTGTCTTTCACTCACTATACCAGTGAATTTCCTTGATGGATTGGCTTAAGTAAACCTTGTCTGGCTTTTTGATCAGCGTAAAATCATAGAATTTGGCTCAAAATACTGAAATGTTTTAACCTAAGGGCTTTATTTTAGACACCTGAAGTTGCTAAATGCCAGCACTGCAGCAAACAGAAATAGAACCAGTATTTATTGAGAAACGGAACAAGTTGTGACACTTTTTGTAGGAACTAGCAGTGATATATGAAACAAAGAAATCTCATCCAGTCCATAGATATTATAAATAGAGCCATGCAATGACTGGGA
Source organism: Dryoscopus gambensis (assembly GCA_013389985.1). Lineage (NCBI taxonomy): Eukaryota > Metazoa > Chordata > Aves > Passeriformes > Malaconotidae > Dryoscopus > Dryoscopus gambensis. The sequence continues at coordinate 1,031,801 of WEIT01026723.1, forward strand.
TGCTGCGAAGACAGAATCAAACAAAAGCTAAAGCCAGAAATGTGTGTTTACCTGGGGGTGGGGGACTGTCTGAACGCTGCAAAAGTAAAATTCAGAGGATTTATTATTGATAACTAAAACGATGACCTCTCTGGTCTTGCATGTTTTGTGATGTAACCTGTGATTTCTGCCAAGCACTTATAACAGTTCTCATCACAACATGAACTGATAGTGTGATATGTTAACATCACTGCTAATGCACGCCAGCATTACACTTCTCTTTCTTCAGTTAGACAGCTTTCCTTCAGGCCATCAGACACTGGAGGTCTGCACAAAAATGCACCTCTTCAAAGCAAGCAAATCCCCACGAATTTGAGCACAATTAAACCAGTTCTACTTAAAACAGTTCACTGATTCCTGCTTTTCCTTTGAAATCGGGAAGGCACTACAAAGTTCACATCCAGTTCCAGATTTTTAAATTGTTTAAAGCCCAGTAGCGTCTACATTTGCTGTCTCTTTAAGACCTAGCTAAAAATAACATTCAGCAAAAGAAAGGAGATAAAAAGTAAGAATTTTAATATCTTGTTTTGCCTTTTTTTTTTATTCCTTTATGATATCAGATAACCTAATAATATAACATGTAATAAATATTTAAGGAGAAATAGCAATGAATTTACATTGTGCTTTCTAAAGTCTCTTCTTGAAAGGCTGATTACTCATGAATTGTAATGGGTCTATTGTACAAATTTTATCTTTTTCATGATGTGATTCTTTAGCCTTAACAATCACCCGATTCCCACTGATTACCATAGAATATGTACAAGAACAACAGTAGATGGGGCAAGATGGAGCTATAGAAATATTCTCCTTTTAGGTACATGCACACGCTTCAGGTCCCAAAAGTATAAACATGTCTTAGGTCGTACCCTGATGTGCTCATTACCAGCCTAATGAAAATAAACTCAGTAAATACATAGATTGCCAAATCATTGGGCCAAAGGAGCTTTCAACTTCAAACAAACAAACAAACAAACAAAAATCAACAGCATGGGATTGCTTTTCCCATCTTTCACCCTCCCCCTTGTTATTTAGGGTGATACCCCAACTCCTT
>WEIT01026723.1:1036082-1080793 GCA_013389985.1 Dryoscopus gambensis
GAGGGTCTCGGTCAGCCTTTGTGTTGTTTTCCTCAAAGGCAGCACAATGGCAGCAAAAAACTCAAATTACACGTCACATGTACGATCCAAGCCAGCACCAAGGGCTGTTCAGTGCTGACACCCAACCACTTTTTACCAACTCCTACACGTGGACTTGAAAGAATAGAGAAAGTGCTCAAAACAAAATATTTTGGATGGCAGTAGGTATTTTCATGAATCTAGACAAAAATCTAAAAACCATGGATGTACTGTATCTGAGCACTCTACAGAAGGGGTTTTCTTTCTAAAGCAGCTTTAATTCAACCTCTGTTTGTGCACACAATTAGATGAGGAGATAATTTCCAAGCACAATGACTTGCAGGTGCAAATAGTGATATAGATAACAAACTATCTGATCTGTGGGCACAGATAGATAGTTAGACATCTAGAATCCTTATGTGCAGCCATAAATAATTGCATCCTCAATTATTTATACAAATAAAGAGAGGAGGCCAGCCTAGATGGAGGGGGAGAACTGGAGGGAGGGGGAAAAAAAGAAAAAGAAGCAGTAAAGCAAACCAGTACTTGATGCAGAGCAGGTTATTTTTGGTCCTAAACCCCAACATTTTCAAAATACAGAGACAACATTAGGATTTCATGTTACTGCCTCTGTGATGCCAAATAGGGATCCCTCGTATTTTAAATACCAGGCCTTTTTTTGAGTTTAAGACTGCTGCAGGATCTGCACCAGAATAGATGAGGACATGTAGTTTCTCTTGTGCAAAGTGAAGGTATGAACCAGTAATGTAAACAGTGAATTGGTTCAGTGAGTCTGATGGCTGGGTCAAAATGGTTCCTGTTAATTTTTATATTAGTTTTTAATGCGCCTGTTAAACAGGTAATTTGATGCAACTGTAGAGATGGCTGATGACTTTCCTCCTCCAAAAACATCCTCAAAACATCCCTTTTAGAAGAGACAAAGGCTAAACAGATTTTTATGGATTTGGAGAGGATCCTCAGCACACAGTACTCAGGCGTATAAATGCAAGTAATACAATATTTATATTACAAAAATTATACTATCATATGTGTTATAAATATATAGACACAAACTATTATAAACATTGTGAAGTTTGGAAAACAAATTATTTTGAAGTTTGCATAATGACTGTGTTCATTATCCATTCCCTACATGCATATATATCATCTAGATCTATATCTAATCTATATCTATAGCTATCTATCTTTCATCACGTGGACACATACAGACATTTTACAGAGACTCTTGCCTCATTCAGGGCACAAATGATTGGTTTGATGGAAAACTATCCAGTCTTCCATTTTACTACTCTTTCATTAATGTGCCACAGTACCTAGGTTCTACTCGGAATTGTATCAGACCCACTGGAAACAGGAGAGTGTCATTCCTTCAGCAGAAATGTCCACAGTGGGAAATTTTAGGAGCAAAGAGAATAAGATCAGAAGTATCTACTAATTTGGTGCAGCTGTGCTGTTGCTTTTGGGGTCTCAAGTCAGATCCCTGGCAAACGAGGAACATGTCAGTAGTGAGGAACCATAAAGACAAAAGCAAGGATTGGGGATGGGAAGAGCACTGTGAGAGAGGCCTGACCTGGATCTGCTTTCCATATCTCAACTTGCTTTTTTTCCTGCAGCCCCTTACTGGTTCCTTGACACTTTCAGAGCATGGAAGACAATTGTAGCCCTGAATTACCCAAAAATTATTTTCTGCTTAACAAAGGATGTAGGAGTGCTCTGATAAAAGCAAAGTGTGATCCCACCATTGAAGGCTCTGTCATGATACACATACATGAGTGCAGTGCTTGTCTACATTCATGTAGACCTGATATTTCCTAATTGCCTTGTTCAACGCACTATGACCTTTTCACACACTGTGTTTGTGACTTTATTTTCTACCCTATGGCATGGGCTGAGAGGCTGCGTGATGCACTCTTCTTGCTCCCCCATTTTTTCCTTGCAAACTCTCCCTTCCTTAATCCTTTCTCTTCTCTCTTATCTTCTATGTCCTTTCTCCTTTCTATTAATAAACTTCCCCATGCTGCTTCCTTAAACTTTACATTTATCCCCAGAATAACCAAAAAAAAAAAAAAAAAACAACAAAAAACCACAGCTAAAAAATGATGTCTTTAATTGTTTAAGTTTCTCCTTTGTCTTAATTACATATACAGCTCTGTTCAGATGGCAATTAATCATGGTAAAGAAAGTCTTTGGGCTCTAAATGTATATCTTAAAAGTGTCTGGCATGTTTTATGTCTTACTATTAGATTAAAACCACAAATAAATAACAGTAATTTTATTTGGGTTTATTTCTCATGTTATGCATGAAACTACTACTTGTGTGAATGTGTTGCTATGACAAAAGGCTTTTCCCTGTGCAACAAAATTTGGCTTTGATATCAACAGAAATGGTTGGAGAGGACCATCAATGGATCAGGTTCTCCTTTTTAATTGATAGATTATTGTCCATCATTCCAGGGCAGTCCACTTAAAAACATGACTGACCATTTACAGCATTTGCCACCTGCTCCTGGTGCTTTACAATATTGACAGATCAGATCAAAGAACGTGTGCTAGGGACATTTTCATGGTTACTGCTGGATTTCAGTCTTATATTTAATTTTAAGAGCAGGTTAGAAAAATATAATCCAGTTACTAGACATTCCTAGTCTAACCTCTTTCTACACAAAATCAAACTTTTATTTTTTTGTCTTCTGGGATAAGGTTGGCCTCAGAGGCAAAACATAGTGTAATTTGTTGAAAATTCTCAAGTACAATATCTGATTTGTATGTAGTTCTCAAATATGGTATCGTTTAAAGGCAAAAATAAGTTACTCAAAAACTCATTATGTTAGACAACAGTACAGACCTGAGGAGGGTCTGATAATGATTGTAAACAATTACTCTTTACTCAAGATAGCATCCATGGCTAAAATTCAGAAGAACTGCAACCTAAAAATATATTTTTGGATTTTCTTTTGCATTAAAGAGAATAAACCACCTTTATTTTTCAAACTAAACACTTCAGCTTGTGGTAAGGGTTCAGAAAACATGAAACCAACATTAACCCATAAAGCATCACCTGCCCAAACGCTCAAAGCTTAGAATGGAATCTTAAAAGTTGCCACTGATTTACCCCTTCCAGTGCTCAATGATAAGCAATTTAGACACCTATTAACAATGATTTAATTGCAACATTATCATCCTTTCCCTTTTCACATCTTTCAGAATGATTTCAAGAGGACATGGAGAATCTCAGACCTGCAGGTCTCCTGGCTCTGATACACCACCCTCAGCAGATCAGGGGTGATTTCTGGAAGGAATTACAGCATTCTGGTACAACCCAAGGGAGTCCTGCACTTCACCAAAAGTTCCAGTCTTTCTCCACATCCCAGAGAGAGAACTAAAATCCTCTCTGCTCTGGCTCTGCCACAAGCCTCATCTCTCCGGCAGAAGCAATGGCTCCTTTCATTTTTCCAAGGTTGCCTATTAATGGAGGCAGCATGATGTCGGACACAGGTCATTGGATTTGTTTACGTTTCCAGTCTTTGCTCTTCCCCACAAATACTGAAATTTCCTTTTCGAAGGACAGGATTCTGGCATTACGATGTGAACCTGCTGCTATGATAGCTCCTGAACAACCCTGTGGTGGCTCAGCTGAGCTCCAAGGACAGCAGCAAGGCTGGGGTTGCCTCACAGGGACCACCCACCCACCAAAACAGCATTTCCCAATCTGCTGCAAGTATAATCTCGTTTTCGTTCTCCAAATACCCAGCCTTGCCTTCTGGAAAGTGAGTAATATTTTTTCCTCTATTCGTATTAATTTTAGCGCTGATATTGTTAGCTACAGCTTGAAATAGGAACAGAGATTGGACAAAACAAGATCATAACCTTGACTATCTTGAACTTCAAGTGGTTTTAAAACCGCAGTTGAGTCAAATTTGGATTTCCATAGGAGCTGCTAATTACTTATACAAAATACGGGGGTGTCATCACACTTAGGAGTATCACAGTAACAGATCTGAAAAGATACACCATGTTTCTCCTGAACAGCAATCCCTTTGCAGGGCTTTTATAGGAATTTTATCTTTTAAAGCATGAAAATTTTTAGACTTTATGCTCCATTAGATGGACATGGAGAAAACAGAATGAGTGAAGTTGGATTTAGATGGTGGAAGGTGATGTTAACTGGGATTTGAACACTTACATATTTTTCTCATTACTTTTTCAAGTAATATTTCTTAAAGGAGGCAATACATTGTCAATACAAATTCTCAATAGGAATGTGGCTTAATACCATGCAATTGGCTTTTTATCAAATTCCGCTGGAGCAACTTCTCTGCCATCTGAGCAGGTTTTTTGCTAAATGCCACTGAAGTGGCGTCACTTCAAAACAACACTAGGCAAGGTTTTGTTTGGTTTTGTGCTTTGTTTTTAGCACCCAAGTGACTTGAGCAGAGAGCACCACTGCCAGGCAATAGTTACAACAGGGTGAGGTACCTAGGACTTGCCATGGGCAGGCAATGAGGGGTTCGTGAATCGTGCTCTTTTTCTTTTATACATATTAAAAAGTCTTGTATTTGGGACAAACATCCATGTAATATTGTGAAGTACTCAGTAACAACAAACTGCCATATGTCATGCGACCCTGCCTACACTATTTGAGAACCAGTTAATACTTTTTCATTTACTGCTATGTACATGAAGGGAGGAGGAGAAGGCTGTAACTATCAAGCTCTTTTTCCTATTCTTGCAGAAATTTTAGTTTGCTGTCGTAATCAAACACAGTAGTATTTATTCATGAGTACATTTGAAAATAACCTACAGACTTTCAACAGCTATATCAGGTAGTTAAACATGAAGTGCCCTCAAATACAGTTTCATCCCTGGTTTCCTTTGTGTACACTCAGTTTGAGATAACCATACTGAATTGTGTATAAATTAAGTTTCCTATCACTTAGCCATAATTTAACATATTTGACAAATCCATAAAGTTAAAAGTCGTTATGGTACCTATGCTATTCAAAATTATCCACTTGGGAGGAACCTGCTCTGTGAAGAACAGATTAAAGATGGCATTTTCATCTTTTATTGAGAATTTCTCATGCTTTATCAATTCAGCACTATTTTTTAGCAGCAGAGTACATGTTCTATGTGTCCTTTAGTCAGTAGTAAAGCTGTGTCTGTGGAAGACAGTATAAAACCTTGAAACGAATAAAAAACACTTCCAAAATGAAGGCTCAAAATAATTCATTACCAAAAAGAAAGAAATAATATGTGTATCTTTGATTTATAGTGATCATGTTCTGAAATAACCTTAATTTAATAGATAAAATATACCAATGATCTTGTAAAATTGTAAAGAGATACTATAGCTTTTGTAAAATTTGATGGGAAGATACATTATCTATTGTTTCCACTTCTAATATACATGTGTAAAGCATTTACTAGAGTACTGCTTTATAAACAGCACAAGATGGAAGTATCTGAACACTTAGGTTGTCACCTTAAAACAAACTGTCACACATTTTTCTTCACACATTTGAAACCCAACTTATCAACCTTAACAAGTGTTGTTATCAAAAGAATTTTGGTGCCTTTGTTCTTTCCCTTTTGCAAGTAAATTACACTTTTAGGATTTATTAAGACAAGAAACAATTTTTGAATAGCAGGTCAAAACTCTCTATGGAAAAATTCTCATTACTTTCTAGCCTGAAGCAGTATTTACCACTCCAACTTATCCATCTTTTTCCTGGTTTTTATATATCTATATTTCCAGAATCTTGTTTCTGTGCCTAATGCTATAACATTGCAGCAGTTTGTTCAAAGCAACACTCTTATTTTTGCTCTTAGCCGGTGCTATACAAACCCTGATCAATTATTGAAGTGTAAGCCCTGAAGTAACACAGCCATTACTGCAGCAGGCAGATAAAAATGGAACACTTTTAGCTACAGTATATTTACTTTAGAGTTTCAGCAAACAAACCAACAAGTTAAACTACCTTGTCTTTCACTTTGTTTGATGTACTAATATTTCCTGCATGTTCAAAAGTCTTTCTTTTAAAACAAAGTTACTGAAATGTTATGGCTGCTTGTTTGTGAGGATACCTAAGCTTAAATATTTGCATGAAACAGCCTTGAGATATAGAAAAGGCAGCATTAAAGTAGTACAAATCTAATACAGAAGCTGCTATCTGTAGTGCCATAAGAGCCACAGTTTTTTATGAGCTGTCTGGTATTTAAGTTCGCCAAACTGCAGAGCCTGCATATTGTAATGACATTAAAAATGATGCTGGGAGGTATCTTAAACAACAAACAACATCACTGAGGAAAGTATTCATTAAAGACAAGAAAGAAAAATCAAATTAGAGGTGTTGGAAATTTCTCATGGAAATCAGCTGCTAATCACTTGTGGACTTTTCTCCTTCTGCAGCTCACTTCTCTCCACACAAAGGAGTGCCCAAGATGCAGTTTTTTGTTGAAATGCTTTCTTATGTAATTATACAGAGTCTATTTCATAGCGACGCCAGTTCAAGACTACAACTATTCATCTTCTGATGGCGCTGCATGTGCATCTGCACACAAGATATAATGTTTTTCAGTTTAAATGTCTGTTCTGGGTTTTAAGGACTAAATGATAGTGAAGATGACTGGAAACGTTCCAGAATTTCCTATATAAACTGCTTAGAAAAACCAAAAATTAGTACTTATGCTACAGAACTAATAATGTTTGACATTTGCATTTTATCACTTACGGTATGAAGAGCGGGAAGAACTTGTCCCAGGAAGTTTGGGGGAAAACGATAAAAAGTCAGTTTTAGAAATGGATGTTTAAAAAAAGCCTGTATAGTTTTGCTCAGTTTTCAGCTGTTCTTTTTTTCCAGCTCCCAGAGGAAAGCAGGCCGCGTGGCTCGCAAACACCATACGTGAACAGCTTAGGAGAAGTGATCTCATGAATACATAATTGTGTCACCACGTCCCACTTGGAGGCATGTGATAACTGGATATAGTAGCCACGAGTGAAAAAAGCTCCATGTACTTAGGTGTTTTCACAGGTTTGGACAAAAACCAAATCCCGTATTATGACGAGGTGCTCGTGGTTGATTTTTTTTCTTTGCTCTTTACAGGCAAGAGTGAGAAGTGGCTGATGGACCTGGGGTTGTTCAGCCTGGAGAGAAGGAGGCTGAAGGGGGACCTTCTCACTCTCTACAACTCCCTCAGAGGATGGTGTAGCCAGTTGGGGATCAGTCTCTTTTCCCAAATAACAAAAGAGTCAGAGGAAACAACCTCCAGGGGAGGTTTAAATGGAATATTAGGAAACATTTCTGGACTGAAATGGTGGTCAGGCATTTGAAAAGGCTGCCCAGAGAAGTGGTGGAAACATCATCCTAGATGTGTTTGAAAATGAGTCGATGTGGTGCTTGGAGATATAGTTTACTGGAAGACTTGGCAGTGGTAGATTAATTGTTGGACTCAGTGTTCTTAGAGGTCTTTTCCAACCCTAATAGTTGGAAAATTGTTCTATACGTTTACATCCATGAGGACATTCACTAACATTTTGACCAGCATTACTGGTTCACACAAGTACTGCATGTGGGGTAGATAAGCAGATATCACACCATTTCCTCAAACATCTGAACTTCCCCAAATTTATTGCATCTTTGAAAACAAAGGAGGATCTATTCCTTCTCAGCCACAAAGACAACAAAGCGGCCAGTGACATCTGCAAATTGTGGAAACCTGGGCCTTCTCTGGTCCTACTGGAGGCTGATTCCATTCCAGCTGATAGGAAGCAGCCAGGCAGAAACTCTCTCCTTGAGCTGATATGCACAGATGAGCCCTCTTACCACACAACTTCAGGCTCATTTCTGGAAGTGGGATGAACAAAAAACCTTCAAATATGGGGCAAGCAACACAAATACATGTACACATAGACATGCATCCCTACAGAGGATGTAGAAACTACAATCTCAAGTTAAAAGCAACCACAGACTATATTTAAGCCGCATCTATATGCAATTGCTAACCGTGTCAAACTGTCTCTTTTCACCCTTCATTTCAATAAATCTTATATTTTAAAAAATGGAAATCACAATGAGTGTAAACAACTCCTTTATCTTTCACTTTATTTTTATAACCAGTACATCTGAGCCTAGTAACATATTCAAGGTATGCCTCAAACACTTGGACGCAAAAACCTTTTCATTTGAACATTCGATTCACTAAAAGTGAGGTAGCCAATTTGTTGTTGCAAGCGTCTGTGCTATTATTTTTAGAGCTTTCTGGCAGACAGCTTATGAAAGGTGGTTTGTATAAAGCAGCAACATAATTTGAAAAAGTGCAAAAAGGGAATCTATAGTGATGCATGCCTTTGTGAAACTGCTCTTTATTTAAATATTGCACTGGATAGTCGAAACAGGCTGCCTGGATTTATGAGGTGTGAAGATATGTCTCATAATGATTAACATTAGAATCACAATTTAGACCTGAGGTCAGACTCCAGATACTACATTAACCTCCTTATTTTTTAGAAAATCTGGAGCTCTCATTATTATTATAGCCTCTATTAAAACAAAGATGCTCTTGAGTTCACTGCTTATTTCAGATCAGTCAGGAAAGTAACATGAAGTCTTTGAAACTTTACTTCTCTTCACTACTATGCTCATCAATGCCTACCTCTTCTCAGAGGAGCCCTGTATGCTTATGTGTGGACTACAAAAAATGCCTGATTTTCACAAAACTTATCTAAAATGACCAAAAACACATTTAACCTCTCTTGCAGTTACCAATTTTAGACAGATATGCAACTCAATAACCAAAGTGCAAGCTATACCAAATAAACAACCCTTGAAACCCTGAATATTCTGTTATTCTGTGTAATCATGCTCATCAAAAGAAAATTTTTGCTTATGACCTGCCTTTTATAACCATGTTCCCTACAAGCCCTGGGTGAGAGCCACTGGAAGAAAGGCTGCCTTGGGGAGAGGGTCATGATGTCGCACCTGAAGAAGAAAAGATCATCAAGAACAAGGTTCAGCTGGTTGAGGAGAGCTTGGGGAGTGAGTGGAAATCAATGGATGCTTTGTTTTGATATTTATCCCACAGTTTACCTGCCGTCAGCAAGAATTTCTAGTTGGTTGGTGACTCCTAGAAGCCCTTCTCCTGCAGGCAGTTTGAGGATCTTGGAGTCATGAGGAGGCCTTTGAGTCTATCATGACTGTGTAGGTTATTCTGGGCAGAAAATAAGCCCTTCTTGCATTTTCCAGGAGCACAAGGTCTACCATACATGTGCACTGTTATAATTCCTCTGCATGCACGTGGTAAATCTGGTGTTCCTGAGAGCTGCCAGACTTGCCTGCTTAGGGCAAGCGTGACCCACGCTGACCTGCAGGGCACCAGTTATTTCACACCCTCAGAGAACACCACTGCACTGCTCCTTCCTCTGTCCAGAAAGACTTTTCAAACTTAGCTCCAAATAAAACCTTCCCTCTCAGGTCCCTCCAGGATGCAGCAGAGGGAAAAAGGAAATTAAAATAGACGAGGTGAGACTAACTCTGTGTGTACCTGAAAAACAGTTATTAAACAACCAACCCTACCTTCTCCCTCAGCTGTAACTAAAATCCTGCCATTTCCTCCATTCCTGGAATCATATTATATCCCAGAAAGGAAAGGATCATCTTGTTCCAACACCCTCGCCATGGGCAGGGACACCTTCCACTGGACCAGGTTGCTCCAATCCCCATCCAACCTGGCCTTGGACACTTCCAGGGGTGGAACACCCACAGCTAAAATTCATATTTCTTTCCCCTACAGAAAAAAAAAAAAAGGCTGAATAAAATAATTTATATCCATCTTTCCATGTAGCTTCACTGTATATAGTTTTGCTTATGACTTAGAATATTGAGGTATTTGTTTGAAAACTAAAAGCTGCTGAGCAGGTGAATCATAACCAACGCAGATGCACTTCCACAGGTCTAAGCAGATCACAGGCAAATGGTTGAGTCAGGAATCTGTGACTAAAATACTTATCAGATTCTAAAAACAAGTGTAAGGCAGTGCTCCAAACGCAGCTCCTGGATCTCAGTTAAAGAAGCAGCTGCTACAGAGATGTTAGAAAATCATCCTAAATTTTGAATGCCAAAATCTTATAAACAAGAATACTAATGATGGCCCATGTAGCATCATCACTTAATTGAAAGATGCATATCTTCAGGTGATAGAACTGAAGGTTTTGTTGAGGAATAAACTACACGGTACGTAAGGATAGGGGATGAAAAAAACTGATGCTGTGGGACATTCAAAGGGTAAATGCCTATGAACAACTATGAATGCAAGGAATCTGTACAGCAAAAGATCTCCCTTTGAATTACTTGTCCATTCAAATGAAATTTGACAATTTATATTTCTCATTGACAGGAGTTCCAAAGCATAACCCCCACAAAAAAATTCAATTCAGAAACATTTCTAAAACCTCTAGACTGCACAGTGTGTATTCTCTTTGTATTATGACACTTGACCTACTGTGGGCACAATGGAGAATAACTCTAATTTTGAATATTCATTATATCTTTAAAAAAAAAATACCCAACACAACATTTTAGTGTCACACAGCAACGAAAGCTATTCATGGGCCAAAGCCCAGTCACTTAGGTTTACCCTAGACTGATGATTATACATCAAAATGTCAAAAGATATGTATTTACCAGGTTTGATGAAGAAAATCTGACAAATACTATTTAAGATAAGTGGCGTTTTCTCCTAATTGTTTTCAAAGGAATGAAGGGTAACCTAATGCCCTGCTACTTTGGTGGAGCACTAAATGGCTTCAAAAACTCTTATTTATACAATGTATTGGTACGCACTCTAAAAGGAGAATTGAAGCAGGCATGTTCATTTATAAATGTATCTTAGGTATTTGTAGTTGAAATTACAAGAGAAAACGGGACAAAATAACCCAGATGAACCAATCATTGTTTACATTTGTTTGTTGTCTTTTCTCAGTTTGATATGTCATCTCAGTCACCCCCATTTTCTTGGCACCACTATGATTTTTAAAACTGTAAATGTTTCTGCTAGCATCAAATTTACTGAGATGAATCACTTGCCAGAGGTGGATCACATAGCAAAGATTTTAACAATCTTCCAGGTTACAGCAATACATGCCGGTATTCTACCAAAAAAATCTCAAATATCTGAAGTTTTTGTGTGAAAGGGAAGTTACCTGAACATATTTCTAGTCAGGTCCCTGATTGCTTTCATCAACATTAAAGTTTTATGGTGTTAAATGGTAGGTCTTCATTAGTGCAAAGATGCATGAAAAGAGATTAAGAGGAAGAGGTTTTATGCTGAATTTTTGGGTTCTCAATAATCTCTGAAACAAGGAGCCTTCTAGAAGAGGAAACTGTGTTATTGTGCCCAAGTTTACCATCCATGCCGTGACCCTATTCATAGACATCCATGTACATACACACAAATCCAGCAGCACCGGAGCAAGCCTGGGTGCTTGGGGAGATCAAGTCATAGCAGCAAGGAATTCGCTGAATTCCTTCATTGAAAGGGTGGTCAAGAATTGTAACAGGCTGCCCAGGGAAGCTGTGGAATCACCATCCCCAGAAGTGTTCAAAAAATGTGTGGATGTGGTTATTAGGGACACAGTGCACCTGGCAGAATTAGGTTGATGGATGGGCTGGGTGATCTAAGAGGTCTCTTCCAGCTTTAACAATTCTATGAATTGCTGCTGCCTGAAGGAAAGCTGGAGCACTCAAAACTGGCTTTGTTTCTCCACATTTTTCTGCAATTCCCTGCTTGGTCTTCAGAGAAAATAGTCTGCAGTGACCACATACCACTCTGAGTTTGCTTTCCCTACACAACAGTTCAGCTGCGTGGTTCACAACACCATGGTGTTAAAACATACCCCCTGCACACTCCACACCACCACTGCTGATTATAGTAACAATTTTTCAGACGTTCTGATTCGTAGCTTTAAAGCTGAAAAATGTGGATTCAACCAAAAGCTAAACTGAATCCTGAACAGATTTTTTAACAGGTCTGAGAATTTTCAATTAGCTTTGAACAAATCAGTCATTTGACTTTGTGCAGCTCTGGATAATGCTTCCTGGAATAGTCAGAATAAGAAGTAGAAAAACCATTTTGTTAAAAGGTGAACTTTTATGCAGTAGTCTGACTTCAGAAGAAAGTACTAGAGGTGTTAACAGGCAATTTCTTATGAAATTGGATCCAGTTGAATTTTTCATGCCAAAGAAGTTTAGGTGACTCTTCGTACTTTGTTCTTCCAACCTGGGGCCTACTCCAGAGATCTGAAATCTGTACTTTCAGATTTTGGCCCTAGGACAGAACTAATTTATTTAATGAACCAGAAGACAAAATAGCATAGGACTACATCAGGTACAGTAGGATGCTGAAAGATCAGAACTAAGTAGAATCTGAAATTATATGTAAAGATGTAAGGATGCTTGCCTTCCACTGAACATGTTAATTGCATAGATTATCAGCCCTTTGTAATAATTAAGTAGTATTAAAATTCTCTCTCACGGGAAATTGTACAGCTTTTATTATGTAGTTCAGCATGAAAGTTGCTGTTCACCACATCATCTGCCCCAGAGCAAGGGAGATGGAGGCCAGAGAGAAGCCTATTGCTATGTGGTGCACAAAGTAATGTCAGTGGGTGGATGAGTATCATAGCTGTGACAATCCCTCATTTACAGCTCCATGTGGAAAACAGAGACTTGGTCCATCCATTACTGTGAAAAGGAATAAAGAGCACAAAATTGTCCCTCATGTTCTACCATCAGTTCAATCTCCCTGTTCCGCCCATGAAGGTCCAGCAAGAGCCCAGAGGACAGGCTGTCTGCAGGGCAGTACAAGGGAGGGTGGCACTCAGGCTGGTGGCCCTGAAAGAAATGAAGCCAGAACTGAAGCCTAGCAAATGCAACCAAAAAATCCCATTCATTTAAACAAGACTTGGATCGGTCTCCTGGCAACTGGTGTGTCAGACATTCAGCTGAAAACCCACTGGCAAAGCCAGGCAGGCGGCTGTGGTTCGCAGCCACACTTCTCTCAGGTGGCTCTGGAGGACACCAGCTCCTGACCACGCCCGTTCCAATGGCACTGGGGGGACAGGACACCCCTGAGTATCAACAAGAACATTTTCTTCCTCTGAGGCTGTAAAATCCACCACAGCTGCCTAGCTTTGCCTTTGAGATAGAGAAAGTACATCCATGTACAGAGGATGACCCTTCTGTCCCTTTTGTTCAGGGTTAGGAGATGGAACACAACCATCTTTGACATGGAAGGTCAAATGTGCACCTCGGGTTTGCTCCCAGTAATGAAGGCTCTGCTCTCGAAAGTAGTAATGCAAAATCACTTAATTAATAGCTGGACCAAATATAATCTGTGGAAAGTATTTCTGACAGATGGTTTTCATTCTCTTTACAAAGCCCAATGTTTTCAGCTGTCTTTTACAGTTCATACCTTACCAGGCACAAAATCATTGAGATTTTGACCAATTAGTCCTTCTTGCTCTTTTTAAATATTTGGTATGACTCTAGACCATATATATCTATCTCCCACACATGCAAATGATTCATAGGCTTTTTCAAAGAATGTTCTTCTATAAATGCAAACATTTTTGTTCTATCACTAAATTTTGTTTCTGCACAATGAAAGGAGAATTTAAAATACAACAGACAATGCCATTAGAATGTGCTCAGTTGTGTGATCATTTGGCAAAATGGACAAATGTCTCCTAAAGAGTATGTTGAGGTTCCCCAAACAAATTTTACTGGTAACATAAGGCAGGTTGGAGTAAATTCCAGCCATGAAACTCTAGTTCATTAATTTTCTACACCAACTGTCTCTTGCTAATTCCACTCACATAATAAACAGCCTAATAAAAATATACTTTCCTTCTTGGTCTCCATCTGAGAATATTTATAGATGCTGTGTAATATTGACAGGGATTTGGTCATTTTGTGTGTGCGTGTGTTTTAGCAGAAATTTGAAAGGAGGTTTATACTTTTATCAAAATACAGGAGTGATATTGTGCTTTGTGATTCTAAGGTGATGTAATTTGTCTACTGCTGTTTCTGCCAACTGGTGACCAGACACTAGAGCTGACTTAACCAGTAAGCAGAGTCTACCATCTGGTGGCTGGAGTTGCTGAGTGTACATCCTACACATTCCTGCATCCAGATTCCAGTGGGACCTTTGTCACTGGTAGACAGCACTTTTCTCCCATAAGTGGAGTCATGAGGCACCTTCAGCCTGATAACCTTGTCTCCCTTAAAGATTTTTCTTTTTACTGTAATTTACATCTCCATCCGCAGCAGCTTTTCCAAAAAGCCTGCATGAGCGTCTTTGTCACTATTTGGCCACTCTTTTCCACAGATTCTAAGTAATGCCTTTGTGCATAAAAATAGTCCTGTTGTAGTATTTGATATTAATTGATCAACAAATTAAATTTATGAAGTCGTAGCTTCAGCTTAATCTGGCAACTTTCTGTCTCCTTTCCTTGCTGCTCACTATCTCTGCTATACAAGGACTCATTCCCAGAATCTAATACATCATGACAGGAATTGCCACTGAAATCTGAATAATTTTGAATGAATCACCATTACTGGCCACAGTAAATACCAAAATATTATATTTTAAACACACACATAGCCAAATTACTGGGGATATTTATGTGTGTCATTGATACACTGAGGGATAACCAAAGTGAAAAAAAAAAAACAATAAACCAAACTTGTTCTTAGTGATTAATCAATTGTATTTCTCGTTCATGGAATCACACAGTGATTGGCAGGGGCTGTATGATATGAGTCAGGGTAAGAGCTGAGATCTCATTTATCTTTTCAGATACTCTTCAATACAAGAACAACGGAAAGCTGAAACTATCTTCACATTAGGTAGAGGGCTGAAATATCTGCAAATAATTTAAACCATATTAGGGTATGATAATGTTGACAGTAACAAGATAGGAATGACTGAAACAATCTAAACACTGAGGCAGTAAAGTGGCTTTTAAGTATCTAAACAAAAGATCACTGCCAAGCAAAAGACATCCAAAAAACAGAAAAATGTGTGATGTTCAAAAATGATATAAAGGATGACTTCATCACAAGTTCCTATTGTGCCTCTCGGTGCACGGGCTCGCATTTTGCATATCCTCTTTTCTCTGCAGTGACTGCACCCGATTAGTCTCTTCAACACACAGTCTAACAATAGGAAATGCTATCCACAAATGGGTTATTTCAGACAATAAAAGAAAATCTTACTGAACTATCTTCTGAAAATGATGTACAAAAGGCAGTTAAACAACATGCATCTGGCAAGTCAAATGGTTCAGATGGCACACAAATAAATCCACATACTATTGCTGATTTCCAACTATTAAGACATCTGCTGAAAATCCTCCAGTTAATAGGAGCACAAAATAGCTTCTTCCAGACTTGCCTGTTTCCCTTATCTATCACGTATCCGTGGAAGGAGCGGGGATCAATCACTGTCTATAACAACCAACTTGGTAGTGATTTCCCCGCCACAGTGGGCAAAGGCATCACTCATCTGGTGCTGTTCATTGGAACTTTTTTCCCCCTGGTTCATGTCCTATCACTTTCCAGGGTCAGATAAGCAAAACCAAAATGTGCTAACTGGGATTCTTAAGAAATTCATTGCGAACCAAAGAGGCAAATTCTCCTACAGGGCCTTAACTAGATGGGAGTTTTGCTTAGGTCAGGCATAAAAAAACCAAAAGAAAAAGACAGGAATATGTGAGTGCACAAGTGGAAGAGCAGAAATCCCTCGGCATCAATGCCAGATCCTACTGCCTTAAGATTCATATCATCATTCCATGGTTAATGCCTGACTATGATATTTTGACAAGGAGAGGATCTAGACACCGAGGTGTAATGAAACTGATTAAAGCAATAACAAAGTCTTACAAAGCAGCATGCAGAAACTACAACTGAAAACTACTGTCATACACTAAGTAAGAGTCATTTAAGGACACAGACATTAGCAACGAAATGCTATTCATGCAAATACAGTCAAAAAATAAAAAGATTCCCCCCAGTACAAGTGCCAGCCCCAACTTCTGCAGACCCTCAGTATAGTTTTGATGATAGGAAGGACCATAAGTCCACTTAAAAATCAGTAGGGTGTCTTAGTTCACAGACAGATAGAGTACTTAAAATAATTTTCGTCCTACTGAAAGCAGAAGGGAAATTGCACGATAGATATTCTACCTTGTCTCTCTGACAGGCTGTGGAAGGTTACTTCAAATGGATTATTTAACTTTATTTTTTTATGCCACACAAACAATACTCAGCACTGAGTCTGAGACTTAACAGTTTGCACACTTATCAGAGTGGTTACACACCAATATCTGTCTCTAAAGGGACTTTTAGATATTACATGGTGCTTTTCCTGACTTATACCTGTAAAACTGTTCGAATATCTAACTGCTGTAGCTAATCAGAGGAGTTACATAATCAGAGTCTGTGCTCACATCAGGTACCAGGCAGCTTCATTTTAATCAGTTTTCCAAAGAATAAGAGCTATCACAGTCAGGGTAAATGAACTTAATTTAACTCGGCAGACAGAGACATCATGGGATGCTTACATTCCCTTTTTTATAAGTATTTGCAAAATTTCATTGGGATAACTGGTAAGTCTGTAAATTTTTCTCCAGGACTGTTTAACATTCCTTGACTTACTTATATTTATTTTCCTGGGGAAAGACATAAGGCAGGTGTGGGCACAAACATAAAAAATATTTGACAGATTCTACCTATTTTCCTCAGGAAACAGGAAAAGTTAAGACAACTCTGATCAGCTTGGCAGCAAAATGCACAGTCCCTCCAAAGCATCCAGGTGCTCAGGAATGGCAAGGAGCAGCCCCGTATTTGCGTCCAGATTTACTAGAAACTCCTGCTACCTCAGACCCCTGAAGGAAGCACAACTAAGCAAGGATGACTAATGATGATTTTGAATTTTCCCTCTGAACTCCATTCTTTTCATTAGGCTTATCACAGCAATGATATTTTTAAGGCTGTGAGATTTGTATCACAGCTTGTAATAGATTATCTGACAAGACAGTTGAACGCTGAAAACGTAAGGAGGAGTAGATGTAAAGATGGGGAAAAGACAGCAGAAAGGAGGAATCAAATGCAGAGAGAACAAAGGGAAGATATTCACTGAGCCATTTATACAGCAATAAACAATGATGCAATAAAACATCATTACCATCTACAAGCTCCTGATAGAGCAGTTGGAGATGAATTAAGGAAGGTTCAAAGCAAGATGAGCAAGGACTTTAGATTAATTTTGTGTTTTAAGAATTCAGGGTGTTGAGAAAGTTTAGAGATCATGGTAGTACCAGTGGTGCTTTTTAAGACGTTGTAGCTTGTTGTAAGATGTGGCTGTGTGTCTACTCTTTTCTCTCAGAGTGAACATTTTTTCTCATCCTATTGCACTGAGCAATGTCGTTTATCCCCTCGCTCCCATGCCAGATTTGGGTTTTCCACCATTATCATAAAGTTGTTAATGCTACAGACTTTCCTTGGGCTCCACACTGGCGCACAACTGAGACAGAGGCTGGGAGCTGCATCATCTCTTTTGTGTCAAGAGTGAAAGAGTAGAGAGGAGAGCAATGAGAGGGAATAACTTCTCCTCCCCTCCCTTCCCCCCTTTCCCATATGAACATGATGACTCATTATGACAGAAGTGTAATAAACTTCTAAAAAGGCAACCACAAAACATGTATTTTTTTTTCTGACAGGCGCAGATACATTTAAAAAAAAGCTCACACATTCAATGATATAGGATTAAATTATCCACTGCCAGCTTTTGGGGCAATATTTAAACATTACATCCTACAATGAAGCTCAGTTCTAAACTGCTGTATCTGATTTATAGAAGTAAACAGCACAAACTCAAAGTGTAACAGCACTGTAATGTCTTTATGTTGCAGCAGGGCTATCAGTTAATATAAAAAAAAAAAAAAAGACTTTTTTCTTCCCTTACTCTGTCTTTAAACTGCATCAACCTTGGTGAAATAGAAACCACTCCAAGCTTTCTCATTGGGAGAAACTTCTTGCCCTCTCCTCTGGGTTTTTGGTGAGCAGCACCATGCTCCTCACGATCTGGTATCCCTGACTCAGCTGTGAGGACCAGGAATTGCACGAGGAACTTTCCAGCTCTGGAGGGTGAGGGATGGAGTCACCAACTCTGGTGTGCTGGGGAGAGGCTGCCCCCTGCACCCCGCTGCTCCCAGTTCTGCAGGCAAGGTTAAGCACACGTAAATTAAAACCGCAAGCTATTTTTGTATAAAGTTGGTATTACTAATTTGCTAACTATGACAATTTCACACAGAAACCCTTTTGTTGGAAACTGAGTTTCTCATGTAATAATTAGCTGTGGAATATTACCCCAAACAGGTGTCTGTAGCCTGTCAAAGTCAGAACAGGTGATTTAGAATTAGCGTATTAAAAGAACTGTGAATTAGCGAAGCAAAAACGTGTTAATTTCTTGTTCCATCTGTTAATATGAATTCACTGCCAAATATTTTACTTTGTAGAACTGTGCTGGGATTGGCAAGAACATACACTATAAAAAAAAAGTTTAAAGGCCTGAATGTTTAAAAATCATGACATACGTTACTGCAAAAATAACTTCTACATTTGAGCAAGGTTTTTCTTTTGTATCTTTTAAAACTTCATAGTGAAGAATACTATATAATCCATAAAATTAAGCTAAAAGCTCTCACACACACACAAAAAAATAATTTTAAGGCTCTCAAAACTGAGTCAGAATGCAGTGTCACGAGAAAATGCAAGAAAAATATTATGAATTGGCTTAAATAAAAACTACAATCAGTGTCTTTATTCTGCCTTGAAGGTATTCAAATACTCAAGATCTTTGAAATGCAAATTTCTAAGCACAACACTGGTGTCTACCTGTCAAGCTCTGTCCTATCTGCGCAGTAACACAGATCCCATGAACGTTCCATTCCTCAAAGTCCTTGGTGGTAGTGTACATCAACAACCCCCCAAACTCCTATCCTACACTTCTGATTCATCACAATAGCATTTAAAGCATTATGGATCCCATGTCTTTTTATTTTAATCCCCACCTTCGTGTTCCTTTCTCTCCTCCCGGGAGGCTGGCACACTCCTGAGCTAATGGAGAGTCTGGAATATGGCTGGATGGTCAGTATTCCAAACTCACTGCACAAAAAGTGACTCTTAAGACTGGTTTTAAAGACTTTATAGTTGGCATTTTCTATTAGCAAACTCTAAGTTTTCATGGCACTTCTGTCTCTCAAAAAAAAGGGAATATTTTTAAAGCATTTTACGTATAATTGCCCAGCAATGTATTATATATATCCATCAACTATTAATGAACATCAGGTATAAATGTCCAGCTCCTAATATATATGACTAATGACTGCAATATATTTCCTAGTGTATTTCTCTGCTTTTCTGAGCTTTGCAGAGAAATGCTTAGTTACGTGTTTGCTCCCTGCTGTGCCTTGGTGCTTCTCCTACTCTGTTCCCTGCCCCCTTGGAACCTGGTTTCAACAGCTGATTTCTTCTATCAGTCACTAATTGCCCCGTCCTGGAGAACATCTTGCATGAATTCATTCACAAACACCAAAGTTATAACTCCAGCCCATATTTTTATGATATTCAATTGTTTAAATTCAATAATTTGCCCTAAATGTTTATTTTTTCAGGATGGTGACAAGGTGCAGAAGCTCAGAGGAAGATCTCACATTGAAGGGGAAGAAGGAGAAAGCCAAAGATGTAGAAATGTAAAGAAAGCTGTCAACGACCTATGTCTTGGTGCCTTGCTCCCCAAAAATGTTATAAAACTAATCCTGACTGCATCCAAGTCTCTGTTGTGCCAAGAGTTTCCAAGGCAAGAAGTAGCCAACAATTTTAGGCCTGGTCTTCAGGGACATAAATCAATTTGCAATAAATTGTCTTAGGAGACCAATATTGACTTTGTGGCTGCCCCATCCCTGGAAGCGTCCAAGGCCACACTGGATGGGCCTTGGAGCAACCTGATCCAGTGGAAGGTGTCCCTGCCCATGGCAGGGGCTGAAACTGGATGGATTTTAAGGTCCCTTCCAACCCAAGCCACTCTAGTATTCTGTGATTCTATGACTTAAGTATTTGCTTTCCCAGTCTATCTCCTCATCACACATCCTGATGCAACAAATAAAGAGATTTGTGGCTGTGTTCCTCAAACTTGCGTGCAGGACATCACTTCGCCCCCTGGCTCGTTGTTACTTTAACATCTTTCCACGAATTGTATTTTCTAGCAGGAGGAAATCACAGAGAAACCCATTTTGCCACTTGGATTACAGGAGAGTGAAAAGATGCACACCCAATTACTGCAAAGCATTTCAAGCAAAGCTTAGGTTCTTAACTGCAAATGATATGATAGGTAGTTCCTCCTCCCCAGTTTTCTGCCACATCCAAGAGATTAATACTTACATGAATCATCTGTAATGACTAGCATAATTTAGGGAAGTGAATGAGATTTTCTGCATTATTTATATTATGAACTCACAAGAATATGAATGGTGGCTTATGTAAATTCAAACCATGTTTACAGTAGCAAAGTGCAGGGAAAGACCAGCAAGGGTTAAGCTGATATTTCCAGAGTTGGAGCTCTTTGTATCAACACTCTATTGCTTATTGCTTTAGTGCTGAGTGATGTGAGTTACAGCCTATGAACTACATATGGGAAACTTTTATTGTTTTCCACATTTGAATGGAAAAATAATTATGTCGCTCACATCTTTCACATACTTAAAGTATATGCATCAAATTCTTTCTCAGGGTGTGGGCCTGAATTCTTATATCTAAAAAAACCCGAGGGCTGCCAAAGTTTTGACCTTCGTGTAATAAAGATTTTTTTTCTTTCTTTCTTTCTTTGTTTCTTTTATTTATTTATTTTTTTAATGCTTGATAATTCAACCTAAATGCCAGCTTCGGCTTTAAAATAGAACACATCTATTTGCTCATAATATTTAAGAAATACAATGTCATTATACTGTTATCAGTGGTAAAACATGTCTAATCTTGATATAGCATCACCTTTAACAAATGCTTGTGGGAAAAACTAGCGAATGCATAAAACATTTTATGTAGTTTTAAAATATACAATACATTAAAGTTTTAGTTGACTTATCTGAAAAGACATATTTTTGGCACATAAATAAAAAAAGGCAAGGGAAGAACTTGTCAGAAGGCAAATAAAGTATGTAAATTAAATCAAAGGTAAGGCAGCTACACTTTTTGTATAAATAACTGTGTTAACAGATTTTTATGCATATTACAGTATATTCAGATGTATTACTTCTGCAAAAACAAATTCATTGCTTCTCTCCAAAAAACGGATTAAAACAATTTATTTTATAAAATTTGGATGGATAGGATAAGAAATGTAATAGCTATCTATGGAAAATAAATATAAAAATTATTCAAGCTCCATCTACTTTATGTTAGTAATGAGATGCACTTCATTCAAATTCCTTTCAATTGAAACAGTGCTGAGAAAGCAGGAACATGATTCTGTAGGAAATGATTTCTAATCTTCATGATAACATACCAATATAATACAATTATTTACAATTGACTAAGAGTTAATTCCAATAGTATAACATCTTTCTTGCAAAAATGTCAGCTTTTATTGATGAAACAAACCAAGAATAAAACATTTTTACTTGTAGTCTAACTGTGCTGTTTTTCATTCTGTTAACCAAAACAACACAGCAATACTGTAAACAAAAAAATAGCATCAAACTGGCTGTGTTTGCATGATTCTATCAAGAATCAAAAGCAGTAGAGGGAAGGGCTCTGGGATTTTTAAAGCATTAAAAATAGTTTGAGAAAATAAATTACTCTTTGTTTTAGTTGTTTATTTGGAGGGGATTATATATGTTTTTTTAAAGTAGTGATCATTTATTCAATCAGAAGACATCAGTGTGTCAATAGGCAGGGATCAGCTACCCTTTAAAAAAATTGCAATCACGTTGCAATATTCATCTTTTTAAATGCTCAACTGTCACAATGGATCTTTTTGTTGTTGTTTTGGAAAATTAATGTAAACTACACTTAAATAAATAGTTAACATTTAATCTTCTCCCTGTATACTGAATTTGTGATGCACATGGCAGGACTATTTTCACTGGAGTCTGAATGTTATTTTACTCTCAGCAATTCTCTTGCCTCAGAACACTTCAGTAATGTATCCTAATATTCCTACAAAGGAGGAAATATGGTTTAACTACTTCTCTGTCTAACATTCTAGGGACAATGTTTAACATTGTCAAGCCCTCTATCTATCAAATAGATAGATTTAATCTATCAAAAATAAAAGCATTTCTATTTGCAGCTACACAGGTGTTTGTGCAGCACTCTGAGGTCCTTTGTCACAACCACTGACACCCCGACCCAACCCATCCTGCACACTGAGCACTTGTTCTGCTCTTACAACACACCTGAAACGAGGATTCACCAAGGCAGCCTGAGGGAAAAATTATCATAAAATGGTTTAGATTGGAAGGAACCTTAGGGATCATCCAAACCCACCCCCCTGCCATGGGCAGGGACAACTTCTACTGTCCCAGGCTGCTCAGAGCCCCATCCAACCTGGCCTTGGACACCTTCAGGGATGGGGCAGCCACAGCTTCTCTGGGCACCCTGTGCCAGGGCCTCCCCACCCTCACATCTATCAATAGAATCTATCAATATATATCAAATATAGGAAATAAGAAGAGAAATAATCAGTTTTGGTATGAAGTGCCAGACAAGACATAGGCAAGACTCAGTGCTGGGCTGAAGACCCTTGACGGATACTCCTCCACTGTAAAGTCTGGATTTTTTCCCCCCGCTTCGGCTCTGTAACTGTTTGCAAAGATATGATTATTTTAACCCTTTTCCAATGTCAGGGCAAGGACACAAACCCACAAATAACTGAAACTGGGAACAAAAGGAGCTTTTACACCCGACTCATACCGGGCTGCCCTGCTGAATTCCTTCCACCAATATTTAAAAGCATGAACAAATATGCCCTTCTAAACAAAATACAGCAACTCTGCCTTATCTGCTCACATGGGCTGGCCCAACAAACTCAAATACTAGCACAATAAAAGGAAACAGGTGGCTGAGAGAAATATCTTATATCCTCCAAAGCAGCTGCCTTACAAGAAATTCAATCTAGGTGTCCCGAACAAGCTGCCTTTTCATCAAAGAGCGCTTGCACCAGAGATGCACAGTATACCTACTTAGAACATATCTTCTATTGTACTTTCTGCCACCAACTGGTTCCCTGTGATTGGCACAATTTTGGCAGGTACTAATATTTGTGTTTTTTAAAAACAGTATTTAATTTGTTTACAACAGGTGCTTACTTTCCATTTGCACAGAGCAGCCGTTGTTCCCCAAGGCCCCGGGATAGGACTGGAAGTCTCACGTTACTGGTTTTCTCCTAGGAGCACAGCAGGAATGATTGAACTGACCTCCCAAGTTTCAGCAATCTGAACTATTTGAAGTGCAGGATGCAGAATTGCAGCAAGTTGGATGTGTGAGAAAGGATCTACATAGGTGATGAGTGACAGGGCAAACCCCCTGCACGAGGAGAAAAAGGTTTTACCGTGAAACTGTGTATTGCGACTGTAATCTCTGAATTCTTCAGGGCAGAATGGGAACTGGTACACAGGTACCACGTATTTCCAACTACTTAATTTAAAAGTTGAAGTTGTTATTATGAAGAAAAAACAATTATTCTGCTAAGCACCACTAAAAAATCCATAAGATTTTGATGTCATGCAAATAGCTGCTTATAATATTACACATAAACCAACATGGATTTCCAAACAACCACTATGAAACACCCCCAGCATGGAGCTTAAAAATGTTAAATATCTCAAGCCTTTTACTTTGGTCCTGAAACATGCAGACTTAACTAAATCTGCCCTGGAAAGCATGGAGAATTATCTTTTAGATATGGATAGATACGCTTCAGACATGCATCTCTGAATAAAGAGCTCTCAACTTTCTTTTTGGCATCATCAATAAAATATTTTCATTTTCTATTAAACAGCAGAATATATGTGAAATATATTGCCATAAATCTTAATATGCTTCTTTGCAAATCTGCAGAGATCACAGTGTTTAATATATGAGAGAAAACCTGTTTAAAGAGTTTCAAATCTTAAAGTTGCCATTGAATCCATGAGAATTTAAGAAAAGTTATGATATGTAATGCTAGGAGATGGGAGATTTTAGAGGAAGTGCTCTCTCAACAGGATACAGCAGCACATGGAAAGGCAAATGGAGACTAAGGTGGCATAAGGTAGACAGGTATAAAAGGAAGAGCTCCGAGTACTCTGTCTTCTAAATCATTAAATTCCCTTCTTCTTGTCTCTGGTATGATCCTCATCCTACCCTCATGCATCTGCTGTGATTGACAAAAAGTCTTTCTTTTCTCTATCGTTTGGGAAAGAGGAAGGTGGACAATGGACTAAGCAGAGATTCATGACAACATGCACGTTATCGACTGACAGTCCTACAATCTACCAATATGTCTGCTCAGTCAAGACCTTACACATCAGGAAAAATATTACAAACGGAGCTGAAATGGTGAAGACTTTGTGGAATAACTTAAAAAGCCATACAGTTCACGTTTTGTTTAATTGGTTTTCACCGTGCCTTGAACACCCAGGTTTCTTCCTTGTGCTTTATACCTATTTAAAGAGAAAATATAATTGTTGTAATAGCAAAATATCTGACTTTTTGAAAATAACTGCTGATCATAGACAGCAGCTCTTAGCTGCAGCTGTTTCCATCATGACACTAATTCCCCATTCATTTGAATGGGGCTTAATGGTGCTGTCATAATAATCTTATTGTGTCACCAATGGAAGTTCATGGAGACAATGCAACAATGTTAAGATTAAATAAATTGATGTCCCTACTGTGATATGTTTAGCATCGTATTCTGAAATTTCTATATTTGGGGAGCTTAATTATATAGAATTTATTAGTCTGACATATTAACCTCATTTTTATGGCTTCCTCGAAAGCTTCCAGATTTAATTAAATAATTCTCGATAGCTGCACAAGCTATTGACTTCTCTTGAATGTATTCATGAGTCTTCTCTGTTCGGCAGAAAACCTCGTGTCAGGTTGTAATGGCAAAGTATTCCTGGCATGTCATTGTCCTGCTGGAAACCCAGAAGTCCAGCTGGCTGCAGTTTTTGTGAGTATTACATTTGCGAAACCCTACACTTTACAGATGATTAATGAACCACAGTTTAGATGGCTGTACAAATACAAACCCTGGGTTTGTGCAGTAAGACCCAAGAATACAGCGATAGGTGGAAGAGAACTTCTTGAAATTGGAGAAACCATGTCAAATAGAAAAGAAACATGTAGACAGATTTTTGGAACTGACCACAGTACATATTATAAAAAGATACAGATCAGCCACTCAAAACTTTAGACTACAGAATTAACGAGTATTGTTCCCACTGTCAAAAATTTAATCCCATTTTGATTTTATTTCACATCTCTGCTTAAGACTTGCATTGGAAAGCATATTGGATGTTAGCTCAATCTGTGGAAATATCGATTTCATAATCAGAATCTCAATATGGATGAACTGTGCACTTCACTTCTAAAATTATTAAGTTTCAAAAAATGTAAAGGGAGCAACGAAGTGTTCCCGAGCCTTGATCCTTGTCTGTAACCACAGGTGCCTGCTCTCCCCAAGGCAGAGGTATCTCACAGTTTTTGACGAGCGCTGTAATATTCCCTGTCAATTTTACATTCTGCTTGGCAGCAGTGGAAACCTGACAGGCATCAGCAGAGTGATTGGCAGTACCATGGCTGATAATGCGAGTCAAAGCAATTGGCAACAGCCCCACTATCCCCCTCACAGAGTCCAGAATTTCCTTCTAATCTCACAGGTGACCTTTGATGATACAGGCTGGAAGGTCGTGGAAAGGAGATGACTTTTTATGTCCCTTAAAAATTACTGCTGGTGTATTTATTTATTTTTTTCATGCCTTATTAGATGTTGAACTAAAGTAGCTCCTAATCTGGGAGACTTCAGCTGCAGACAGAACCCCCATTACCTTGTAGGGGCTGCATGGCCTTGGATGCAGGAACAGCAACTTTAACATTTTACCTGATACCTGACTCTGTATTTACATCTTTGATTTCCCCAGTTGGAAACAAATGTAATGAAGCCTTTCTGGAAATTGCTCTGAAGAATAATCAGTTAATGTTCATAGTGACAGCTGAAAAATGAAAGTCTTGTACACATTCATCACCTCTTGATGACCGTCCAGGCTCAGTCCTGCACCTATCATTAGATTCCCAAGTGATCACAAAATTTTTGTCTGAGACCTCAGTCATGAGTCTCTGTTTTTCAAAATCCAAAAAGCATTCACAATTTAATATCAGAAGCTAAGGCTGGGGTAAACATTTAAATCTTGAAGCAGAAAGGAAAGATAACTTTTGAAGAGGAGCAAGGAAATGAGAACTAATTTATTTTGATTTAAAAAAAATCAAAGTCACAGAAAGGCTTGGGCTGATCTTCCCTACTTCACCCTCACCCTCTACTCCTACCAATGCAGCTATCCCTCCCAAATAACACCATCTTTTCCCTTTTAATTGACATACGTACAAAACACACATCCAAATCCATCCTGGTTAAAGCACAGATATGATATTTTGTTGGATTTCATAACCATCATTTCATGTCTTGATGTTTTTTTTCATGAGCACTTTGTAAGTGTGTTACAGAAAATGCTGCAGTGGTGGACAGAGATGTTTCCATCACCAGGAGGCAGAATTGAATTGAGAGAAATGACAGGACTCGGTAAAACACGCCTTGTGTTGCTGGCCTGCTGTGCCAGCTCTCTGTTGATGTACCTAGAAACCAGAGGTTTTGCGATCAATGTCATCTAATGTCATTTTTCAAGCCCCTAAAGCCTTTTGTCCTCACTTTGCTTGTCACCAAGCAAGACCCTTGTTTGACATGACAGTAGGTTTGAATAAAGGCATTTATTATTCCAAAATATTCTGATCCCTTCAGCCTGTCCTTTGTTCATAAATATCTCCCTGTTTTTTCATATTGCACTAAAATTAAAACAAGATGAAAACTCCCCGCATTTAATGTAGTCAGGGTTAGTTGGTTCCAAGAAGATTTCAAGATTTTTTTTCCCCAAGTGCTCTTACTTAGCTCTCTGTATTACAGCACCTAAGCAAACCAGGAAAAGTGAAGAATAGCTTAGTTTGAAGCTTGACCACTGCACATCCTTTACACTTTCCTTCAGACAAGGTTTATACCTCCTAAACTGCTGTGGTGCATGTTGCAATCCACGAAGATTTAAAATTCATCAAACAGACAAAGTGTACATTTAATACTCACATGAGGGAATACGGAATGCCTTTCAATACATCAAACTCCTAAACCTTTTACATCTTTCATTTTTAAGCTACATGGATTTTGATTTGTACAATTTTAAAAATATTCTGAAGCCTAGTCAATCTAACACTAAAAAGCACTGTTGCACAGTAAGAAATCAAGAAATACAATTCAGCAAACCTGCTATAGTTGGTCCCCAGGGAAGTTTTTTTCCAATTCTGTTTGTCATAGCCCAGATCCATCATGTCATGCTAGCCTAACTTACTACTTCTGTCTTTTTTTTTATTTTTTTTGTCTTTTCTTTCTCTTTTACCATTTTTTTTTTTTTTTTGGCACACTCCAACTATTTTCTGTTAAACTAGTGCTGTCACAAGAAAACATATAAAAATGCTCTTTTGCAAACATACTGTTTGGTCTCTACTGAACTCTCCAGAGCCACGGATTTCTTTCACTGTCTTTATCAGGGGTGAATGTTGACAGATCACTGAACCTTACTGTCAGCGGTGACAGGCTTAAAGCTGTTTTGTGCAAGGTGGAGAAAAAACAAAAAAGGTTTCTGTGCCTTGCATCTAGAAGGTCCCTGATTTAACAACAAAGGCTTATGTTCAAAGATGATTAGCTTAAAGGCATTTCAGAGAGTTTTGATTGTTGCAGCAGTTGGGTGTCTTGCTACTGGGTGAAATATGTATTCCCCTGAGAACAAAGGCGGCAGCAATCCTATTCTGCTGAGATGGCAACTTTAATAATTCCATGTATTTATCAGTATTGTGTCAAGATCTCAAGGATTTTGCCCTTCAGGTGAAGTTGGAGGTAGATGGAATGGACACGGTGCTGAACAATCCCACTAAGATATACATGGAAAATGTCCTGTGAGGCCCTGGGGGAGAGATGGAAAAGATTCCTGAGTATCCGAATACACATAACATAGATAAATGTCTTTGAGCTTTACAAAAGGAAGTCTGAGCTTTCCACATTGGGCTTTAGCCTATGCATAAAGTGATGAGGCCAGGTGCTTTTCCCCCACACAGAGAAGCACTAAAAAAAGTATTAATGATGTGAATTATCCAGCACTGTTTTCACACAGAAGTTAAGCCAGGGAAAAAAAAAAAAGAATGCATCTTAAGCACTGAATGAGTTGAAAATAATAACATGTCATATTTACTGTTGTGCCTCTTATCAAAAAAAAAAAGCTACACTTGAAATAGAAATAATGGGATTTGCTGAAAAAAAAACAATTGGAGAGATTATTGCAGCTGTAAGTATTACGGGTGGGGCTTGACTTAGCATAGATATTCCATATAAACTCATACAGAAAGTGAACACCTCTGTAACTCTGGACAAACATTTTCCATAAGCTCACCCTACATGTCCATGGTCAGTGACACCATGACAGATTTCACTGTCCCACAGGGATAATGACCAACAGGGACAAACTATTCGTTTGGTGAGGATATATCTCTCTCTTCATGCGCCATCAGAGAGACGTAGGGGACTTTCAAGAGGAAATGCCTCCTAATTAATGATAGTTCAGAGCCTTATGAAGTGTGAAAGACTGTCTAGAGGAATGTGTAACACAAGCATGATTCTGAAGGGGCAAGCAGAAGAGCAATAAAGCAATAAAAATGTAGGACTAACACGCAGGACAGAAGAGCAGGTAGCTGGAGGAATTCTGAGATGAGATTTTAAAATATTTTCATGTCCTAAGGATGCCAGTTTGTGCAATTATAAGGTCACAGTAGACCTTTCTCTTTCAGTGCTTTGAAAACTTCATATTTTAAGGTAAATACACATTTTCATTCAGATATTTACTGCATCAAGGCTGGTGAGTTATTTGCCATATTTCATTAATCAAGATCTCATGATGCACCAGGAACTGCCATGGATCCCGGGTTATACTGGACACTGCAGTGGTTGCACCAACATAGGCTGTTAGAATTAACTGGAAAATTATTAGAAGTAATTTTCCTCAGCATTTATGAGATACACAGTTTCATATTATTAAGGATTTTTTGTAGAATCAGATGCCTATAAAGCAGAATAACTCAATTCTTCTAAAATCACAACGCAGCAAAATGGCAGAAATATCAGAAAGAAACTGCGCTAATGCTGAGAGCTGCTCACAGATTGATTTTCAACCATATCAATTCTCTCCTGACATCTTTTTCTTATGATGTGTCAAGCGGCAGAGCTGTGCCACTGGCCACGGCTGCCGAGCAAACACAAACACGTCCCTCGACTTCTCCTGGCAGCAGCTGTGCCCGCAGAATCTCCGGATCCTGGCACCCCTCGGTGCTGCCGGGAGCGCAGCTGAGCTGTGCCGTGGGACAGGATGGACAGCCTGGCAGGTCCTCAGTAGGCTCAGCGGTTCTGAAGCCTCTGTGGACCAAACCGCCTCATCTCTGGGATCAGGACTAAAGAGACATTTGCCTTCATTCCATGTGAGGTTTCATGGTGGTTTAACCCAGGTGCAGTGATAAAATCTGGAGCAATCATTTGTTGGCCAAAGTATTCTTTTTCCCCTTTTCTTTCCTTCCCCTTGTCCTTTCCTTTCCTAGCAAAGGCTTTTAAAAAGCATGAATGCCCCTTATTTTCCAAAATTTAACTCCACATTTTCAAATTACTGGCCCTTTGCTTTTCAAAATACGTTGTCTACAGGTCTATTTCCCCTCCTAAAGTGGTTTGACTTCAAATTCTTGAAGTCAAAGTTCTGCCCTGAGCCTCTGCAGGAATGACAGAAGGGTGGGATTACAGGAGCAGCTGCAGCCCACCAGGAGCCCTGATCCATGGAGCACCTGCCCATCCCAGGGCTCTACCAGGGTACCAGCTGTGGCAGTTCACAGTCCTCTCCTCCTTCTCTCCATTCCCAGTGCACCTGCACCAACCCCTGGACTATAAATCTGCAATTTTTGTTTGTTCATTCAGAGCTCCCCGAAGGTGATCTGAGCTGTCAGGGACACCCATGGTCCAGCCAGCAACACCTGAGCTGAGCAGAACTTACCTTGAAACAGGCAGAGGGAAATTAATTTCTGGGGTTGAAAAGACCTTAAACATCATTTCTCCAGACAGCATCTCAGAGAGAGACCAACAAACTCTCCAGCAGCCTGGGTTCCAAAGCTGTTCCCCAGCAGCTGAGGACCAACACAGGCTTGGAGCTAATGAGAAGCATCTCAGTCTGCTCAGACTTAATATTCTACAACCCAGGTGTGCTCGGGCACAGAGAAGCTGTACCTGAAGAGGCTGATTTGTGTTCAAACCTGAGCCAGGCTTTTCTCCCTCGCTCCATCCCCGATCCTCCTGCAGCGGTGGCACAGATGGGGAGTCTCTTGTGGGACGGGAATCACTGGTGCTCTGCCATCCTGCAGCACAACTGCTCTGCCTCTATCCAAAGACCAGCAATCTTGTTTTCCTAAAAGCCTTTTCAGATGATATGTGCACATGGCATCTGTTTGCAATGTATATTTGCCATTAGTGTTTTTAAGTGGGAATGGTGGGGTCCGTATGGCACAGAACATAAGGATTGCCGTGGTAATTAGTCATTATTTGGACTAGCAGAATAACCGCTATCAAAGACTCTTAACTCACTCATATCCTAACGCACCCGACATGCATTTTCTTTGTTTCTGCCCTTTATCTAAAGTATTTTTGCTCTGAAAACACTGTTGATATTTGTCATTTGCCTGACACATTAATCTGCGCAGGAAAAGAAAGTATAACATTTTTAGGAAAGTTTTGCTTTCCGCATTTTTTGAGGATTACGCATTCTGCATTACAAAACAACATCTAAATAATATCTCTAAATCACCAATAGTTAAAGGAAAGCAACAAAAATAAGAAAGAGTAACACCTCCACAACAAAGCATATCTAGA
Source organism: Dryoscopus gambensis (assembly GCA_013389985.1). Taxonomy (NCBI): domain Eukaryota; kingdom Metazoa; phylum Chordata; class Aves; order Passeriformes; family Malaconotidae; genus Dryoscopus; species Dryoscopus gambensis. The sequence goes on from WEIT01026723.1 coordinate 1,067,436, forward strand.
AAAAACACGGACCAGATGATTTACTTGCAGCTTCTGTTCTCTGAGACCTGTTTACTCTGCATATATTCACAGTCTGGGTCTAGTTTCTGAAAGTCAGATTTTTAATTCACAAGACTTTTAATTCTCAATTCTCACAGCAGGTGTGCCAGGTGTGCCCACCGTGCCATGGCTTTTGTGCCACTCAGGAAGGAGCATCGTGAGATCAAGCTCAGGAATTGTGTGCTGAGGAGGGCTGTGATGTGAGCAAATACACTTCAAAGAGGAATGGCCATAGAAACTTCTCTTTTTCCTTCGACCACCTGTGCATTTCTAGGAGCATTCCCAAATTCCAGTGAAGCTGAGGAATGCCATTGCTCATGGTGAATACGCAGTGGAAGAGCCAGGTGGGAGCAGCTCCACATCACAACCACCTGGAGATGGAGGTGGATGAGCCCAACCGAACCAGGCAGCTCCCTAACATGACTAACAAACCCAGGGTGGGAGACTATCAAAGCTATCTCTCAAGCCAGAAGAATGAAGCTCTTAGTGTCTTATTCCAACAAAAAGTAAGGCTCAGCACCACTGTTCACAGGAAATCGCCTGGATAAGAAGGTGGAATAAGTACACAAAGCGGGACAGACACCAGAACAAACACTCTGGTCTTCTTACCTATGACAAGGGCCTTTTTCATCCTAGTAAAGAAAATAAAACAGGAAAAATATCTTGAGTTTCCCACTACGCGTACACGGGGGGAAAGGATTGAGTCTCAGTGTTCCCCCTCACCCTCCTGCACCATGTGGGCAACGGTGCCAGTGCCAGTGATGGCCATGGCAGGCTCTTAGAGAAGCTCAAGGACTTTCCTTTGAGGCTTTGAAGTCTGGAGATGAGCAAAACAGTGTTTGATGTTAAGTAATTATGTTAAGTGGGCAGGTGGGAGCCAGATGCTAAACAACAGCTTCAGATGTGACGGCACCGGTGCCCCAGTGCTTTGTCTGGACCCCTACGTGGACATCAAATATATTTAAACATTAAAAAACCCCGTAAGAACTGATGCTGAAAGCATGCTAGTGAACAGCAAACTATGTTATACTGGTTGCCATATTGGCTTGTCTGGAGCATTTGGATAAAATTTGTACATTTGTATATTTTATGTTGGATTATCATTTCTTACTGTTTCCACATGTTCTTTCATAGGGAAAATATTGCATGATCAAATGGCAAGGCCTATTTTTAAACTGCCTTTATGCAATTGAACTGAAAATATTAGTTTATCTTGTGCTATTCTGTCAAGCAGTATTATACTGATTAAGTTTTTAAAATATTATTGCTGCAGATGGAGTATACATAACCTGCATTTATACTCCATTTCATGTGCCTGCATCTTGAATCTTGACAAACTTTGAATTTTTGACCATAGCCTCATGAAGGATCAGAATGTCATAACCCCTTTAGTCAATATTTTGAAAGGCTAATTTGAGTGAGTAATTGCATTCCAGTTCAGAAGAATATTAAAATAACTAGTTTATGTGAATACATCCATCCTAATGGAAATATACATTCTAGAAGAGTTGGAAGAATTAGCTTAATATCGTTGCTGTATAAAATTCAATGACTTGAGCTTTCAGGCAGGGCTGCACAGGCAGACTGAAAACATTTTGGCTCGCTTGGGTTTGCATCCACTGTATCTGCTTCCAATCTCAAATTCCAATAAATGAACAACAAAGAAATCAAAAGGAAACTGTGTGGCTCGCCAGCTTGAACCTTGCTTGCAGAGAAACCAGACAAAACCACACAGTGTGAGGAAACAAACATAAAAACACAGTGTAATATGTTTTCTATTGTTTCTGCCAAAAAAACATCAATTGGTCTAGATCCACACAAAATCTGCCTTCTTCTGCTTAAATGTACCCCATGCTCACTGAAGGGCTGGTGAGATTTCATGCACTTTAAAGTCAACAAGGCCAACTTGTGGTGAAACCTTCATTTTGTTTCATTAGGAAGAATACCACACACAGCCATCTCAGAATGAGAGACAAATTCCCAGACAATTAAAACAACCTCTTGTGCTTGTGTTAGGTTTCCTCTTGCCCTATACAACGTCTGCAGCTCCCATGCATATCTGGATTGAAAGATCCTACTCAAACAAGTAGCTTTGACAGTATTAATAGCATAGCAGCACAAGAATACATGGAACAATGTAATCCCCAAGGTTTGCAATTTAAGATGGTTTCTAAGCTGGAAGCATCCATGGTGCAGGAATAAACCAAATGATTTTGCTGGCGTGACCTTGAGTTAAGAGATGATGAGTAACCTGAAGATACCATGTGGCAGAAAACTGGGGTTTTTTTGTGCTTCTCATGTTTACTTATTTTTAACCTAAAAGTCTCAGGCTTTCATATACACCAAAGAAAAGAAAAATTCTTCATAACCATCACCGCCCTGTTCAAAGTTAAATATTGTTACAGATGGGAGCTGAAGGACTTTTTGCTGCAGGACAGTGATCCTACATTGCACATCTGGAGCACATTGCCTACATCCCATCAGATGCCATTAGTCAGAAAATATGTTAGAACAAAGAAATTATGAGAAGTGTACAACATGGTCAGATGTAAGGAAAAGCACCATTTGTAGATTTGTTAGTCAATTAGGCTTTATTTCAAGTGATTCCCCCAAGGCTTCTTGAGGTAGGAGCATTTGTTTTCCTTCATTTCACCTAAGCCTGCTATGATTCAGTGACTGCAGAGTTCTATAAAGTCTCAATATTTTGATTTTCAGAACTGTCACTCAGAGCATCACCTATGCCTTGACCTCTGTTCTGAGCCTTACTGAATAACCACATAAAATCCAACACAGATACAGCCAAAAATAAGGAAAAAAAAAAAAACCTGCACAAAACTATCAGACATTGTAGTGCGACTGTTACCAACCTCTCATTTATATTGTTAACTAAATGAAGAATACAGTGTCACCATTTTGGTTAACAAATAGCCCTGGTCAAGACAGGTGGCTTGCACCACCTCTGTGAGTTCCGCCTTCAGGAGGTGTATGATCCTTTTAATTTCCCACCCTAAAACTGGCTTCTGAAGTTTCCAGTACTTGAAAAAAATCCCTCACTCTTCAGCAAACAAATCCTGGTATACATAAATAAACGGCATTTGGGAAAAACCCAAATAATTTCTAGTCCATAGTGCTTACCTACCATTAAAAGTACTTTGTTCTCCAATCAGAGGGTATATGAAATGGAAAAATGCCACATTGTAACTAGCAGAACAGATCACAGGATGAAATTGATTGGCACCACCTAATTAAACTGATATAAAATAGGAAATAAATTCATAGAAATCTAAGTCAATTTGCTAAGTGAAAGAAGACTGAGAAAAAAAAGTTGAATAGTTTACTTGTAATGAATAATCTGAGTAACTATGCAATTTCAGTAAAAATACTGCAGATATTTCAAAGTTACATATTTACAAGAAAGATCTTAAAAAATCTTTTTAAAAAGTAAAATGTGTGCTGAACTTTTCTGACATTTACAAAAGTAATTAATTAATATGATTAAGCAAATTAGACTGAGCCAAAGTCTGACTGATTGTAAAGCATGCTGCAAGAGCCACCTGTTTGCTAGAAAGATTAGATACTATGGTGCTGGCAGCTAGAAAAAAACAGAATTATGAAGATAACATCTATATATACTGATCTTTGAGATCGGTCTTTTCTGACATGCGTCACCAGATTATCTCAGCTTTACCTGAGAGAAGAATTGTCCATAAGACATTTTTGTTTGGAAAAAAGCCCTGATGATTAAGCTAAAATAAAGACACTGCTAACTAGGTCCATAAGGGTGTTTATGGATCTCGTTCCTAACTGGGTACATCAGCTCCTCTGTATGCAGCTAGCCAGTTCCCAGAGCCCAGGAAAATCCTAGCACCAGCCACTTTCTCTCTAGATTTGCTCTCCTTCACCCTGAGGGCAGCAGTGAATGCTCCTGCTGCATAGACACAATATCTCCATTTAGCAGTCAAGAATCAAACTTCTGGTTAGCAATAGATGCCATGAGATGCTGTAAAAAGTGCTTTATAGGATACTCATCCCTGGTGATCGTTTACAACTTGAAGTAAAGGTTGAAAACAGGGCAGAGAGCTACTTCTTTCCCTATTTTATAAGATTTTATTATTTATATTAACATAAAGCCCCAGTCACATGTCTTACATTATGTATGGAACAAACCTATCAGCTCCATCAGTAGGACCCTGCAGTGAAAGTCTAAGTGGGGAGCCATCACTCAGGTTTAAAAGACTTAGAGGAGATGTTGAACTTGTCTTCATGTTTAAGTGTCAGAAGACTGAGGAATCTGACAGGCAGGGCCTAAGCGCTGCGGAAGATCTCGTGATGTTACGGCAAGGGACAGGGCCCCTCAGCTCCTCTCCTCTCTAGATATGTTATCTCCTAAGACATACCAACCCTCTCCCTGGAATGTAACCCCTCCTAGTCCCAGTAACTTTCCACTGCCCCTACTAACCTCCTGAAGAAGACCAGTACATCCCCTTGTGACGTAGTGAGACCCTCTCTATATATGTGTACCCCTCGAGCTAATTAAAGTCTTTGATCGTCCATCGTATCGATGCCTGCGTGTCTTAGACCCGAGCCGTTCGAAAGGAAGTCGAGCGACCGTGCTGTTCCTCCACCCCAGGCCACCCTTGTCTTGATTAAGAGACAGCAGAAGACTTCATGAACCCATTTGATATTAAGTCAGGAAGGGGATGAGGACTGGAGCAGGAGTGTAGACTTTTGTGTTTATACTGCAGGCACAACAGCTCTGGGGATTGTCCTGTACCAGCACAGCATATCAGAGACCTTGAAGTCTGGAGAGGAGGCAGGAGATGGAAAATAATAATTTTCCAAAAGGCAAAGGAGAAGATAAAGGTGTGGAGAAGAGCAGAATCATAGCAGCCCTAAATAACCAGATTCTGAGCCTCTGGTGAGGACAGCCTAGTTACCAGGAAGGACGGAAGAGCCATCAGTTCCATGCAGTTGTATCAATCCCATTAATTTTTCCATGGAAATGATGCCTTAGTGCTCTGTAGCCTGGAGGCTTAGCTGAGGTTAGCACAGAGCCCTGTGTGTTGGATTACCACTGCTACAGTAACACATTGGGCAATAACCAGTTTTGCAAATCACAGTCCTGCAAAGGCAAAATGCTACCAAATGGACGTGCCTGTGAGAAAGAAAATGCTGGATATAGAAATTAGCAGAGCTGATTGCTAGGTATGCTCAATTAGGAGAGTATATATGGATTTTTCTAGAAATAGCTTCAGTCACGCTCAGCCCTGCTGCTTGTACTATATTTCTGCCATACAGATTAACTAAACACAATGTTAAAGATGCAAAAAAACCTGTGATTTGAAAGTTCTGACATAAACAGTCCCTGAAAAAGAAGAAAACAGAGCGCACATTGTGTATGCCATTTGTGAGCCAGTGGATCTAATGGTTCACTTACTTTACAACCTGCTTTGGAATAATTTGGCACATCTCTAATTTTAACAAGCTTCAGTGGGATTAGATAAAATGCAGACTTTGTTTACATCAATTAACACTCAAAGAAGTACAAAAGAAGTTGTTAACTGCATTTATGAACAAAAAAGTAGCAGAGTGAGAGTTTGTCCAAACGAAGTTACTGTACGACTTGCTCAGATGGGCATAGTTGCCTTTGAAAGACTAAAACCAAAAACCCAAGAATGGAGCTGCATTTTCAGAGGCAGATGTGTATTTTTAATTACATCAGCAGATCTAATCAGCATTTGTGATAACTGCATTTCCAGGTTTGCATACATCAGACTCACAGAGGTGCCTGCTTCCCTCCTCATGCCTTGTACACATCCATTGAATCAAGTGGAAAACCAAAACCATTGCAGGCGAGTTGAGAAATACATTGGCCATTGCTACATTATTATTCCTGTTTACAATTATTTTGCCCCATTGCCATATTATTATTCCTATTTCCAATTATTTTGCCTTGACTGATTACAAGCACATCTTTCTCTAAGTGCTACAGAGCTGGAAAGAAAATGTGGATGGCTTCAAACCCAGCACTAACCATCCACAGCAATAATAAAACGGACACATCATATATGTCGCATAAAAGGTTTTCAAATAGCAATTATATTAATAAAAACACAGGGAGGAGAGGAAAAAGTAGGTAAAAAGTAAGAGTTAAAAAAGTAAGGGAAGGAGAAAAGTGCAGTATGGAATATATTATACCATGCCTGTAGTATATACTCTATATTAACAGAATTCTGATCATATTCATTTCTTTTGGTCATAAACATTTTGTTCAAAATTTTAGATAACACAAGAGACACCTCCAGCAGTTGTTTTTGTGACTCTCTCAGGATCAGCCACTTCTAAGGAAGCTTCCTGCTCTCTCCTCAGGTGGCACATGCTGCCATCTTTTCCATCTTTTCCCCATAAATAGGTCAGGGATTCATAAGACAATAAATCACAATGTTCTAAGTTACATTTTCTGTGCAGTTAAGAGGCCTGGACACTATATAAATGCATTTTTGTTGCTTCTGCAGCCTGCCTTCATAATTAGATGTGATCAGTAGAGCTGAGCTGCTCACAGGCACTGTCACCAGCGGGACCACTGGCTGGTCAGCGCCGTGTGCCCTGTCCTGCAATACCACAACTTGTCCCACCTGATATGACAAAATTAACTCTCACAACCTAATAGCGAGTCTACGGCTGCACTAACAATGGCAAAAGGTGTCTGGAGCAGCCCGGTGTGCTCGAGCATTGAGGATCAGAGCTCTGCTGAACTGCAAGAACAAATACAATCAATTCCTTCAAGAGTCTCTGCGTTCCTAAACTTGCCACGGCACACAGCAGAGCGTGACTTCACAAAGCTCAGACGAGCAAGGAAACGCAAAGAAAGGGTCTTTAATTGATGGAGCCACACTTTCTGTACCACAAATTTCATTTCTTAAGGTAGGGATATTAAGGAAAAGAAGAATTTGTTATTTTCATGGAAGTAGAACATGGGAATTCAAGAGCAAGAGGAAGTATATACCGTCAAACATAGATCATACACAGCTGATTTTTTTCTTTTTTTTCTTTTGTTTTTTTTTTAAAGAGAGAAAGGAGTGAAAACTTAGGAAAGTAACAGGTAGGGAAATGTTCCTCTAAGGTGAAGAAAAACAAATTATGATAAGTAAGTAAAAAATATCCTCAAACTTATAAGCATAATGATGGCATTTCCAGGGTCACAGTTTAAATAAAGTGTTTTGAACACCACGTAGAGTGTTGGGACCTGGAGTCTCTTTTCTACTACCACCCTACAGGTGGGAGTTACTGAAACCAGGACAGCTCAAGCAAACAGCCATGCACACACTTAATATTCAATAAATTTTGTTCACAGAGGCTATTTGAAACTGCCCATAAGTATTAACATAGATATGTAATGCATAGATATCCAGCTATGTCACAGAAACCCAGTTCCAAAATCCCCTCTAAACAACACCAGCTCTAAATACAGAATATCACAGCACATGCAGATTAATTCCTGATAGGTATCCAAACCCTGGACAATCTAATAGCAGCTTAGCATTGATTGCATGCTACACAACAATTTAGGTTTTGTTTTCCATTAGTAAACACCTCGAATTACATGAAAGGGAGAAAAAGTTCCCTAGATACAAGCATTAAATATTTATCAGCCTTATTTCTGCTCTGTCACCACTCCTCTAAGAAAGTCCATTAATTAAATACTTTAGAAACGATTAAAACACTTCCTTAGAACTTATTGGCACCTGTTAATTCACTGACCCTACGAGGCTATGGCAGTAAATGTCTCGTTTGATTGCTTCTCCTACCAATAAATCAGCAGCTTAAAGACAAAGGAGACATGATGCAACTCCATGTACACAACATTGCCTTAAAACACAAAAGCCAGTATCTAGAGGCAGAGAAACAGAACATTTATGTAGACAGGGCAGCACAAATAATCTATTTAACCTAATCTTTTAATTACAGGAAACATCTCGTAGCAAGACGTACAAGAGCAATGAAATGACCCAGAGCTAGAAATCAAGATGATATATTTGTGCATGTGAAAGTAACACCAGCAGAATTCATAAAAGAAAACCTCCTTGGGCATTATTATCTTTCCATCAGGATACACTGTCATCACATTGAGAACAGGAGAAAAAATGGCTTAAGATATGTTATTAAAATACAGATAAAGGGACAGGGAAAAGAAAACAAGAGCAGAGAAAGGTAAAATTTGAAGGCTGCGGGGGGGAGGGGGAGGGATGCAGGTGAAAAGAAATCTGTTTGAATGATAAAAACGGAGCATCTTAGGACTGGAGAGAGGAAAGAAATAAGGGACAGACCCAAATAGCTTGGCATAGTGCAGCACCTACTCCACTGCAGAAGCTGCAATGATTTTGGTGTCATTATTCACTCAGTAACAAACTATTCAGCAGAGAGGGGGGTTCAAATCTGGCCCTGCTTGGGCAGTATGCAAATCTTCTCCCACTCCTCTGCAAGCTTTTAAGGATAGCTGGCAGAGAGTCCCCTGAAGAGTCCTGGCAATGCCACAGTCTGCGGTGGGAAACGAGCATCTTGCAAAGAACCCCTGAGATCCTCCTACCCCCTCAAATCTGCGCGAGAGGAGAAGTGTTGCCTGCAAGGGGGAGCGAGACGGAGCGTGTGTGCAGGAGAGGGAGAGAAAATAGTGCTGGTAATTATAAAAGAGTCCTGAAATGCCAGGAGATGGAGAGGATAATTGATCCTAAACAAAAATAATGACAATAAATTGCGCACTCCTCTCGGTATGTAATGTTGTCGACTTTCCCCCATTTGTGGTGTTTTGACCCTTTGTTCAGATCCTTTACCTTGCTGCATCGAAGTTATTACAGAATATTTGAAAAAATTGGCTTCCCTTCCTTTGATCTGTACTATTGGATTACATTCTTCCTACTGCCTGAACACAGTTCTACACTCCCACATTCATTTTCCCCATTTCTTTGTTTACATTCAATTTTACCATATTTCTTCACACTTTTCTACATGGGTAAAGTCTCTGTTATGTTCCAACACACATTACTCTCTCTCTTTCCTTACTTTGCACTTTTTAACTGATCATGTAGAATATTTGTTTCCAGAATGACAACAAAAAAAAAATCCAAAACAGAACAAAATACACACACACACAGAGGAAAAAAAAAAATAAAAGGAAGAAGAAAAAGAAGAAAAATGTATGCAATGGTGAAAACATGTTCCTTTTCACTCCAACTGCAGCCCTAGCTGAATTGTGCTGCCATTGTTTTCCAACAGAACTTGCATTTCCAAACTTGGGAATTCCCATCAGTCTGTCTGACAGAATTTTCCTGTTTTTTCTCAGAAGGTGTGCATTTTTCAAATGCCAGTAACATACCACTACAGAATTTCCCAGGAGCAACAGCTTGGTTTGAGGGACTCTTATTCAAAAGCCTTACTTCCAAAAAAGTAATTTAAAACAGAAGAATCAAAACTGATTATTTACATTCTATAAATCAAAACAAAACTACAACCAATGCATTTCAAAATATTGCTATAATTATTTTCTACACACTGATAAATTGCTGGACATACTTTCCCGAGTGCTGGTTGGCAATTCCTTGAGCATTAACACAATGTTTATTTAATTTTAGATTGTGAATGTAATTATTAAAAGTGTGATTCCAAATCATTAAAAAAAATAATATACAGGGAAAAAAAAAACCCAAACAACAAACCAAACACAAGGGGGGTGTATTTCAGGTATATTACAGTGTTTTTAAATCTCTGTCTGTTACACTTCATGGAAGGCTCTATTCCCAGGGTGGAACTGGTTGACTCTATCCCATGGGATGGAGGAGCCCAGGCTCATTGGGGACAGACCAGCCCAAGTCAGGTGACAAAGCTGGGAGTCACAGCAATGGCCACTGTGACATTTTGGGGGTGTAGAAGAAGCTGCAAAACTCAGGAAATCTCTCTCAACAATCCTGACTCCATTCTCTGAAAGGTATTGAAATGACAAAGATGTCAAATGTATTAACTCCACTTTTCTCAGCGTGGTTAGAAGACAATGTGTGTTATACCCAAAAAGATGAGGATTATTTCCTCAATAAATTGTAATTTTTCTTTATAATCTCTGCCCCATGAGCCTTCTTTCTCCAACAGTAAAAGTCAGGGGGTATTAGAAGCTGCAGAATCATAACACAGTATTCCCAGTATGGAGAAAAACAGTTCTTGTCTCAGACTCCTGCATTCACACCCAAAATTTCCTTTTGTTGCCTCTCGAAGAGGGCTTGGGCTGTGCCAGCCGAGGGCCACCTCGCTCAGACTCCGCCCTATCAGCTCAGAAACACAGGAAAGAAGCATAATCATGGTACTATTTATACCTGCACAGACACGTGCCATCTCCCCCTGTGTAAATCAGGAGAGTTTGGCAGGAATTAGTGTATTAACACCAACAGAGGTAGGTCTTGTAACCCTCAATCAAAGTCCAACATGCAGAGTCTGTAACAGGCAGCCCCATACGGAAGATATGGATGGGCTGGGAATGGACTTTGCTACCATAACTAAAAAGAAAAGGGCAAAACCCAGTCAATCCACTGCCTATTGATTTAAGTATTGGGATATGGGATATTGAAATAGATATTTCTCCTTTCAATATCTTGCTCCACGGCCCCCCTTTGTTTTCTCCTTTTAACTTTATCACACATTAATAATTTTTCTGAATTCATTCAAGGCATCTCTGGCAGCACGTGATTAAGAATTACCCAGTTTTAATTGTTTTTCAATGGCAGCAGTTGTCGAAACACTAATCTGCTTGAGAGCTGGGCACGGGGTAGAAACAGGTTATTTCAACAGTTCAGGGTAAAAATGGGATCATTCACTTAACTGTGCAGTATCAGTGCAATTCATCTCTGTCCATAACAGAAGACATGTTCAATAGAATATGTAAAGTATGCCTCCACCTAGTGATGACTATGTACAAATAATAGAAAATAATAATAATTATTCTATTACTTAAGAGAATCACAGTAATTGGCTCCCATTTTCCCAAATTAAAATGTACTCTCATGCAAATATTCACATATACAAATGCACACTTTGCCTCTGGAAAAATTAGTTTAAAGCTCAATCTGTGAGAGTTTACCTGCAAACTCTGGCTTGGGGGAGGCTAAACACATCCTAGGTTTTATGTACATTAAAATCTAAAACACTAATATATATTTGTAGCAGTCATGATTATTATCAGGACAAAAAAAAATGAGGGGGTGACTGAAGTGTTCTGGATTTTAAGTGCTAAAGTTGTCTGATAATTTAAGTTTGATAAACTATTTCTAAATGAAATGGTAAACAAACCACATCCCCTCCTTGCAACTTCGTTTGCCAAAGAAAATGTTTGCTAAACTTCCTGGATCACTGTGTTTTACAGATGCAATTGCAGATGTAGTGGCTAAAATTCCTGGGAATTTATTTACCCCAAATCAGAGTAGAGGTTATGAAATGAAAAATAAAAAAAATAAAAATAAACCCATAAATGATAAAACCTCATAACAGTAAAAAACCCCAACACTCCAGAATTCAAGAAATCCAGCCTTAGAACTCAGTCTCAAATTTCTAACAACTCCCATAATCCACATAAAAATAGTCTCTAACTGCGATCAATTGGAGGCGCATCCTCAAAATCAATAAACTTGAGGAGGAGGTTTGAAAAGTCAGGGTCCCTTATGGAAAACGTTCCTGTGGGTTTCCCTTTCATCTGGGAACTACCTTAAATGTCTTCTCAGGCAGACCAGTCTTGCATTACCATTTCAAAAAAGTCTCCCCATCCCATTAGCGGTCCATGAATCACAGTTTAGGAATTCCTGCTCCGCTGAAAACCAGAAGTGTCGTATCTAAAAGAGAGGGCAGGCCACTGCCTGCAGTTCTCCCCTTGCATTTAAATTGCCTCCCATTGTCCATATAACACCTTGAAGCTTCCAAAAAACTTCATCTCCCCAGACAAATCAGTCCTACACAAAAAATGTGAATCCCAAACCTCTCCTCTGGCACCCCTCTGCACACAAATTCAGAGAGAGGACAGCCAAGGCTCCCCACGCCCAGCCAGTTCCAAATATCTGCCTCAGTCATTAAAGAGAAACACAAAAAAATGGAGTCAAGTGGCTTCGCCAAGATTTTAAAAAATGTAGTGGCTGAATACAGAAATACCAGCACCAAACATGTAAACAAGTCAGATTTGATTATCTCTGAGTGAGTTCATTTAGGATTCATTTTTCTCTGGGTTTTTTTTTTTGTTGTTCCCCCCCCCCCAACAGTTTGATAAATTAAGGGAATGTCTGGGCACCTATCAAGATATTTTTTTTTCTTCATATTAACTTACATTAAGTTAAAAAAAATATGAAAAATCGTAATGATCTTAACTTAATTAAACTGTTTTCACTTAGGAGAAGCACTAAACCTTAAAATATTAGAGAATCAGGAAATCCAGGCTTCTTTTGCATTTCTTACATTTTCCTTTCAGCTGTTGATTGTCTGAAGTAAGAAAATACCATTTTCCCCAGGTCATGAGTACACAAAACACAGCACCAAGAGCCACACTCACATCAGAGGTGCTTTATCAAGTTCACCCTACTGAATATCTGTAGCCATAATTCTCATTACATGCTTTATGTTGCACCAGCTCGTCCTTGTGAAGTTATTTACCTTTTCCCTATCAGCTGATCAGAAGATAATCACCATTTTAAACCACAGATGTACTACCTAGGGAATAATTTAGAGAACACAGGGTCATGGGGGTATTATTCCTGACGGAAAAAAAATTATAAATAAATATATCTTAGTTGATTCAGAAACCAGGTAAATAAATGTTAACTGTGGAATGGTTTGGGATGGAAGGGACTTTTAAAGCTCACCTCGTCCAACCCCCCTGCCCAGGGCAGGGACACTTTCCACTAGACCAGTTAACAGTCTGAATTACTCAGCCAGGCACCGATTTGGGCTGAAAGATGTTAACAAAATGCTCAGCGTCACCGCGGTGGGTGCAGAGAGACCTGCACCCTGTGCCCTGCAGGGTGAGTCCATGGGGAAAGGGAGAGCCCTCGTGGCACCGGGCACAGACTGGGCGGCCCTGGCTGCCTCCACTGCCCGCATCCACTGCCCGCATCCCTGCCCGGATCCACTGTCCCCATCCCTGCCCATACGCCTGCCCGCATCCCTGCCTGCATCCACTGTCCGCATCCACTGCCCGCACCCCTGCCCGCACCCCTGCCTGCACCCCCTGCCCGCATTCCCTGTCCCCATCCCTGCCCGCATCCCTGCCTGCATCCCCGCCTGCATCCACTGCCCAC
>WEIT01026723.1:1080809-1148999 GCA_013389985.1 Dryoscopus gambensis
CCACTGCCCGCATCCCTCCCTGCACCCCTGCCCTCATCCCCGCCCGCATCCACTGCCCGCATCCCCTGTCCTCATCCACTGCCCGCATCCCTACCCGCATCCCTGCCCACATCCCCTGCCCGCCCGTGCGCTGCCCACGAGATGGCAGCAATATGTTTATGAATAATGCAGCAGAGGCTGCAGCCCATTTCGCATGCGGGAGCTGCAAAACGCCGCTCGCTCGTTCAGCTGCAAAACAAAATAATATCACAAACTCTCCCTCCTTCCCCTCCCCAACTGCACAACCCTCTGTGAAATCGGCCAAAAAAACAATGGGAAAAATAAGCTGCTCCTCTGTCAAGCTGCCCAGGTTGCTTTCTCAAATTTCTCATTTCTCAGTATTTTCCAAGGCACAAGGTGCTTCCTCTTCTCTCACGATTTGTCCAGGTCCTTGTGCTCAGCAGTGCTTCTGTCCCTGACAAAATTATGTCACACGCACATTAAGCATTAACTGCTGCTATGCTTTATTTCTGCAGCACAGAAAATGCCTGTGGCTGGAAATAAATATTTTCTTTTCTGATGGACAAATAACATCTGCACTTGTGAAAGCTGCAGCGTGGCTATCACAGGCTAAGTGATTCAGATAATTTCTTGAGAAGCACATGTGTATGAGCACACTCCGACACTCGTACCTATCACAGGCACTCACGTATCAGCACTCGGGCATGCCAAAAGAGGGGCTCTTAAAAACCATGGTGAGCTATTACAATAATCACTTTTAGCAGACAGACCTCTATGTACACATAATATCAGATTGGGGGAATATGGGTTGTGAGTTTTTTAAATCAGCCTGGTTTCGTGGAAAATTTAGGATTGCTTTTCAGTTGGATTTTGGAGTTCTCCAGCATTTAGGGAGACCCCAGGCCATGACCCACAGGGGGTACCACAGAGGTGATGTGCAGTGCCACAGACAGCAGCCCCACAGCACCCTGCCCAGGGCAGCTTCTGCTCCAGCCAGGCTTCCAAGCCTTTCCAAGACCTCCATGAGTTGGTGAAGTTACACTTTTCAATTGATTTTATTTCCCTGAAATTTTTTTTAGGATAATAATTGGAAAAAAAATATTAAAAAGGACTTGTCTAGGTAAGGTCATATTTAGCTACAAATCAACCAAAGTTCTTTTGAGAATTCTGAATCTTATTTCAAGAAGCCAAGTTAACAAAATATTGCTTATTAAGAGTGGACCTCACTATTGCTGAAAAGTAACAACTTTTTCACATCATTAAAAAAGTGGCAATTAGGATTTTAATTTTTTCTTTTAATAATAATAATAATAAAATACTAATGTTCTGATTTTCTTGCCACAAAATACACAACGTCTTTCTGACATGACTCAGGGGGTTGTGTTACCCTAAAGCAGAGTCAGAAACTACAGAAAGTGAGAGAAACAGATTAACTATAACTTTGTGGCACCTCTACCTTAACTGCTTGGTTTGCCTTTTTCATGAATAAAGCTGCTGTTGCTTGAAATCCTTGAAATTCCATTACAGAGATTAGAATGATAGAGAAGTTCCTTGAAATTCTATCATAGAGGCTGAAGTCTCAGTTTCCCAAACTTTTTAAATGCACACTGCTGTCATCCAAATGCCTTCCCATACATTGCTTGTCTATTTCCAAATTGATTATAGTTCTAATATTGAAATATCAAAATATTAAAATATTTTAATATATATTACAGAAAAGTTTTTGTCATTTCCTTTAAGGTGTCTTACACATAAGAAGTCCAAGGCCTTACAGTTTGTATGTTCCTGTCCAAAGTGTAAAGATTTTCATGTATCACAGGAGGAATGACTTCTGTCTCTCTTTCCATCACTTTTTTTTTGGGTAGACTGGCTTTATTACCTGATATTCCTTAGAAAATGAATCACATCAAGAATTTCTGTGTCCATGATTACCAAAGAATCTGAATTCCAGTTCATTTTCCATATACTGTTTTTGGGCTAACATGGGCAACATCAGATTGAAGAGCGAGACACTGGCGAGAGAAGGTCAAAGCCTGTCCATTTCTCACCCAACACTTCTGAACCAAGGGTAGAACTGCATATTCCAGAGTGCTCCAATTACCAGGGTCTAGCTTAATTTCAATTAGATAAGGATCTTTTCCTTTCTCAGCTGATTTTTCTGCCTGTTGTGCTCTTTACTAGCTGGGGACACCTCAACACCTCCTTGGGTCTCAAGAGTAGCTACTGTCAACACAGGTGGTTACAGTTAAATCTGCCTTTTTCAAACACAAAAAATAAATAAAATAATAAAAAACAAAATTACCAAGGATCTCTAGTGGTCTCTCCTCCTCATCACCTTAAAGTATCATATTAAAGTCTTTAGAAGCCAAGGTGACTTCTCAGTTGTATCAGATTTAAAAGGTGTATTGTGTGCAATTTTCTACTTCCTGCAAAACTTTCCTCACAGTCAAGGCTGGTTTTCTTCTTACACTAGGTACTCTCAAGCTTACTTTTCTGTTTTGATCACCAAAAAATACATTAAATCTTATGTGACATTCAAAATGAAAGAAATTAAGAAAAAAAGACAAGTGAATACATGAAAAAAAATGCATTTAAGGGTTTTGTTGGATTTAGGTTACAAAAGATAACCGTAGATTATATATATGGAGAAATCAGAAGATTTTGTGCATTTATTGATTAGGTTTTACTGAATATTTTGGTGGAAGCTTTGCCAATAAGGTCATTAACATGACAGAAGAGAGAACTAGAAACGCAATTGTGAGGCTGTTCCACATTGTTGTGTTCAAGATCTCCCACTTACAGCAATAAAGAGAGAGTACTTATGTAAAAATCTCAGAATGGTTTGGATTGGAAGGGACCTTAACTGATCTCATTCCATGGGCAGGGACACCTTCCACTCCAAGCCCCGTCCAACCTGGCCTTGGACACTTCCAGGGATCCAGGGGCAGCCACAGCTTCTCTGGACAACTTGTGCCAGGGCCTCACCATCCGCACAGGGAATAATTCCTTCCCAATATCCTGTCTAACCCTGCCCTCTGGCAGCAGGAAACCATTTCCTCGTCTGGCACTCAAGGTGCTCAAAGTGGGTTCTCACCTCCCTCGAACTGCTGGCAACACTTTTTTTGAGGATGATGAAGATCATTTCTGGGACTTAAAAAAAAAAAAGTTATAAATTTTTTGTTAAAGAACCTCTTGCTGACACCACCTAACATGGTGGTGTGACATGGCAAAGCCTTTTAATTAGGCAGTAACATATTCAGGTCTCTGGGATAGAAATTAAACCCCAGTCACAGCAGTGAGGTCCAGAAGTAGACAAAATGGTGTTTTAAGATCACAGGAGTTCCATCTAATGCATAGCAAATTCAAAGCCAGCAAAGGTTCCTGCACAGCTCGTCGGAGCTGAAAGCAAGAGCCTTCCCAGGCTCAGGAAACAGGACTAACTCTGGGATAGGTTTCGGGTGGGAACGTGCTCCAGCTGCTGATAAGGACCACCATAAGACTGCAAGGTGGCTTTTTTAGATTTCCCTCCTCATTGTTTATATTTAAAAACACACCAAGAAACCCAAATACCAATCCCAACCCAAGCCCCTCCACATCGCGCTCTCAGGGCTTCCTCTAGAGAGATCGTGGAAACAAAAACGATCCCTCCCATGGCAAAAAGCGGCGACTTAAACCGTTCCTGGGAGGCATCCAGATACTATCCTGATCCTGCAGTATGCAGAACAAAATAGCTTTTTGTTCAGATTACACGCCTGGACAAAGCTGAAGAGCTTCAAGGACAAGGGAGTTACCCAGGATCAGCGCCATAAATGTTATTATATATGAAACAGCTGCAAGATAAATTCTTTCATATTACATGTAGGTGCAGTTGTACTTTCAGCTGTCTTGCTGCTGAAATACTGTGGGTCTTACACAGCTTTCTCTATTTGTAAAATACGTTTACACTCCTTAGTTGTGTATGATTGAGTAACCGCGTACAGCTGCAGTGCATTGAAACAAAAAAAAGTATCACACCAGATCTGTGGCAAGAGCCCAGCCACAGAACTGCAGAAATTTCTCATATGAAACCTTCCTAAAAGTGAACTTGGTGGACAGGGTAAAATTACAACTAAAGAAACCAAAAAATGCCTGTTAGTTAAATGAATGGTGCTCTTAAGAGAATAAAGCAGCTTCACCAATTCATAAATATGCTGCTCGAGACCTTTTTTGTACTTTTCACCTCTATCCTATTTTTCCTTTTCTTTTTGAATTATCTGAGAGAAATCTCCCAAAATCTCTTCAAGGAAACAGTGTTCAACCACAGGACTTTGTGCTAATGAACCCCCAGAACTAAAAATCCAGAGGTCAAGAGCACATCTTCCACGGAGTATGGGTTGAATTTGAAATTAAAAGGCTGTTTGACTTAGAGTGGAGGTTGAGTAAAACAGGGGAAAGAATAAGATCCAGTTGAAAAGGTTACTAGAACTAGAAAATATGAAATATTGGAAAAAAATCTGCAAATTATCCTAGTTACTTGTGTTTCAACAACCATATCAGTACTGACTGAAAAGCAGCCCATTAAGTTATTTTCTTTTTTGATAACCCACATCAACATGCACCTACCCTATATCAAACTAGGCCAAAAAAAGGCAAGAGGAGAACGACAGAGTGACATAGGCGCTGTTTCTCTTCCAGCTGCTGACTGACAACACTGCCATCCCTTAACATGGTTTTATTTAGTTATTACAACCATCTCTCTGTAAATGACACTTAGGATTATTTAAGATTATGTTGTAATCCTTTTAATCCTCAGTGCTTTAAATTTCAGGCTAAACACCAAAGAGCAAACTAGCACTTAGCAGAAATATTTAAAGCATGTGATTTGAACATAAATCTTCTTTTATTCAGCGCTCCTTCGATGAAGACCTAGTGCATCCCATCACTCAGCCAGCAAGAACAAACAGCACAGTGTCTCACTGCAAACTGCTACCTTTCCCCACATCTTGGCAAGCTGTTTCTAACCAGGTTTTTCCTTGGTGCCAGCTACATCATCAATAAAATAAAGGGAGGGAAATCAGGACGTTATATTTTATGAGATGTGCATATTTTCAGTTACTATTAAGGAAAAGTTGAGGGAGAAAAACCCCCACATAATGTGTTCATCAAGAACAGAAATAGATTGCATGCACAAATTGGATAGTGTGAGACAGATCAGACTTATCCTGTTAAAAAGGGAGTAGCTCAATTAAAATGAGAGGAGTAACACTGCTGAAAACATCATGATCAAGACCAGAAACCCAAATCTTCCTGCCTGAATATAATTTACTTGCAGTTTCCTCTTTTTTTTTCTCCCTACATAGATCATGTTTCCAATTAGTTTTTCTTTATGATACTCCTATGCTCCATCTCCTTGCTGCTATCCATTAACTGTCATCTGCTTAGATTTTAAATCCAAGATTTCCTTCTTTTTCTTCAACCCAAAATTTCAATAGTCATTTTCCATTTATGATCTATAATTCATGAACTCAAATTGAGCACCCTGGCTAAATCAAACTCAAAATTCTACACCTACTCCTAATACAACACATTAGCACAAAGCAACCATTGCTTTGTTTGAATCAGAAAAGAAGGTTTTATTAGAAAGTAATGAAACAAAACACCAACTATGTTTTGATGCCATGCTTTGAAGATATAATTATACTTGTTTCTGATCATTTCAGAGTTAAGCAGCTAATGTATTTAATCAAATAGCAAGGCAATGCGTCTATATTTAGGTTGCAAAAAAAGAAAGGATTAAAGAAAGTCACCCATGTTGTTTTCATTTGAACAAACCTATGAATAAGTAGACACACATTATCAATTTTATTCCCACCCACGACAGATAAGTAGATCAGAAGAAGTGTTTCCTGAAATATTCAGTTTCCAGGTACAAACTGACCTCTTCGCTTTCGAACTCGCCTTGGATTCCCTCCAGACTATCTCACAAATCTTTGCTCCCTCTCCAGTCCCCTTCCCACTCTATCTGCTCATGTAGCACCAGTCTTGTTCAGTCCCTTCCTTTCCCAAAATGTCACCACTACTGGTGCCAAAGCCTTCTCCTCTTTCGCTCTTACCATCTGGCACAATCTTCTTGTAGCTCTCTGTCTAAACAATGCTCCATCCCTTTTCAAAATGTGTCTTAACATATGTCCTTCCTCCCATGCTTTTAGTTCTTAATCTCTCTCCCACTCACTTATTGGCTTGATGAAGACACATTTTAATGGGTTCAAGCAGTAGTGCATGAGTTTCCTTTCTCACATTATTCTGATTCAGTGGAGTTACACCTCACACGAACAGAAGTGAGAAGAAAATGCATCGCAGAGCCTTCGTACCACCAGTTTGGTAAATCAATAACAGAGCTTCGTTTGTCTTTACGTTGGAAATGTATTAGCTGCAATGAATCACCGCTCCAAAACGCATTTCCAAACAGGAATTTTGCTTACTGCAAAATGAGAAATACACCCTAGAAGCTCAGAAGACCTGTCAGTGTGCTCAGGGGGTTGCAGGAGTGAAGGCTAAGGTTATACTTAATCACATTCCAAGTGAAAAAGCTGAAGATTGACAGCAAAACCAAAATATTTATTCTAAAAATACCTAGGAAATGACAAAGCCCCAAGTGTTGTCTCAAGACAACCTGAAAGATGTGGGGGGTATAGAAGCATAAGTCTCGCTCTCTTGGAAAAGAGGAATATTTCTAAATATTGCATGTGCTTTAGAAAGATGTCTAGAAAAATAAACCTTGAAAAAGCCTCTGTAACACCCAGCTGACCCAGCGAGGTTTCTTTTCAAGAACCCACGTACAGGCCCTTAGGGGTTTTTTTATGTGTAGTGGTTTTTTTTCTTCCACCCCAGACCCAGACACAGTTGGTTCCTCCAGCGTGTTTCACTGGTGATGATGCCAAAGGACTCTCTGGTAACTCACAGGATCTTGACCCTGACATGTTCCCTTCTGCGTCTCTCCCCCCTTTATTGCTTGTATTGTTAAGCATTTTAAATGTTAGAACTCTGGGAAACAACTCGGCTCATAGAGAATAATATTTTGATGTGGCTTGATGCAACATTTAGTGAAACAGAAAAAACCCAACAAATCCTTTCTACTGATATTCATGGGAGCTGGATTATGTCCAAAACCTGAAGATGTTGCAATAAACTATTTTAGCCCCTAGATCCTGGAATGTTAACCTTGCAGTAATGCTTTTCCCCTCCTTTCATCTTCTTGGGCCTTGATCCTCCCTTTCAATTCAATGGGATTTGGATGAAGGAATTAAATAATATTATTTTCCATCAATGAAGAATAGTCCTGTGAGAAATACATGTCCTTCTGTGCTGGCCCTGACAGAGGCAAGCTTTTAAAATCCTCCCCTCCCCTTGCAGAAGTGAACCTGGGTCATCACCGTCTGAGGACCCTGAGCAGCAATAAAAATAAACAGAGTAACCGCACTGCGTTGGAGCCGTGCTTGTATAAGCAGTTTGAAGAAGTTGTGTTTATGGAAGTCCTCTAGGTCAAGATTCTAGGCCTGAACCCAAAGCAATTACCTACTAAGTTTTAAAAACAAATTGAATATAGAGCATTAATCAATAAATCAACAGGTTCTCAAGTGTTTAGGAGACTCAGTCATCAGAAATCCTTCTCTTAGAAAAATAGTAAACCGATGCTGGATAAAGTGTTACACTCCTGTACTGGTAAGAAAAGTGCTGTATTAAATCAGGCTCTGGTTATTAAAACCAAGGAAATAAAACCTACCTCTTCGCAGAGTTCAGACTTCAATGAGCAGTGGAAAGCTTTGCCTCTTACCTGAAAGACGTTCTTTCTGCTGGATTTCTCTGAAGTCCACTCAATGCGAGCACCACACAAATCCACACACTCAGGTTTATATCCCGGTTTCTGGAAAGGGAAGAAAAAAATCAACGTGAGTATGGCCTGACTTTTCACAAATGAGGACAGTTATCAGATAAAAACAGGAATAGATCAAGTTAAAGTGACAGGTTGTTGTAGCACAGCTGCTGATATTACTGAAAAGAGCTCATTATATGCCCTGGCATTGTTAAATAATCACTCTTGGGGTGTCTTAGTTCAGAAATAAGGTTCTGAGATTAGAACATAATTTTAAAAACAATTAAATGCTTTAAAAAACATTCTAGTGTAACATATACGTATAGTAGATCAAAACACAGATGCAGACACATGGACCCAGCTATTTTCAATGCTTACTTTGCCAAACCTCTTGAAGAGTCATTGAGTTTAAAGAAAAAATTTTGTGGGTTTTCCAAATGCAAATTTAAACTGATGCAACTGGAAAGGACAGAAATTAGACAAGAACACACATCGTATCTCTAAGAAAAGCTATCTCCTTTCTCCAAACAAATTATCATTTCTTGCTCCTAAAAAAAGAAGAAAAGGCTTAGAGGGCATGTATGACACCCAGAAAGAGCTCAGCACAAGGGCTGATACTTCTCAGTGTCAGTCCACGCATCCTGGAGTGACACAGCTCTGCCTCCCCTGCTCCTCCATATGGATGCAAGGAATTCAAAGAGCAGATTTGTTTGCCTGTATCATTCACGTTGCTGGGAGTTGGTGTAAAGCACAATAATCCTCATTTGCCATCGAAGCTCCTTCTCCAGGGACTCTGCCTGTGCAGCAGTTCTGGCAAAGCACACATAGTTCAGAGGAGGCTTTGTAGACTGGGCTGCTGCACATCCCGCTCAGCAGAAAAAATACTGCTGTTAACAGTACAAAGCACCACCAAGTCCCTTTTGGGGAAGAGATGGAGTGACATCCACATATTTTAATTAATCTGCTTGATGCAACTATTTTCTCTGCTGCTCTTAAGCCATTGTTACCTTAAAAATATCATTAATGATACAGAACACAGACTTTATACAGTTAAGAGTGGCCAATATCAGCCAATAGTCCAAAATCAGCCAAGAGTCCAATATCAGCCACAGATTCAGCTTTCCAAAGACTGCTCACTGAATTTCTCTGATGTTGCTATTAAAGGCTAAAGTATGTGTGTTCTCCAGGATGCCTTTGAGATGGGAGGAAAAGAACCTATTTAGGTTAAAAGAAGCAAAGAGATCCCGGTCAAGTGATTTGCAGGCATAGTCTCTAGAAGATTTCAGTACTGGAGTTGTAATTATGTTCTCCATTTGCCAAGCCATAAAACCATGATGGTTAAGCTCCACTAAAACTGACAGTCCTGTGTGCCTTTGTTCCTTTATTATTATTATTATTTTTCTTTTTTAACAGAAGAAATATACTCTTCAAAACAGGAGGATGTTCTTGTGGTTAAACCACTGAAAGAAAAGAGCTTGGATTTCTTTTTCCCCACCTCTGCCTCAAATTTCCTGCCTGGCCTCTGACAAGAGCTTAGTCTTTCCAATTTTTAATAACAGATTAAAACTGCAGCATTGAGACTTGGTTTTACAAAGATGTTGTGAAATTTATTCAGCTAATATTTGCATGGCAAAAATTACAAAGTTGGAAAAAAACCTGAGCATTGATATATTAATGCAAAAAAAAAAAAATCGACTTGTGGAGGAAATGAATGAGCTTTCAATATTCCAACACTCTTATAAATAGGGCTATGGGACCTAGATCCTCTCCAGGACTCCATGCAACGCCCAGATCTGCACCACACAGGGAGCTCTGCAACCCATCAGGAACACACAACACAGGCTTCTCAAAGTGGGTAATCTTGCTTTCTTTGAAAAAAAATTACCCACAAGGATAGTTTGAGTCTGCAAATGCTTTAACAAGGAAGGGCAGTTTTATTCTACCAGCAGAAAGAGTTGAGAAATTTTGGAAACACATGATGAGATTAAAAGAAGAGATTAACATGTAGACAAAGAAACAGAAATAGTTTTTGATAGAGAACATTGCTGGGCTACAGAATATTTTCCTCTGGAAAACTGTCATGGAGCACTGAAGGGAGAAAAAACAACAAAAAGCCTGGACAGGTTTCACAGGAAGATGGGAATAGTGAACTCTGTAGGATTTTACCACCTCTAATTTCTATGATTGTACAAAAATATATGCAACAGCAGAACCTGGACCCTTCTGTGCACCCAGTGAACACACAGTATAATTTTGCTGCTGTTGCAGTGCTCTGGAGTTTGTTTACAGCTCTGATTTTGTAATAAGCAGAAGAAAAGTGCAAGCATGTGCATCTCCCTCTCCAGAAAGGATGGGATGCTTGTGGTGTTGAAAAGATGAACACACTTCTGCTACGTGCAATAATTATTTGAGTCAGTCTCTTTTTCTCTGGGGGAAATAAATATGAATTGAGCAACCTGGTCTAGTGGAAGGTCTCCCTCCTCATTGCGGGGGAGTGGAACAAAATGATCTTTAAGGTCTCTTCCAATCCAAACCATTCTGTGATTCTATGAAAACTTATCCTTTGGATAAGAATTTCAGTTCAGACCACAGTGTGTCTATGAACCCATGGGTATGGCATAGAATGTGAAGCTACTGCTGAAAATTCCGCACTAAACCGTTCAGATCCATCGAGCCTGAAACTGCCCATCGCTCTTCTGCTGCACACCTGGGGAGCACCCACTGAAATCCATCAGAACTCCAGGAAATCTACAGGGAAATTCATTCCGGCCTAAACATTTCCCTGCTACAGGGTTGGATTTCCAGCTTATGCAACCCCCAGAGACAGTGGCAGAGTGAGTTAAGGTGACTGGGAAGCCTGAGCTCTCCACGTCCTTGCTCTGTGTTTTGCAGTCAGAGCAATTATGTTATATCAGTGTTGTTGGAGGGGGTTATGCTGTAAATTGATACAAGTGTCTGCTAAGATGAAATCTTCCTAAACATGAATATGGATTTCAGCAGCATTTTCACTCGCTAAATTACTTTGCAGACGGGCTAATAACCTGAGGTTAAAATAACCTCTGTTGAGTAAACTATCTGAGGGAATAAACTGACTGCGTTTTCTTGGTCAGAAAGACCAACTGATAATAGAATTTAATGCTGGTAAGAAATAATGGAGCTGTGATTCATTTAGATCACAATGTCCTTAATTTAAAATAAGGAGTTATTCGAATTCATAAGAACGATGTAAAAAAAAAAAAGTGTAATAAAGCCACGACCACAAACGATCAAGACAGCAGCAAAAGCTAATGATTTAGCTACATGGGATGCAAACTTGCATTTTCAGTAGTATGTGTAAACAATCTAATTTTCTGAATCTCTCCTCTGTGTGCTTTAATTGCTGTGCTCTATTACTTCCAATAACTCCAGATTTTGTCACCAGCTTCACCAGAAAGTGAAGCAATGGATCCCAGTCCTCTCCGTGCAAAGCAACAGCAAAGTTGCCACAGTGAGTCCTGCACCTAGTCAAACACAGGAGAAGCTAAATCTCCTTTTAGCTATTGCCAGTTCTTTGATTAAAACATTGTTAAAGATTTAGGCAAATATAATTTTAAACCACCTCTAAATGCTCTCCTGTAGTCATGAAAAGAGGTATGATTAGAGGTGCTCTCATTTCCCTCTCTCCCACTGCCTTTGTTTTGTGAAATATCATTCCTCTTATAATGATGCTGTCTTAGTCAAAATTTTTGCTCCAAGCATAGTATTTAATAATTAATTAATATCTTTAGAATACAAAGGAACATTAATCTTTTTGTTAAGTCACATCATTTTCCTGCTACCAATAAAAATGCTTTGTTATAATTCATACTACCGAATATGAACATCGCTTCTCTTACATTATTTAATTAATGGTTGAGTTCCCCCTTTTCCAAAGTAAACTAAAACTGGAAAAATAAAATAAAATCAGTAAACAAATGGCTTCTAATGAATCTCTTTTTGCATTAGTCCCTTTCCACTATCAACATTATATCTGGTTAAGTGGTTTACAAAGGAAATAAGCATTGCATTTACTTTATCAGATGAGATAGGCATGCCAGTTTAGCTTTTTTTGATGTGCAAAATTTGGATTTAGGAAATTAGGTTAAAAGATTTTGAACACTGACTGCTCTTGTTTTCAAGCTTTACGCAATTTGTTTATTTACTGTTGCATTTAAGTTTTATGCAACAGACAGAAAATGTAACTTTAACAGATTTTTCTCACCTAGTGAACACTGAGTTCACAGCCCTGATGTTCAAACCTAACATGGAATAAAATAAAAAACCACCATACTCTTATTTTTTTCCCCGATAATGAGGAAAATACAGGTTCAATATGTCTGTGCTCTTTCAAACACAGGAGGCAGATCCCACCTCGCTGATTGCGAGCCCTGGTGATCAGTGAGGCTTCAGGGAGAGGGACTGACCTCTCAGAAGGTCCCGTTTCATAACACACCACCATTTTTTTAGTTAAACAGTTCGAGATCTGGGCCAAAATCCATTCTCCAGGCAGGTCTAGTTTAGTGTCCAAATCCCTAAAGAGCTAAAGGAGATTTCAACCATGTGGAGGAGCCTCAGAGCAAAATCAAGCCTCCTGTGTGTTAAATTTCCACCAGTTCATTCATCTTCTGGAATTTGGGTGAGGGCTTGCAAAGAGAGGGAAGAGGCAGAAGGTAGAAGTAGAAGACACCTAGTAAATTATAAGACCAGTTCTAATAAGTTCACCTTAGACATTTTTCTTTTTCCTAATAACATATAATTCAACTTTAGGGAAAACAGATGATTCTGAAAAAAATAATAATTCAAGCTTTTCTGTTTTCATGACTGCAGAGAAGTTGTATTTCCCAGCTGGACTAGCACAAACACAAGCTGAAAGTGCCAAATTTCATCCTTTACTTATTGTTATTGTTTCATCAATTAATTCTGGGGTTTTTTTTCTACAAAGCTCACCTTCTTTCAAAAAACGTAAGGCATGAAAAGGTGCTCTTCAAGGCTGATTTTATGACAGGTGGCATTGATAGATCTAGGATTTACAGAAGAACAGTTTGCATCACC
Source organism: Dryoscopus gambensis (assembly GCA_013389985.1). Classification (NCBI taxonomy): domain Eukaryota; kingdom Metazoa; phylum Chordata; class Aves; order Passeriformes; family Malaconotidae; genus Dryoscopus; species Dryoscopus gambensis. Next base: position 1,093,732 of record WEIT01026723.1, read on the forward strand.
TGCCACAGGAAAAATAACTTATTGTTTGTGACTCCTGCCAAAGAGAGCACCTTTGTGGCCACCCATCACGCCGATGAGATTTGGCAGGTTCAATCAGGCCTTGAGAGCCTTTCACAACAGGGCTTTGTCAAACCCGAGCCTTCACTGCCCACAGTGTCACAGACCCACCAAAATTCCTTTCGTAGCCCACGCTGCGGCTCGGCAGTGCCCAGCACCGAAGGGACACGCGCCGCTGCCGCTCGCGCAGCAGAGCTGTCACATCTCCCGCGACGAAGATCGGTGGCCTTTCCTTGGGGCGCAATAAAAAGGTACTGCAAATTTCACTTTGTAGTAACTACAGGCTACAGAAATTGCATTAGCTGCATTAGATGGAGTCATAGAAATATTCAGGAAGGTTAGCGGGATATGGTGGATGTCACATTTATACTGCGATAAAAAATCACTTTGCTAACTTATAATGTTTTCTGCTTTGGTAACACCCTATATTAAGGTGCCATTTATAAATAATTTATTATTATTTATTAATGTATAAGCCACTTTATAGGATGGTAGATAACAACTTAAATTCATGTATTAAAGATGCACATGCATGGTTTAATACAATTTACGCCTCACAATATCCTTTGCAACAGATTCTCATCGCATCATCTGTTCAGCATTTATTACTAATGCATTTTATAACACACTTTATAATACGTTATTTGAGGAAGTAGCTGCATTTAGTGATCATTTTCATAAATAAGAATAAAGCATTTATAAGTGGCACCTTAATTTAAAGTGTTACCTTCACATTACTGGGTAGTCACTCACCATTTGTCTCACTTTGCAATTACTCTCGAAATGCACCTCTTAATAAAGGACATGCTGTGTCCTATTTCTTCTTGTACACTACATCTGATTAAGAGTTTATCAAGGCATTTTTCCTTCAGCTGCTCTCAAACCTTTGAAGTTGCCAGCTCAGTCTAAATTTGTCTTCTGTAAACACTGAACTTTTTATATTGAAATAATAGTTGCCAGGAGGCTGAGGATATTGGATGGTTGATTGCCTACCAGGTTGGCCAGTGCCGGCTGCTTGGATTCTTTGTAGAATTCCATTTTCCGAGCAGTGAGAACAATCCAGGAGGTGGACCAGTTTTTCCTTATAAATAAAATTAAAAGAAAAAGAAGAAGAAGAAAAAGGGAAAAATCTGTGAGGCATTCAAGCAGGAGTAAAATATGTTTCATTTTTAGACTTGGCTTTTAATTATGAAAACATAATATATATTAATATATATATATATGTCAGAAACAAAAATGGTCTAAAGTCAACATTGTCAAAGAACTTCCATCAACACTGATGGAGTTTCACCATCCTGATTATACCCGAAATGTAACCTTTTAAAGCTTGAAGGGCTTCTTTCTCCTCATTCATATTTTGAAGCCCATGTGTGTTCCTTTTTTGCCATGGTGTCAAATGAAAATGGTGGGATTATTCACACATGCTCAAAGTTCACATGTAGAGGACTCCAAAATAGCTGGTGCCCTTCTGGTACCTAATACTTAAAATAAAACTGAGAAGGAAAAATGTTGATCTGACTATACAGAGCTCAGTCACAGGTCTATTTTGAAAGGTCCCGAGTGCTTTCTCCTTTCCCTAAATTAAAAGTTCATGGGGGAGCAAGGAAGATAAGAACAATATCTGAGCAAGATTTAAATAACCAGTAAATATCAGGAGTTCATGGTACAGCCCTAGAGAATTGGCAAACTTCTGGGGCTAGGGAGAAGTAAAAATACACATGGACACGCAAAAGAATGTCCCCTGATACAGAAGAACATAACATTCAACTCAAGAAAATGCTATTATATATATTACCTATAACAGGTTTCAAACCACTACATAATCATAAATCTGATCTGATAAAAAACTATTTTTAGACCAACAGATCAAGTTTGACTCTCCAATTTAAGGGTCATAACATCTGATATTTACAGAAATACTCATAAACCCACCAGTGATCTGCTTCATATGGTGAATGTGAGTTGTCTATTGGTAAGCACAACTTCAGTTCTTTGTTATTTTTCTCTATTTTTCTTTCCATTTAAAGGAGGTCTTGTAAGTGCACAAAGGTATGTGGTCAAGCATGCTATGTGCAGATTTAAACAAATTTTCCTAAGAGTTGAATATGCTGGATGAATATGGATTACCAAAGAATTAAACAGTAATCATCTTGGAATACATCTTAAATCCAGTACCCAATTTATGCCGAATGACATCAGCTGTGGTAGAATGGGGCAGTCACATCTTCTCTGGGCAACCTGTGCCAGGGTCCACCACCCTCACAGGGAACAAAATTCTTCCTAACATCTGATCTGACCCTGCCCTCTGTCCGTTTGCAGCCATTCCCCCTTTTCCTGTCATTCCAGGCCCTTGGCCAAAGTCCCTCTTCAGCTCTCTTGGAGCCCCTTTAGGCTCTGTCACATTCACATGTTTTACCTTAATTTCTTGCCACCATCTGCTATTTTCGCTTTTAGAAGATAACCTTCTTTCTCCACTACCTGAAAGAAAGAATAATTAAAGTCATAACCATATTATATATTCAGATGAATAAAACCACTTAATGCATGCATAGGAGTCTTCATCCAGCTAGTCTAGGGTGGGGCATTTTACCACTAATTCTCAGCTTAATCACCTATTTTTTCTGATATATTCAGATCTTTTAAATATTTGCAAACAACATTTAAAGTCAACTACTATACAAAATTAGCCACAATAAAAACTCAATTAAGTTTTATTTTACTTCATTTTATTCTATTTTTTTAGAAGAAATTTATTTTCATGCGGGCAAAGTTTCTGGCTACAAGCAAAAGAGAATTTTAACTACATTGCAGGTAAATTATGCTAAAATAACATTTTATAAATTGAGTTTCATTACTAGCTGTGAGGGACACACAACACGGAAGACTCTATATGGGGATGTAACACTGGATTGCAGGGTTCCAAGACTGTGTTTGAGTGTTGGTGTATTAGAAGCAAGGCCTAAGCTTGCTTTTCTTTTTTTTCATTTCAGTTTGTGCTCCTACACCTCTCTGAACACCTTCCTTAAGCCAGAGCCCCTTGCAGACACTTGGCTCTCTGATCTGCTAAAATATCCCATTGTACAGCTGGGATACAGCTGCGATAGGGGTTATTTTTGTCTAGGTAAAATGATATTAAAAAGCTAAATAAAACCAAAGCAAGATGACTGCTTTTCAGCCAAACCCAACAACCTTCCATCTCATCAGGTCTCATTAACTAAGGAGGTCTGAACTGGATCAGCAATGGGAAAAAGAAACAAAATCCTGACTAAGAGTGAGTTTGGTTTTGCTTTCAAACACTACTGAACCAGTGCCCAACTTGGATATTAGAAACTCCACATGGCCTTTGTAGTAAATTGCATCACAAGGCGATTTCATAACAATTTCAATAGAATTTTGCTGTCCGCAAAGCCATTAAATAGCAATAAGACATGCTTTAACAGGCCATACAAGGATTTTTAAATCAAACATGTCTGTTATTTTGATTGTACAAAATAGCATTATTTTAACAGGGTAACATGTTTCACTATCTCCTCAGACTTTGTCTGAGGTTGCTATACAACATGCAGTGAAATATATACTGTGCACATCTCTGCTTGTACCTATGGAAAGGCCTGTAGGCCTGTGGACAGTGATTTAGGTGACATTCTCAAATGAGTACGTGAGGATCAGTGTGTGCTTCGTCTGTATTTTGTACTTATCTCATGTAAATTCCTGTCAAGCATATCATTGCCACAGAAAACCCAGAGAGAAAGTGTGCAGGGATTATTGTGCAGAGCCATGTCACTATTTATCTAGTGATGGATGGGTGAACTAGCAGAGCTAAAATAATGTTTAATCCCCATCTCCACCTACTTTTTTGTTTTCTCCCATACTTTACTTTTTTTGGATATTTTTCTCCCCCTTCTAATCCTTCATTTTTGTATCATAAAGATTCTGGTGGTTGGCCAGGGGCAGAGATGCTAAATAACATATGAGAAAAGTTATTCTTTTTAGTATTTCTATCCATCTGGAATCAGAAACTGGGAGGAGCATTGGCTAACAATCATTCAAGCTGTTGATTGCTTCTCTGAATCAGATCTGAAACCTCATGTTTTCAAAGTTTACCAACCATTTTCCCAAACTGCTATCTTAACCAATCCATAACTAAAGGAAAATATTATTTTCCAACACCAGATCTGAATCACCTTTGTTGTCACATTTTACAAAGTTAAGAACTGGATGTGCTTCCAGACGAAAATGTTGCTGCTCAGTCATATTTTCCTTATAATTGCCTTCAGCTAGGATATCAAATCCACTAACAAATATTGGGTATATAAAATATCCCGACTTAAATTACAGAGCACAAATCCACCATTTGCTATAAATTAAATGGCTCAAAACTGAACAGTAAAAAACTACAGGAGCTGCAGTTAATATAAGCCCTCTCAGTGCTAAGAAAACTCCTTTCACATATATTGCTTTAATTGAATTAGTACAGGTGCTGTCCTTAATTAAAATTAGCATGGCCTCTTCTAATTGATAATGTGCACAGTTTTCTCTGTAATTAATATAAAGGGCAGGCATGGCATTATGAAAAAACTACCACAAAGTCAAATAAAAATATATCTAGGATGACCCCAATATTTTTATAATTTCTATTTGGGGTGCTGCATTCCACTTGTTTAACATCTGTTAATATCCCCTTTTCTAGTCTACTTTTTTTTCCAAGAAAACTCTTCCAGGACAGCTCAGGATCAGCTTACAATACTCCTGCAAATGGATGATATTGGATTGAAAAGAAGTCCAAATATATCCTAATGATATGTTCTGTTGTCTCAATAAATATCATCATTTGTTCTTAAGCTGCTGCCCTTCCCTGCACCTTTTCAACATGTGGAAGGTTGAGGAAATGACCCAAAATGCCCCGAAGAATTAGCATAGAAATAGGAAAATGGAATGATTTTGTGGACTTTATGTTGATTTGTTTTTTAAATTGTTTTTAGAAGAATAGTAAAAATGACAGTACGTAGTGTAAATATTTGGGTTTCTAAATAAGAATTTAAAAAAAAAGACTCTCATTCTCATGAGCTAATATTGTTAGAAACTATAAGGAAACATAATTATCACTGTGTCACAGACAAGTTTTATAATTTGTCTTGAGTAGAATTCAAACCTGAACCTACCTAATCCTGAAGAGTTTGTGTAAGTAGCAGTATTGCTGATACCAACCTTTCTTTAATGAACCTGTATTTGCATATTCACTTTATTTTAGCTGAAAAACATCTGTTTCTCATTCCCCCTAGATTCTTTTAATGTCAAGATTTCTTTTTTAAATTTCATGATAATATTTCTCATACAAATTAATACTATTATTAAAAACACCTTAATAAGGGCAAAGAGGACAAAGACTTGGTTGCATTCCCTTAAACCAAGTATTGATACCTCAGTCGAGTACAACAGAATTAAGAACAAAGTCAAGCTGTATAAATGACTTTGTACCTTTTAAAATTATTCTTTTTTTGATTAATCAAAGTCCCTCACATCCCTTAACATCTTGAGGCATCCAAATCCTCTCATATTCATTCTTTAGCAAAGCAAGTGCAACATTTCCGTTATAAACCTTTAAAATAACCAGAGTGATTGATCAGTTCTGTACAGCAATTTCTTACTGTGGAGTCCTGGGTACTGATGATGTCTGCAAACGTCAAGTTGTGTTGAGAAAGATTTCTTCTGTGACGATTTATCTGAAAAAGAAGAAGAAATATTTGCATTCAGAGAGGAATCAAATACATGCAGGTAAAGACGGAGCAACAAATTTAATCACAGGGCACACACAGCATGCACTGGGTGGGGATTTGGGGTTTCTTTCTGGTGTTTCTCTGAGCCCTGGGTATTTGAAATGCACAGCTGATATATTGTGGTATAAAACTCTGGTATAAATGTCTCTCTCTGTGACATCACACTGGCGAATTTACCTAAAAATTAATCAAATGATAATAATAACTTAAATTATGATTTTGTTTTTCCCATTAGGAGTCTCAAAAATGCTTTAACTGGTTAGGTGCTCTTAAACCCATTTCAGAGGAATAGGAAACCTGCTGATTATAACCTCAAGGCCACAAAAAGCAAGTCAGTGAAGAAACCTGAAAACAATTGGGCACAAGCACACAACAATCCAGCAAGTTTAAATTGCTTTAAAGGCTCTTTCTAAAGTCTCCATGAGTGAAAGCTTACAGCAATACCAGACTCTAAATCTACAATTGCTCCCAAATACCGAGGCCTTGATTTCCTCCAGTTCTCTCTTTTCTTTGAGGAAGACAGTGTAATTAACTGTGACTTAATTCTGAAAAATTATTGCTTTATACTAGAAACTATTAAAACTAAATAAAAGTTACTTCAGAAATCAAGCATTTGGCAGAGCTTAATAGCATTTTACTTCCTTAAAAATCCATAACAAAAAACAGATCACTCAAAAGTGTGTGCAAGTGAGTGTGTGTACATACAAAACTTTTACTGTTTAAATTCAATGTCAATCAAAAAAATATAATTATGAGTTGGGATCCTGTAAAATTCAGTGATTATTTCCTCTTTTAGCTGAAGCCACAAAGAAAACAACAAAATATGGTCTCAACTAGTTTCCACTGTGTTCATCATAATGCATTCTCTTTTCCCCTATTAAAAGAGAGTTAACCAAAAGTCATAATGTATTCTGTTTATATTCAAGTGTCTGAATATAGAAAATGTTCTTAATTAATCCAGAGGGCCACGCTCAAAAAACAGTTAAACATATTATGATCCCATATTTTTTCTCCACACATTGCTTTCATGTTTATTTGTAAGCACTAAGGTTTTTAAGCCTTGAAATCTATATCCTAGATATTGCTGTACTCTCCTAGTCAGAGCTAATGAGCTTAATGAATTACCAGTTCTAAATTTAATACAAACATTTCAAAGAAAGAGATAAAACATTCTTCACAATTCAAAAGTTTCTCTGACCTATTTACGAAGAATATCACTTAACAATTTCATTAAGGGTGAGTAACAGCTGGTGACATGGCTGTGTCCTAAAGTGTTTTTCTCTCTTAATATTCTGCATCTTAAGCAATCGAGCTTTCATAAGAAATACTTGAGTTAGTGGCAGTCCCTCCTTTGGGGAGAAAAAAAATGTCAGACCACATTTTCTGTATTTTGCAATCTTGTTTTCAGGAGTGTCATGTTCCTCTTTTATTAGCATGTAGGGTAAACAAGAATGATTTGCTGATGCTATTGAGAGAACTTCTAAGATTACAGTCTTTCTATTTAGATTTTGGATGGAGCTTAATATTAATGCAGGCAGAGGCATGTATATAAATTCAAAATAAATTAATTCAATTTATCTTTTCCTTTCTCTTTACTGTTAGACAACTCTGAAGGTTCTATAGTGCCCGAGACATATAGCTAAACTATTCAGGTCTAGATCACAGAAACTCTTTCTTACCCAGATCCCCCACATTCTAATTATTCCTTAAAGTACAACAGAGCACATTGCCCGGCGATGCTTCCTCAAATATATTCTTCACTCATCCAAATTAAATAACAAGACACACCAGCACTCCACAGTGCCTGCTTTAACATTCTGCTGCTCTCTCCAGGAGCCCCACGTGCCTGTTGGAGGCCCTGTGTGCAACTTTGTGAAGTGTGGAGCACCGAGCAGAGCTCTCGGCTGCTCTTTGGTTCGGCGATCAGAGCATGAGCAAAAGAAATGCTCACGTTTGATACTTGCTAAAAAGAATTTATCCAGAGCCCTAAATCCATCCACAGCCCAACAGCGAAATAAGTTAAAAGTCCTATTTTTGTAGGCCTATCAAATTATTGGGGTAGTGTAATTAAAAGACAATAGGAAGATTTCCAGGATGTACGACAGGATTAAGGAAAATTAAATTCCAGGTGTGGATGATATTATGTCCATAAAGAAACCTATTTGTGTATGCATGGCAGAAATGTTGAGGAAACCTTCATGAAGACAAGGGAAAGAAGAGACCTATTACACAATTATTTAATTGATACTTTTGCTAAAAAGGTGTTTCTTTTTGTAGCCCACCAACATGCAATCTCGCACAAAAGACTCCTGAAGCTCTAAAGTCTGAACCTAGTTACAGAAATACAACCAAAATCCACAATTATTTAAGCCAAGACCCAGCTCTTCTGGAAAAACTCTGCAAATATTTGGCTCTCAAATGGAATTAATGGAAACTTCAATAAAGTTCTTACTGATTTCTACCAGTCTTTTGGCTTAGAAATAAAACTTTAAATAATATTAATCAAAACAACTTAAAAAACCAAACAAACAAAAAACAAACAAAAAAAACCCCAGTGACAGCAGAGGAACTTTATTCTTTTAGACTGATTTGATAAAATTCCAACAGGCCTGATAGAAATTTGGTCTTAAATATGTTTTGCAAATACCATTGAATGAGTTAATTACATCACTCCCCTTAAGATAAACCCAGTTCAAAGTTAAAATGCTCTCAGAAGAACCTGGGTGACAGCAGTCAAGATGGCCATGTTTCATTATACTCACAATTCTCAGTGGAGTACCAAAATATTCAAAGGGAGGTGTAGGCTCTGTTACTTTCATTCTTTCATTCAGCTTTTAATAGACAGACCATAAAGGAGAGGGGTTGAGATTTTTTTCTCCTCCACAGCTCCATTTGATTACCCTAATAAACTCCAGAAAAACCTAAATAATATCTGTCACAAGTCCTCTACCTCACCTCCCAGGGTATGATGAAAGGCAGAGATTTACAGGAGAAGTTCGTGAGATCCCTTTTTGGGAAAGGCAGCTTATCAGCAGTTTTCTGATTTGATGAACATTCTTCAGTCAGCAACAATGTCACCTGCAGCACTAAAAATCCACTCTGCGAGCGCTTGCAAGTCTGTGGGCAAGTCTGGTTTTGTTAAATTCAGCCTGAGCATCCCCCCGCTTCCCTTAGCTAAAGGGGATCCATCTCCTACCAGAGTTATTTCAGCATCTAAGCACTAATCCGTCATCATCTTTCCCACAAAGGCAAAGCCTCTGTTCCGTGTGCCTGGTACCCCGGTGTGAAGGGACAAGCATCTGACAACTGCTGCTTTAACAGGGAGGTAAAACACAGTAACCTGATGTTTCATTTAATTTCTCTCTGTGTTCCTGTTTGTTCTCTAAATTCTCCCTCTCTTTCTGGGGATTCATCATGGCTAAGTCAGCACTACTCTCTTCACGTAGCGTGGCATTGATTTAAAAAGAAACTTGGAAGATCCATTTGTTTTTTATTTCCCATTACAGGCATATTTCTAACCTAATTCATCTCGTCAACGAGAAGCAGCAGACTTGTTTTTGATTTCAACCAAACCTAACAAAACCAACCAGCGTTACTCAAAATGTTGCTCCAGTGCAAAGTACAGACAATTAATTATTTCCTGAAATGTCATTCTGAATTCACTTGTACCCCTAAGTAATTAAGATAATTGTGTGACCTTTCTAGGTGGCTTTCAAGATTGTCAAATAAGTTATTCACCACAGATTACTTACCCACAAACATCACCTACAAGTAGCCTGGGGAAACCACGGTTTTCTCAAACAAGCAGCACCTGGTCCAACAGGGCTCTGCTTTGGATGGGAAACCCTAAACTGGCATCTACCTGCTGTTTTCTCCATCATTCACAGCATTGCTCTGCCAAGGAGAAGGTTCTCATGGAGGGTCTGATAGATTTCTACCAAAAACCTTTCATGCTGTACATGGTTTGACCTTTCTTTTTACAGCTCTAAGTGTTGGGGTTTTTTTCATCCTGCCGACGCTTCAATCATGTACGTGGAGATTCCTTTATAAATAACCAAAAAAAGAGAGAAACCCCCTACTGTTGTGCCCCTGCTACTGCCTGATGCTCTGCTCTGGACCCAATCCAGCAAAGCACTCTGCAATGGGCTTAAGTGTTTTTCTGGATCAGGGCCAGAACACTCTATTCTTTACAGGATCGAACTTACTGGTGGCAGCTTGAAAGTTTGCAATAAAAGTACAAACTAGTCACATAAACTTTTGTGGAAACCATTCCCTCGGCAGAGAAGGAGGGGTGACACCTGATTTAGTGATGTCTGTGGTCATTTCGTTCCCAGTCACTCCCCTACTGCAGCGACAGCTCATAATTGCTTAGATAAAGAAACTAAAGAAAAATGTATTGTAGCATTTCTTAAGGGCCACATCCCTTGAAAGACACCTAGGCAATGGCAATGGCAAGGAGAATCCTGTAACATTTCACTCACTGCCATGCTCTTGACTTGTTTTAAAGATCCAGTCTTGGGCAGTATGGCAAGTCCATCATTATCTACAGAAATTATTTAGAAACAGCTGAGCTATGATATGATTTCATGTCAGCTGTGAAAGGCACTGAGAAAATCCCACAGGCCTCTCCACTCAGAAATGCCCCTTTGTCATTTGCAAAGGCATTTCATGACATGAAAATTGAGAGAGCCTTCAAAGTGACTGAGGGCAGGGTTATATTAGAGATCAGGAAGAAATCTCTCACTCACCCAAGGGTGGGGAGACCCTGGCACAGGGTGCCCAGAGAAGCTGTGGCTGCCTCATCCCTGGAAGTGTCCAAGACCAGGTTGGACGGGGCTTGGAGCACCCTGGGATAGTGGAAGGCATCCCTGACCATGGCAGGGGGTGGAATGGGATGATCTCTAAGGTTCCTTCTAAGCCACACACTACCCTATGACTTTATTAAATTCTATTCATTTCATTTCAGCAAATAAGGCACTTTTGTCCATTCTCAAGACATGGAGGACATCAAGAAGCAGCAGAAGCTATCCCATTTCTCCCCCACACTGCTGGGGATGCTCCCAGTGCATTCAAGCTGTGCCATCACTCAGCAGAAAACTCCTTTCAGCCCTGGGGAAAGCTCCATGGCCCAGCGGGCTCCCTGCCCACAGCCACAGCCACTGGCACTCCTGACTTGCTCTGGAGCCCTCTTAACTCCATCCTCCTGAGGGTTACATTAGAAGCACATGGTTTATATTTTTAAATTTTTATATTTATTTTTCCCCCTTCCTTGTCTCAAAGAGATTTCTTCAGAATAAAAGGTAATGAGAATAAAGGCAGTATAGTATGATGTTAGATCTCTCTGCCTTTTTTCTAAGGCTTGCAGGAGAGAGAAGCATAAAGTGCACTTTCCGTCCTGCCCCCACCAGCCCACATTTGCTCCTCACCCTCCATCCCCAGGCTCCCGAAAACTCATTACTGCGCAGGTGACCGAACGCTTTGCTCAGGAATAGGAACTTGCATGGATGGAGCTTCTGTGCGCTGGCTACAGACCAGATAATCTCTCCATGCATCATTTAATAAGAAAACCACTTCACAGTCCTCGCAGGCCTATGTTACATATGACATACTCTCAGCAGAATCTGCAGCCTGAAATCGGTGGGGGGAAGAAAAAGAGCAGCAAGCAGGATTGTGCTGCCTTCGCCCTGCGTGCCTCCCTTTGAGCACACTGCCCTCTACACTCGGCTCACATCTCCAGAACCTCTGAAAATAATGATAATGGTTTTGCTTCCCTTGACCTCTTGCTCCCTTATAAATCAGAATCCTATAGACCTTTCCCACAGTGCGAGGGTCCTCCTTTGTATCCGAGCCTGTGAGGGTGGGTATTTTTTATCAAGGCAATATAATCACGTGGGCGTGCTGCTCCCTGGCTTCAGGACTTGCTGTAGACGAGCACTGCGGTGCCTCTGCTGGGGGAGTATCCTCATTTATCTTCATTCATGAAAGAAGAGCAAAATAATTACTCAGATCCTAGTTTAAATTTCAGCCCAGTGTTAAGATGAGCTCATTCTCTGTGATCAGAGAATCATTAATCATGAGTTTGATTACAAAGCAGAGCCTGTTGGAAACTGTGTCGCCTTCTTTCCCCAGCGTGTTGGAGGGGTGTTCTAAATTTGGGGTATCCAGTTTGGGCTAATATTTTAAGTCCAAACATTAGCCTTCACCGGTACTCTTCTCCATTAATGGCTTGCTGTTTCCCAGGAGCAGATTTTTCCCTAGAGTGGGAGCCCTTTTGTTCCTCTCTAGTCGCTCAAATGGCCTTTGAAATTTGTCCAATTGATCCTTGCTTTGAGGGAGTCCCAGCTGATGTAGTTGGCTTCATTTTTAGCATTTTCAGGAGTAGGAGAAGTGCCAAAAGCCTATGTAGGAGAAGAGACAGCTACAAAAGGTTCTTACCACCCATATGTGTCCAAGAAATCCTAGGGCTGCTCTAAATTTGACTGTGGTCACTCGAATTCGTGTACCTGGGGATCCAACTATCACAAAGGAACCAACAGCTGTGCTGCCTCTAATCCGCAGGATTTCCAACTGGAAATCAAACTGGAACCCGGTCTCTAAGCTTCACTGTGCTTTAATTGCATTAAATACAATCCTCATCGATTCCAGGAAAGAACATTAAAAGTGGGACTTTAGCTATGTTTCTATTTGCCTTTTCTCTTGCAGACTGTAATGTGGAACAAAATGCAGCAACGCACACATTGTGACAGCATTCATCCAGCTGTACATAAAAAGGTATATTATGAAATAGAATATATTGATAAATTTCTTATTCTGATCTTTCTGTTCATCACACACTCATTACTTTTGGTTCACTGTGATATTTGAATATATTTATCTAAACTATTGCAAGTGATTTCAGGTGATTTGGTAAAATTACAGATGAGTAGTGCAGCAATGGTAGAGGAAATATGGAGCAAAACCAGCAAGAATAAAAATGCAATAACTATCAGTGCTTCACTGTTCTTTGCCTCTGACATCTATGTCTGCAAAAATGCTCTTTGATGTTATGTCTAAAAAAGGTAAAAATCAAAGTTAATCAAAAAAGAGAGTAATGATAGATTATCTTTTCATGTCCCCTTTGGATCTTAGAAAAATAAAGACAATAAATGTGAGAACTCAGCTGTGACAGCAAACTCTGTCAGCAACTCTGACCTGAAATTGCACCCCAGAACTGTAGTCTCAGGGTAAGGGGAAAGCAAAAAAAAAAAAAAAAAAAAATCATTAAAACTTACTAACTAAATGTGCAAAAACATCTACAAGAATTGCCTTTACAAAATCACATCCAGCACACACACTACAATCAAAATGCTCTCAAAAGCTCTCTCCTGAAAGGACTGTCTTACAGAAAAGCGTAATTAACATTGATGTCACACTCCTGCAAGTCATCCGTTGCCGTTTGCCATATAAATACCCTTGTAGAAAATAATATTAATATTCCTAGACAAATGCTCCATCCTCTCTAGTGGACCCCGCATTAGTACATCGCTTTATCCTGCCTACCTAATTCCTTCTTTCGGATTTAAACAAGCCAAAAACTTACCTTATGCTACTGCAGAAGCAATTTTTATTTTTGAAGGTTAATCCAACTCAGCAGGATTTAGGGATGGCACTTTTGCTTGGTCGTAGGCATGTTGGCTCAGGCCAGACAGCTGTTTGGACATTCTCCACTGGGAATCTTGCCCTCAACACCCACAGTTGATGCACATACATGGTCTACTGGCTGCCTACTTCCATGCCCATCTGTTCAGATGGCATGGTGCCCACTCACAAGTTCGCTGGATCCTTGCCCTTAGTGTGTAGATGCCAGGCAATGATGGGCTTAGATGGGCAGCCTGCAAAATACTGAAAGTGATCATTTTTTTCCTGTAGGAAGTCCTTCCTCTGCAATAGCACTGAAGCATGGGCACCACATGCTACCCTACACTTAATAACACCTGTGGACATATATGTGCCAGGAATGGAAAGCGGTGGGGGGGGAATGTACTTGCGGGGATGGGGGGGGGAACACAAAATGGAATGATACAAAAAATTTGCAAGGATTCTTGTGTAAGAACACGCTCTCCATTGCCCATGGCAGTGGTGGGACATCGAGGGTAACTGGAAACAAAGTGGCTTAAGCATCAGAGCAGCAGAGCCGTGGCCTCGTTGGCCAGAGCGCTGCCTGGTTTACCCTGATTCCTACTTCTGATACCCAACTTCCCTTAAAACCACCTTGGGCAACGCACATCACTCAGTAGACAAAGTGAATAAAAATCAAAACCAAATCGTACCAAAACCAGTGTGAACTAAACCCAGACTTGTCTAAACTTCAATGCACATTCCATATACACCATGTAGCACAAAATATTCCATGATAAGCCATGGCACCAGTCAAGGTACACAGTAAACAAGTCATTTTAACAAAGGTCCCTTTTAACTTGTGTCACTCTCCTTTGAAACAATAATTGAGAAAACACTACTTGATAACAAGAGATTATTTCAGATAATTTAGTAGATAAGACAAGTTTGTCTATTTTTTTTTTCTAAGTCCAAAAATCAACCCTATTGTAGCTATATTAGGACAAAGCAGCCATTTAAAATTAAAATATTGTTTTATTCCCTAGTTCAATTAACAGCAAATCAACATACAGCAATAATTATATTGCTTGAAACAAAGTACTTTAAAAAATTAATACTTTGTTAACTATTCCAAAAAGACATATTTTATTTACATTTTTATTGAGATTATTTGAACTTTGTGCATACAAATTCCAAGGCATTTTCACAGGCCATCCATTCTTTAGTCATTCTTCAGACACTGTATGAAAGTCATTAGAAAAGTCACAGAGTTTCTGCTTTTTGACTAGAGGAACTAAACATTCAGAAGAAGAAGAGGGGGGAAATCAAAGAGTGATCAAGCAGAGAGTAAAGACTTCACTTCCAGTGAAGTCTTTTGGGAATCCTCCTTCCTACCAACACTGTCGTGAACAAACTATCACTCTTACAAACATGCACGGAAAATTAAGAAACTGATTTGCAAATATGTATGAAAAATATTGATAAAATTATTCCAACAAGTGTTTTTTCTCCTTTTTTCTTCCCCTTCCCCTTGCTGAGTGCACCCCAATAATGTTCCAGCAATTTCGGACATGTGTGAGCAGGCTGGAAAGAGAGATAAATCTACGAGGCTGGGTCTGCAGCCTGGCTCGGGGCTCTCATTGAGTCAGCAGTGAAAACCTGTGCTTGGAGACACATTTAAGCTGCGTCTAACTTAGTGTTTACTCTAGGGTGACTGGATTTGAGCACGCTGTCCCTACCCCAGAGAATTGTTTGCTGTGTGGAGACATCAGTCTTGTCTTCGAGCATGCTCTGCCGAATCACTCATGTGTGGCTGCTTGATCTGTTTGGATCTGGACATATTGTCAGATCCTTGTGTCCAAGTTTCACAGGAGCAGTGCCGAAAAAGTCCTGGCTCCAGAATGAAATTGGGTTTACACAGAGCACAAGCCAAAATAGTCACTATGAACATCCGGTGACAAAAATCAAAGAATCGGAATAAAAAGTGGTTTGCTCTGGCTCTCAAGCTTAGTTCAACTTCTTTAATCTGAAGGGAAAAGAAACCACTAAGACCACCTCCTCTCTAGCTTTTAGGCTGTTGATACCAGGCAAAACAGAGGTGAAACATTGGCTTTTACAATGGAAAGTCCTTTGTTTTTCTCAGTGCAGAAATTTTCACAAAGAACCTTTTTGTGTGATTGAAGGGAGTATCTTCTAACACAGGTCATGGCTGACAACCCCACAGCTAAATCTTATTAAAAACTATTCAGAGACCAAAATTAGAGGCTGTAATACAGAACCACTTGGATACCTGTCAGATTGATAATATCTAGATGACCATCTAACTTGCCACCTGCTCTCCCTTCCCTTTGCACTAACACCCTGAATAAGCTTGTGAATACTTTTTCCCCAGTCCTGTTGGCTCATATTAGTCTTTCATACCATTGAGACCTGCAATCCCTTAAAAAAAATCAGTTTTGCTTATTAGCATTGTTCAGAGGACTAAATTACAGATGCAGTACAAGAAAGAATGAAGCAAAGTTTTCAAACAGATTTTCCCAGGTGCCATTATAAACATTAACATGAAAGAAAGAGTAATCAAGATAATAACTGATCTACTTCAAGTAGCTTTTTAAGCAAATGGGTAATTTTGCAAAGGTCAATTAGCAGGACGACTCCTTCCTATTAGATTTGACAACACGATATTCAGCAAGGAAAAGAATGAAAATATTTAAAAGCCTAACTTTTCTCCCCTCTTCCTTGGAGATTTCTCAGTTTTATATTTAATCACAAGCTTGCAGCAAACCAGGTAGGACAGCAGTGATTGCCAATGCTGCTCCCCAGCTCAGGGATTCTCCACTTACAATTTGCCTTCATTTCACACAAAAATTAATATCCCAACATTTTTACCACAACCTGCTGACACAGTGAAACTATGATGATGTAAAGGTTAGGGCTTGGTTGGTTTTTTTTTTAAATGCCAAAGTTAGTTCTTCAAATTTGTATCAGGCTTCAAGGCTCTTGATAAGATTCTTTGTCATACACATTAAAAAAAAAAAAAGAAGAAGAAGAAAACAGAGAAAAAGTTCAATCTATTTGTGTCTTGGCAAAATTAGAACTACAATTGCAAAATGCTATTCTTCACATTGCTTAAGTGCTATTTCATGGCTTGCCCTTCGGAGACATAGAAGCATTTCCAAAAAATCTACTCCACAAGTTGGGCCATGTCCTGAAGAGGACATTGAGGAGAGGGAAGGGCATATTCCTGATCCGAGCACACTGGACCTCCTGGTATTACTCCTGTGGCATTACACTGACAGCAAACCACATAATGCTAACACAGAAGATAAAGAAAAGAAGAAATGGAATTTTCTTGTTTGAAGCTTCTGAAGCACCTAGACAGACTGAAAATTGCCCCGATTTGATTTTCCCAATTCTGTTCTGGTAGAAAAAAGTCACCTATTTTTTCAAAATGTTAAAAAATACTCTCAGCAATACAAAAATCATCCACTGCCATCCAAGATGTGGGCAGTGTATAAAAGCAGCACTTACCCCAGAGGAGTGATTTACCTTATTAAAAACTCCAAAATTATATATCAATATAATTCATAAAATAATCCAACCAACCATCCAACGACTCGAGAAAACAAATGACCCAAACATTGTTAGAAGCTTTGATGGCACATGAAAACAGGACTTTAACTGCATATTTCAGTCCATATATCATGTTGTACATACATATATACCACACTCTCAACACAGTCACAAATATACATGGTGTCATGTAGGGAAAAAGGTGTCGATTTATCACTTTTGCACTTGGTTTCTTCCTCTTTCAGCCCCAGCTCAACAAAGGCTTTCAAATAGCACCTGCCACTGGTTTGCTTTGCTTCTCCACCCCATGACATTGATGAGGAATCAAGATAGCACCATTTATGAAAATGTTTATATAAATATTTTATCCAACCTATGATGGACTTAGCATATGCTGGATATTTCTCTCTGTTATCTCCCTGGAAGGGACACATTTCTTGTTTGAAGGCATGAAAACATGATAAATTTACCAATTCTCTTGGTGGTTTCCCACTAGTCTTTTGCAAAATGTGCTGTAATTCTCATTTTGTTTTGGGGGGTTTCCAATTTCCTGACATTTCATCTTGTATACCCTTTTCCCACTGCATTAAAGAACTCTTTGGTGCCCAATGTTGTCCCATAATGTAGGAAAGAGGGAAATAATTTGCCTTTCAATTTCTTTCAATTATTTAAACATGCTGAGGTCTGTAGGTCCTTCATTGTCAAGACAATTTTCCTAACCTCACTTTTTTTTTTTTTTTTTTTTTTTGTTTTGCCTCTTCCTTTCATAATCTTCATTATTTCGGAATCGCTATTCTGACTTTCTACTCATCAGTGCCACTGACAGATGTGAACCTTTGCCATCTCCCTACTTCATTATCGCTCGCAGTGGTCAGCTCAAACTTCTCGACCCCAAAACACCCAGAAATGCGACATTTTGCACAAAATCTCGGAACACAGTTCCAAATTCTGGGTGCAGCACAGTCTGTTTCCCATATATACATACATTTGGATAAATTAAAATGCACTTTCAGCCACCAAGCCATCCGGATCATTCTCCTCAAGTGCCTTTACTCAGACCCATTTGCCAGTCCATCAATCTTTGCTTTATTTTCAAATGTTATTAGAACTGTTCTATTTACTTCCGTATCATGGATAAAAAGAGTGATTAGTGTCAAGCTTAATACTCGTCCCTGGAGAACAACTCTAAAAATTCACCCAGTTGATGATGATTCCCCAGGGACTACTTTCCAAAATGCGTAAATTAATCAGTTCTTAATCCATTTAATGTGTGCTTCACTGATACAGCTCATAACTAATATTTAATCAGAATGTCACGTACTATTAAGTCGAGTGACTTAAAAACTTTCACTGCACTTCACAAATATGGCTCCTTTTCCAACAAGACTTATATCAAAAAATAATCCGTTTGGTCGCATTTTTTTAAATTTGTTGTTTGTTGCATTATGATGATTGACATCAGCGATATTCCTAACTTTTTTTTTAAACTGAATCCTGGAGCATTTTTCCATTAATTGACCCAATATTCTTACAGGATAATTTGACTGTAAAATTTTCCAAGTCATGCCATTTTCCCTTTCTGAATACTGGCATAATGATGGTCACTTTTTAAAATTTTTAAATTTTCCGTAGCAACTAAATATTTACAATTTAAATGAACAGTCATGGGCCACCTCAGATAACTCTGTAAGGTCCTAGTAAGATCTTTATTTAGGTTTTCTAAGATTCTGCCATACATTGCTAATTTCTTCTGAAATTAACATTCAGCATGTTTTTAGTCATTAATAAGATGGAAAGTTCATCATCAGTTTCTCATAAGCAAGCCATGTGATTTTAAGAAAACACGAAACAAACCACAAAAACAAAAGCCCACAAATACTGATTCATTATTCTGTTCTTTACTGCATCACTTTTATAAGCCTTATCACCTTAGCAGTGAGCCTGTAACAGCATAGAATTAGGCTCTTAAAATTAGAGATAAAACAAGTTTCTTGAAATTATTCCTGTGCACAAAGTTCAGAACCTAAAGAATTTGGAAACCTTCAGGACACAGAGAATGCATCAGTTTTGTCCAGCACTGCAGGGCTTGCAGGATTCCCCTCAGGGTACAATATCCGGGGTGAAGTTGGTTATAAGAAAGATTTTATACACATTTTAGCATTTGGCTGCTTTTTACTGTGTAAAGGAGCTGTCTATGCCTTAACGAGTGCCATTACAAAAACCAGTCAATTAGCCAATATAGCTCAGTTTGTCACTACCTGGATTCAGAGACTATTAATTTATAAACTACTGAATAGACCTTATAGATAGAACAAAACTATCTGGACTCTACAGCTTCCACATGCTAAAATAATGAAGTTGATTTTGCAACGCCCTGCATTTTATGCAATCACCTCATTATCTGCGAGGAAAGTCACCAGATCAAAAATGGGATATTTTCCCCTCATTTATACAGGTGCACATGCAACCAGGAAGGCAGAGGCAGGCTGATGTACTGTGTCACGCTGATTTTTTAAATATCTTGCAGGTTTAAGCATGTATGTGTGTCACGGTGGAGCACAAGGGAAGATAAATCCACCTAAATTATAATTCCTTCAGTCACTTAGTACACATTGCCATAGAAACGAATTCACAAACTGTTTTCCATGCGGCTCTAAAAGTATCAAAATTTATCTTAAAATGTTCTACTGTCAGTATACAAAGGTCCATTCCCTTCCCAGCTCAAATATCCAAAATACTGTAAGTGGAGTCTGACCTAAATAAATCCTACTCCAGATCTGAAGATCATCAGATCCATTACACAAAGCCATTCAGGCACAGATAGAGTGGTGGTTGCAAATGCTCAGGAAAATTAGCATAAAGGCACATGTATCTCTAATAGGTTAATAAGTACAACCAGTGGGAAGTGAAAATGGTTGTTTGCGTATAGACTACTGTGAGAGTTCATCTATTTATGAGGGGAGTGCACACAGAAACGTGTGACAGTGATTCTTTTCCCCCCCTAAACTTCATTATTTTGATAATTATTGAAAGATTAGGAGGTAGTCAAACGGTGTAGATGGAATTTTCTTGAAATGGTTTGGGTCTGCTTTGTAAGTGGTATTTTTCCGAGCCTAAACACCCCCTGTTTTGTAGGTCACACGGATATCCACAGACTCTGCGGATACTGAAGGCGCTTGTCCTTCAGCCTTCTGCCTCACCACATGATTGAGCATCCATATACCTTACAACCATACACCCTGTCGAGTGTTATTCTCTTACATATCACAATTTACCTCGCTTCCTCCACTCAAACATGCAACCAAGCTGAGCAACAAGCTGCTTCAGCTGCCATGTCATTTCAGTTTTTACACATCTTCTCTTTTTATGTGTGCTCTACATCTCCGTGATGTCTCATCTCCCCGTTCCACTGCCATAGGCTACGAGTCAGGAACAAAGCTCAGGCTCAATGTCAAACAGAGTGAAAATGGGAAAATATCATAGAAGAGAAAATTAATGGGCACAAACACAGCTCTGAAACTTCCATCCTTGTGGGCTTTGCAACTTTCCATCATTTCTTGGCAAAATATGAAGGAGAAGGGAGTAATAGCATTTCTACAGAAAATGCCTCAGAAAGGTATTTAGCTAAGGAAAATACAAACCCAAAATTTAAAAGTGGAAGAGTTATACTTGCATATTAAAAATAAACAATCTTTAAATGTGCAATCAGCCCCCTTAATTTGAAGAATTAATTTATTTCCATTCTCCATCATTTTCCTGCTGTCCCTCTTTCCTTGCCTGACCACCGTGGTTTACAGAGGTTCATGTTTCCAAAAATGCCTCAGCAATAAATAGTCCCAAGTCTGACACACAGGAACAGACCCTGGGGCTGGAATCATGACTCCTCTGCATGAACCGAGGTCTTTCTCTCATTTAAAACAGGGAAATTTCAAGGTGAAACACACATGGAATCTCTCTTGTTAACAGATTCACTAGTTACGTCATTAAAACAAAAATGTTGCCTTTCATCCCTTCTTATTGATTATTTTCCTGTAATAAAAATTTGGGGGTTCAAGGAAATTATGATGTTTGCAACCCACATCACAAAAAACCAAAATTAACCACACAGCCCCCAAAACTCTGTACTTTAAAAATGGTTGATCCTACCCACCTGGACATGGCTGGCAAATTCCATTTTATGGAATTATGATCTTGAATATCATTAGACATTTGATGACTGTGAAATCTAATTCATGGTCTAAGACTTTTTAAAAAATAAAGATTTTTATTTGTCTGCAAAAATTAGGAACCCCAGGGCACAATATTATAAAGGAAAAAGGGGATGCTTCAGTTTTATTCCTAACTTGTAGAATTATCTTGTTCTAGAAAATCTAATATTGGTCAGAACCTTGTGTCTCATTCCCAATTGGGTTTATTTTTTAAAAAATAACATTCCTCTTTTTGTCAATCCCCCAAATCAAACGCTAGTATGTCAAACATTAACATTGGTATTTATTTGGATCCAGGTACTTGATTTATCTGCTAAATTATATATTCAGGAGGTAGCACCATACTTCTTATTGTGTGCAAACCTTACCTGAATATATTATGTGCGAGCTTAATAAACCTTTTCACTTTTCAATTTCAGTCCTTCATCTTTTCACTATTTGAAACATATAATTTATTTTTTGTACTAACATGCTATAACTGAGCTTAATGCAGACTGTATACATAATTTTTCATATATTTCAGATGAGCAAACCAGAGTAAAAAATAAAATGTCTTCTTTTTTGGGGTGGGGGGGTGAATTAATTCATGACGCATTTTCAGTCTGTTTATTAAGTAATCATATCTGGGTACAAGTGTCAACACAATTTACGTTTTGAATAATGTGAAGCAGATAACCTCAATTAACAAGTAATTAGAGTCATTTTCCTATTAAGCAGTTTCCCTAATTGTTTTTGAAACCTGGAACTAAAATTGTAATAAATAATAAGCGGCCAAAACATGTCCCTGCATTAGTTTAATCCAAGCTCCTCCACTGGAGCCTGGGAAAAAAAAGCAGCAGAAATAAGGGCTGACTCCCCATGAGATACTGAGAGAAGAGGGAAATATTTTGTAGCTGTGCACTCTTCCTAGTGTACTCTTCTGTTGCTGTGGTTTTTTATTGATATTATTCCCTTTCCTTTCCCTCTCTCTTTTCACCCCCATGATTTCATATATGAACTTTTAACGCGGAATATTTGACTTAATCGTTACTGTGGATTGACTAGAGCTTATCAGGGAAAAGCCACCCCTCAGTGAACACAGACGGTGTGATCTCAGCTCAACTACATTTTTTTAGCAATACAAATTAATTTGATCCCTTACATTCAACCTTGTCAGCACACTATACCTCTGTTTAGGTAAAATAATAAATATCAACCTGTTTTTCCCAAATAGAACAATTTGTGGGTTTGCTCCTGGTCATCAAAAAAAACAAAAACAAAAAACAAACAAACAAAAAACCCAAACAAACAACAACAACAAAAAAAACCAAACCAAACCAAACAAAAAAGTCCTTCACTTCACCAATTAAATAGACACCCGTCATATCTTGAGTACAATAAATGAGCTCAGAGAATATAAAAATTTCACGTGTATTTCTCTGCTCACACTGCATGGTCTCATGGAAAACACCTAGGTTGCACTCTGTCTGCCACAGCCAAAAATGGGGGAAAATAATTTTCTAGCTGAAAACAAGAAAAGATCCAGCAGCTGCTCCTCACCCTAAGCCAAAACAAACAAGTGAACTAAAAACTAACAGGAAAGCTACAAAAAAATCCCAGGGAAAAAAAAAAAGGCAGAAAAGACAGAAAAAGGAAAGGAGCAAGTGCAATAATGTGGGGCTGCCCCATTCCTGGACGTGTCCAAGGCCAGGTTGGATGGAGCTCTGCGCAGCCTGGTCTGGTGGAAGGGGTTCCTGTCCATGGCAGGAGGTGGAACTGGGTGAGCTTTATGGTCCCTTCCAACCCAAACCATTCTTTGGTTTTATGATTCTATTCTTCTCACCCACAAACTCCAGCCTAAGCCAAAGCCTCCTGTCCTGCAGTTACATTTGTCACAATTTCATCTGGTAGGAGTCACCATTTTCACCTGAAGGTGAGTAAAGAGGAGTTCTTATAGGCCATGAAGGAACCAAGGTACCTGAGCCTACTCAAAAAGGCTCTTGGTACATATCTAGACTTCACCCTCCACCCCACAAACACTTGGCCGTTGTCTTTATGTCTATTTTGCCAGCCTTGGAAGAGTACAAGACTTCTATTTACTCCTTTTTTTACAAAATTTCAGTAAGGCAATAAATCAAAACCAGACCACTGAAAACAAAAATTAAAAACCCCAGGAAAATAGCCTGAGAAATTCCAGGAAAAACTGGCAGCTCCAGAAGGACATGATCTGTCCAGAAGGAATACAAACATTTAAATAACTTGCTGGAAATTAGACTTTATGAAAAATACCATTGATTCCTTTTAAGTCATTTTATTAAAAGGTCTATTAATGCTTGGCTTGCACTTTGTGGCCATGAGAGATGTTGGAGCAAAGAGCTATCAAAGGTGGCTATCAAAGTTGGGCTTTTTCCATTTAACTTTTTCTAACTATTAAGCTGCTCATTTTGTGGAGACAATCATTAGTGTCTTTAATGTGAAACAAAGCTTCTGGATAAGAGCTGCTAGCTGAAGATCAATATGAAAGATATCATTTCAGTTACAGCTTTAATAACTGTAACAATAGGGAGCCTGGCATTGCAGGCTTTATGCATTAATGTAATTTAGAATCTACCAGGTACAAATCTTATCAAACATTAGCAGTGGCTGCGTTGGGATTTTCTAGGTAAGAAAACTGTGTGATAAACGGGAAGTATTTAAAAGGTAAACTTTCATGTAATCAGGCTCATCTGACATAAAAACATGAAAGAATTTACATGAAGAAAATGAAGTAAATAAACCAAAGGAGATTCTGGGGAAAGGATGGACATTTTTGAGGAACTAGTGGTGCATGTGTTCAGAGTGGACCAGGATGTCTCTCTTGTTTATAACAGCAAAACTATGACCCACAAAACTGGAGAATTAGGAATTTCAGCCAAATTCAGTGCAACTAAAAATTTTCTGCAAACCATCACACATAGAAAAACAAACCTACCTGGACGTGCAGTTAGCTAAACCCCAAATAAAAGAGGAACCTTTTTCCTGGATGCCAACAAAGCACCAGCACTTGAGACCAGGAGCACAACTCTTCCGCCAGCCACAGTTCACAGCTGTACCCAGGTGCAGCAAATTTACCTTTCCCACCCCATTTCTTCCCACCCACCCAGCTCCAAATCCGTCTGCTCCCTAATTGATCCATGCTTTTCACAATGGGCCCCACTGCCCCAACCTTTCCCAGGTTTTTGAGATTTGTAGGATGGTGACAACCTTATTCTTCTACAATAGTTTATCTACAATCATGTTTTTTTCTTTTCCCAGCTCTCCAATTCCTTGATTAAAATAAAATTTAAAAAACCTAAAATACAAAACTTTCCCCACCTCCAAAAAAAAAGAAAAATCGGGCCTGAAAATGCCAAAACATAAATTTTAGATCTTCCCTGCAAAGTTATTCCTAAAACCTGATGCAACCAATTGGCAGTTCTTTAAACAATTTGTTTAACTTGTGTCCAAATGTCTTCAGGTTTTAGTGCTTACAGGTGGCTACTTTAGATTTACACTTTAATTTTGAGAAAGATCTAAACTGGGAACACTGAATTTTCAGTTTATAATTTGCTGATAAAAAATGGAAAGCTCAAAGTTAAAGTAGCCAACAACTGGAAAGAGTTGGCACCTGGCATTTTAATTTTTAAACATTGGGGGGTTTTGTGTAATGATGTTATAAAGTAAGAGTCTGACTTCAGGACCACAATCAAGAAGAATGAGCTCTTAAGGATGACAGAATCACTGATGGGAAGCTCAGTTGGTCCAAAGTCCAGGTTTGGTCCAAATAAACAAACAAAAGTTTGGATGCTCATCTGGGTTTTCTACCTGCCTTGGGGCTAGAGATGTCATGAGAACAGATTCTCTCATCACAGCTGCAGCACTTCCAGTCCTGGCCATGGATGAAATATCCAGGAGAACAATCTTTCTTACAGAGCTCTGGGGCAGGGGAGGGAAGTAAGGGAAAATGGGATGGGGATTTCACAGTCTTTCAAATTTGATTCCAAAACTGGGGGAAGATTCAGAGATTAGAAAGGAAAGCACATTTTTTACTCTACTTGGGTTTTGGCTGTAGTCTCTTCAAAGCCACTTTTTACTGCAACTAGCAGAATATGTGGCATTTCAGAGAGCCAATAATCACAAAAAGAAAGGTGTAACTGCTTCTAAAGTTTAGACACATTCAGTACTATCCTAAAATAACAAACATAACTTAGTTGCATTGGTCTATGAAACATAAAATTTAAGAAATTGATTTTTTTTTGGCATCGGTTGCATATGGAAAAATGAAGCTCCTTCTTCCTCTCAAGGTGATGGGTCCTGGGTCCTTTGAAGGGGGAGGTTTCAATCCAGCTGGGCCACGGCCACGTGTCTATGCAGGCACACCCTCAACTACAACATCATGGATGATAAAGTCCTATTTCCATTAAGGCTATGAATCTCACCAAACAGGAAATCAAACAGAAAATAAAATATTACCATGTTAACATGACAGGATAGGATCCTGAAAAAAAAAAAGGTTGACTTCAAAGGAAATTTGGTCTGATTTAGGGCAGGAGAACGCTGCTGTCAACTGTTTGTCTAAGAATAGGCACATTGCCTAAGAACACTCTCTTGTCTGTTTTAAAACCCCTTCTCAGTGCATTAAACAACATTTATTAAGCATGTGCATACACAGTGCAATAGCACATGTATTTAGGGCATGCACAACATAATTTGATCCCCATTTCATCTCATTGGTACTGCAAATATTTCACTGCAGTAATAAAACAAACAAAAAAAAGCCCTGGTTCTTTACCTCTCCTGTCACGCTGCATTGGGTCACTCGGTGCCACATGATGTGATATCATGTAGCTCAATGCAAGGAGACACATGTCCCTTCTCATTGGAAATTTAAAGAAATGGAGCCTACTTTTCCCCTGTGGGAAACTATGCAGGTCAGGTGCCCAAGACTAGCTACGGGAAGTTTGATATAATCTCAGTTTCAGTACCTACATATTTCAAATCTGACGGCATTTTTGAAAGGAAATGTGTTAGATGCCACAATTCAGCTGTAACACAGTACTTAATAAAGATAGCGTAAAAGGAGTATAATTCCACAGCTTATGTTCCCTGTCACGGTGTGCGCTGACACACATTGCCAGAGAGACTCCTTTAAACAACACTTTTTAAGCATACTTTTTGAAATATACAGTATAGAGCACGAAGGCCCTCAGAGAAACCTAACGCCGCTGAAAGCACAGGGGTATAGAATCAAGGGAACAGAACTGATTAATGATGAAGCCAAAATAAGGCTTTTTTTGGATGAAAAATAGTGAAACCGTTAAGCACAGAGAATATAGATAAGGAAAATGTACAGGACCCGGGGCCAAGTTCTCCTCTCAGTTACACTAGCATAATTGTGGAATAATTCTGTTTCAATTAATAGAGTTAATATGATGAGAATAGAATTATCTACATAAAGAGCATGATTGAAACATAACAGTTGAACCAGCTTTGAGGCAGCCTCTTTAATGTGTGGAAAAGAAATATACATTCTCCACAGTCCCACTTTACAGGTAGAGAAACAGAAAAAAGGACTTAAAATCCTTGGTGCAGGCTGGAACCAGGGAAGCATGACAAATTCCAGTCCAGCTCCTTCTCCACACGGTTTCAGTAAATAAATACAACTGAAGGCGATCTTGGAAGCCAAGTGAAATATTATGTATATGAAATTATCTTGCTAACATCATGGCATGCTGCTATCTCACTCCTGAATCAAAAAGGTGCAACCTCATAATGTGTTGGTCTGTTTAGCATCATGGTGGTAACTTCAGCGTCATTAACATGTCTGCATGTTTGGATGCCACTCTTCACAGGAAAAAAGAGTCAAAAAAAAATTAGAAGCCTGAGGAGTACAATCAGCAGAGATGCACAAAATAAATTTTTCCTACTGGCAAGAAACACAAGGATATATAGCATGGACTATGAAATGATGATAATACAAAAGCACTGGGATCATTGCAATTTGAATCAGATGTTAAGGTAGAGAAACCAATATTATTTGGGGGGTTCTGGTTAGTTAAAACCCTATGTCCAAGTTTTCTTAGTCTGCTCCATTGCCTTGTTAGGACAGCTCAAAGGCTACACTCTGCAGAGTTTTGGAGCAAGCAAGTTTTGAGCTACAAACTCCTGATTCAACTCCATGATGGTTCTTTGGCTTTGAACGAGACAAGACAAAGGAGAGAAACATTTGGACTTCTTAGAATACAGCTAATTTCAACTTTTTTGCACATTTTTTATAGAAAGAATGAAGAGGGGTGTCTCTTAGTCCTTTTTCCTTCTAAGCTGCTGTTGGTTCCCCAGTCCCAATCCCCAATTATCAGTGAGAAATTACAACCTCGGTCTGTGCCTGCACTCTGCTCTTGAACAAGATATCACATCTTATGTGATGTGGACAAAAACTGGTATAATCATGAACTTCCACTGTTCTTCTATAGATGACAATAAAATCAATAATTACTAATTAAGAAACTCCTATTTACACCTTGGCTTTCCCTGTGTTCTGTAAAGAACCACCAATGCTACCGTAGAAGAGGTTTTTTGAGTGTTTCTTTATCTACTTTCCTACCAGTGTCTCAGTGTTAACAAATGAGGGTGGGAACTCTGCCCAAATATCTTAAAGGGTGAGTTCAGGGTTCCTGGTCCTGCCCCAAGCTCTCACCAGGTCCTGCCTGAGCAGGGACACCCCAAAGCACCAGACCCTTGAGAAGAGCCAGCGCTGCCATCTCATGTCTCCACAGCTCCCGCCAGCATCAGACACTAAAAGGTCTGTTAAGAGATTAAAAGAAAATATGGAACAAAAGAAGTCAAGCATGGGTTTTAGATGGCAAATTAAATAATATTTTCATGAAAAAGTTTTCATTTTTTCCCCCTCAAGACATGCATTACAACAGAGAGAAGTGTCTCATCTGAAAAGAAAAAAACCTCTTTAATTCTTACCATTTTTTAGATGTCCTATCATCTTAAAATATTTTTTTATATATCTACACCAAGCTTTCTGTGAAACTCAAAGGGATTCACAGACTTTGAGGAATGCATTGATCTTCTCATAAACCACCCAAATCGTAGAAAACTCTAATAATGATAAAACAAACGTTATATTTTTTCACTGGATGCTCGGAAAACAACGGGTGAGTATTCATAAAGAGGATGCAAAACTTCCTAACCGTGCATTCAGTTAGGAGAGTATTTTAATATTGAGCATCCTTTCAGATAATTCCATTTTCAAGCAGCAGATGATGGGAACGCCAATGTTTTACAGTCAGCTGCTCTTCTAGCTAGCATCTCCCCAGTTTTTTAAAGGAAAAAAATAAAAAGGGGAAGGAAAAGGGGGGATGAAAGGCGTTTGGCACAGGGTTGCGGGTCCGTGGGATCAGCTGCTCCAGCTGCAATCCCTGGTGCTGCTCTGCCCCCTGGTGCTGCCGCGGCCGCAGAGCAGCCGCCCGCCGAGCATCCCCCGCTGTCACTTCTCACTTCTCCGCCAAGTTCAAGGTCAGTGCCTAGCTATTTTCAGCTCATCTCTTCTTGATCCATGCAGAGAAATGACAAGGTAACGTGATTTGGGGTCAGCTGTATTACAGGAACCGTTACATAAACGGAGAAAGTGGAAATCAATCCCGGCTGACAGTGTCTTCGGGATAATCAGCGCTCACTCCATGCCGCTGTCAGCTCTCCTGCATCAAACACCATGTTACTTCTGTCACATCTCCTTAACAAAACCAGAGTCTCACTTTTGGCAAAGTAAATAAATATTTCACTCGGGCTTGCATTTAATTCATTGTTTAGAGAACTTTAACACTCTGGACTTGCAAAGAATCCTCATTTGGGGGAGAAAAGACAGCTTACCCTGTCAGGTCCATTACTGCCTGCAAAGGGCACTGGCAAAGATACAGTTGACTCTTATGAAACATCCCATTCCTCATATTTTGTGCTTGATTTCTTTAAGCAGACGATTGTCCTCCAAATCTCCGTTACCGAGCAGACCTCGGCTTCCCAAAGTGCTTCACCTAACCCACGCTCACCCTCGCCCCAGCCACATCACAGCTCTTCCCTTAACATTCTAGGACACCTTCCTCAATTTGTCTGATTATTATTACTTTATCTGAACCATTTCCTCCCCTAAGCAGACATCTTCCCTAACGCAGAATTATGAACATATCATTTCACAAGATGTGCCGCGTTAGCCGCGTCTCGGTGACAGCACATGGTGTGTCAGTTTAGGGGGAGAGCAGCGATTCCATCCCACCCACCTTGTGCTCCCATGGAACTGCCAAGCCCGCGGAGCTCCGCCGAGGAACGATTTACCATAATATTAGTTGTCAGTAAATTCAAAGACGGAACTCCTAAAGCTATAAAATGGATTAGAAGCAATTTAAAAAAGAATTAACAAACTAGAGTAAGAGTATACTGTCAACAAACAAATGCTTCATCATAGCACTGTAATTTGGAATTTTAATTACCCCTCTGCTTCTGTAACAAAACAATGTCTGAACTGGCAGCCATTTGAATCTCTCACAGGTCATTGAGCATTCTAGTTAATTACTCTATGAATAGCCTGTTTTTCTCCCCTCTGGAAACACGTTTCTAATGGCAGTCAAGGTCTGACAAATGTGTCATCTACATAATTAGCTAGGAAGCAACACAAAACATTAAACATGCTTTGTGCCGACAACTATCAAAACATTTCATTTGTTGTCAATTATTCATTACTTTGTAGGTTCTGAAGGGGTTGTTATTATGAAAATAAGTCCAGATGCTAACAAGGTTAGAGTTTTTTATTCAAATTAGTAATCAGAGGACTAACTTTAAAAAATGTGTCTTGTGTACGTTTATGGCAGCGTTCAATCAGCACTAAATTATAAACGAATTTAGCTAAGTTCAAGTTAAAATAGCCATGGCAGAGCACATACACTAATTTGTGGAGTTGCAGCTCTCTTTGAAGTTTTAGGATCTAAGCTGAAGTAGCAAACTTTCAGAACCTTTGGCAAGACTAATTTGTGCTTGGTAAATAGAGTAAAGATTTTCACAGCGTGAGATAATGTAAGATTGCAAAAAAAAAAAAAAAGAAGAAAAAAAATGGAGGGTTTTGAACCTTTTTTCTACCCTTCTGTCACACTGAGTAAAAGTCAAAATCAGCAATTCTGACTCATAGAATATCTTGTCTGAACTTCGGTTTGGCTTAACAAGGAAGCCAAACCAGTTACATTCACCACTCCCTTAATAGAGCTGAAATGAATTTATCCTCTCTTTAAAGAAGAAATAGGTGCTGGTTATTTCCTTTTTCTATGATCTCATTATGATGCTGCCTATCAAGCTACGCAGCTGAAATGGTACAGTGAAACTGTGGGGAGGAGAAATAAATGGGGAGTCAAACAATAAAATTAACTTCTTCCTTTTCAGCCAGGATTTTTTCAGCTGAAGTGCTATGATGCAAATATGCAACAAAGAATACCTTCTCACGTGGCATAGTTAAGGAAATAGAAATGAAAAAAATATTATTCACAAAAGCAAAAGGCTTGTTTTGAGCCTGAAAGCACAACTGCACACAAAATACTGGTCCTGTAAAAGGGTTGGGAGGCAAACCTGAGAAAAATCACATATTGAAGGCAAGCTGAGCCCTAAAATAGGCCCATGCATTAATATTCTACTTTCAGCCTTTAAGTCAGAGGACTTTATGGTATGGAGAACATACATGAGCACATTGGGGCACATCTGTGCAGGGCGAGGGCCTCTGCCCCGGAGCCAGAGCAGGTCCTCAGGTGGGGAGCAAGGGACACAGGCACTGAAATGGGTAAAAAACTGGAGTCAAGAGCCAAAGCAGACAGTCTGTGAGCACGACACTCAGCAGAGAGCAGATCCGGGTTTTCAAAGCACAAAACCAGTCTGAATACAGTAAGGGGACATATGACACCCTTCATTTCTCATTTTCCTGCCCTGTAAAGGAGAATGACTAACGGTACTCAACAGATTTGTTTTCTTTTAGCGACATTCATGTTCAAGAGGTGAAACTGGGCTCTGTTTATGGACCCCCTGCTTTCATATCGACCCTGAAATACTTGGAGCAAGCAAGGTATGAGCTTGCATTTATTAACAATTCCCACACTTGTGATGGGAAGCTCATATATTTTACTGTACCTGTCCCAGTGCTATTACATGATTTGTGTTAACACCTTCAAGGGAACAGCTTTTTCCTTAATAGAGACAAACGTGGCTGCATCTATAACAGACCAGTGTATGATGATAAAATTTGCAGAGAATAAAGCCTAGGCAGTCACTATTAGATCACAGTAAAGAGAATATTATTCAAAACTACATCAGGAGAAGGCTTTCTGCTTTTAGAAATATTTTGTCAAGATTTGCTTTTTCTTCCAAGAAAAAAAATAAACAGGGGAAAGAAAAAAAAAAGAGCCATCCTCAAAAACTTTCCCTAAATAAACTAACTATAAAAGAAGCTCTGATGATCTCGCAGAGATTGAAATAATCCCTTTTTCAGCTAAAACTACCCATAGCAATGATACTGAAAATACTCTAAAAGAGGGCTGGAGACTGTCTTGTAATTAACATTAAACAGATAACATATTTACGAGGAAGTCAAAATATTTTGGAAGCTGATAATCCTGTAAGCCTTAACGTGGTATAAAAACAACAAATAAATGCAAAGTGTTACTGTTACACATGCCTGCCTGATCAATGGTTTTCACATATTGATCTATAAATGGAGTTGACAGTCTGTGTTGGCTGCACATTTTCCAAGCAGCTCTATTTTTGTACAAAACCAATACGGGCAATTACCTTTGTTTGAGATGCCAAGTCTTATCAATTCAATGTGATTTAGTGTCATTTTAATTAAATATCAGGATCTACTTCAGGACAATCTATACAAACAAAGCCTCAAACTTGACTATAAGCTTGATTTGAAGTAAACATGTACAAGCCCTGCAATTTCAAAATATGGCTCAAAAACTCTGCTAAACAGAAGGCTTATATTTTTAGCAAATTTATTTCTGTCTTTTTGGCTAGCCATAACTTTGGCAAGTGTTCTATGATCACAGGAGTAAGAAACAAAAGAAGATTGCTTCCCATTTCTCTGATAATGTATTAGGGAGATAAATAAACCTACCAGTTTGTTTAACCTAATCAGAGAAAGCTCTAATACATTAACATTTTGGAATGTCTAAATAGGTTCTAATTCTTAATATAGACACCAATAAAAAAGACATTTCATTGTTTGAAGTTGTTCCGAGTGAAGCAAAATGCACTTCCCTGGGGTTTAACAGATGAAAATAGCAAATATTCATTTACACTGCTGGTTCAGACGCTACCATTAAGAACAGAAAGAGCCCTCACTTGCCACAGTCTGTGTCCAGCTTCATGATTTGTGCTCTTTAGACTCTACATTAATATCAATTTCAACCTTTGCACAAAGCTCAAGCATTTCCATTGAAATAAATAACATAAACCCCCAATAATCTCTTGTGTGTTTGGCTCCTGCCTCCCACATTTGCATCTGCACCTCCATAAAATGCACAAGTGCATATGGCCCTACTGATGTATGATGCACATCCTTCCCTGTCACACTACAGAAAATAATCTGTCCACCTTCACGAATATAGCCCCAGGTGTGTTTACAAGCACCACAGCAAATGCTCCAGAATACAGCAAATCCCTCAGAGAAAATCAGGCATTTTTCTCCTCCATAAATCACCACTCATCTTTCTACCTCTGTGCCTGGTTTACCCCCTTTATTGTCCAGGGTGGGCATTTACTCTTTCCAAATAAGTTTTAGAAATCTGTATTTCTATTGATTATTCAAAATGTGCCAAATGCTGATTGCTTTAATCCACTAAAGTCAGTAGGTTTTGCATAAGTTGAGTAAAAAGGATTTGAGCCATTTGATCCATTTATTAATAGAGCAGAGTATATTGCACACACCAAACATGGACAGCAAAAGAGTAGTATGGAATCCTTCATTCAGCTGCTTCCAGTTTTTCAAAAGAAAAATCTCTCCAATAATAGGACAAAAATACTCAGTCAATGTAAAATAGAAAATAAACATAATCAATGGATGCCTCATGGATTTTATCCATCATCTAAACAGAGGCAGACTGTGAAAACAGAAAATTTCCAAGCAGAAAGATGAGGATAAATCCTTTTTCTCTTCAAGCACAAAATAATTAGATTTGATTAATATTCTGGTAATACGTGTCTTTTAGCAGGGATCTGTGTGCCTTTAAATGTAAAAGTGAAGACTGTGTAGAAAAGTGAAATGGGAGGAGTGTCTTGATTTTTAAAACAATATTATTAAATTTATATATATATATGTATACATACATATGTGTATCAGCTGGATCCTTCTTTTTGGAAGGACAGAAGATATTCCCCTGAATTAATTCCCCTAAAATCCTTCCCAAGTCACATGCCCAGATATGTCAGCACACGGCTGATACACACAATTGGTATTTCAGTGTTACTTTAACTCATGGCATTTAAAGCCCATAGTTGAAAACATTTGGATCCTTAGGAATTTTGCTTTTACTTTGGGCGCTAGCAAACAACTTTAAGAGGCTTATTTAAGTAAATACGCCCAAACACTTTCAGCCTGTCAATATCTAGTCAGAAAATTCTGCATGGCAAAAAGAGATGAAAAGAATTGAAACAGAAAGGAAATTAGTAGCATGGCAAGCTTTCAATCTATTATGTCGGAGCCAAGTTTGCTTGGTAAAATGACATATACTCGGTAAAATTCCGCTTTTATGTAATTAGCTACTAAACAAATGTAACACAAAGCAACTTTCCAGCTCCCAGCCAATGAGCATATATTGTACCTGGTGTGGTTGTTGGGATATGGCAGTGAATATTTATGTCTAATTTAACTTTTCAGAGCCCTTGCTCCGTAACAGTCCAGCATACTATCCCCCAAACTAAAGTTATGTAACAAGGTAATATCAACAATGAGAAACTGCATGATAAAATCCTGCCCAAAAGTGAAAAATGCTAATTTTGTCTCATTTAGCAGCTGGATACAGAAATGCTCATTAGTTTTAAGAGGGTTAATCCTTTTAACTTTTGCATATTGATATGCCAATTATGCCTAATTGTACAAGAGGCATCAGTCAAGGTAATAGTGCATAAACACATGAAAGTTATTAAGTACATCCCAACATGTAATAAAGTAGGTGTTAATTGGTAGCTGAGTTCTGCAGGCTATTGAGGTGGATAATTCATTGAGAGATGGATCACTTGTAATTTCTCTACATAATTCCTTTTGCAGTCTCATGCTGTGATGTTTTCATGCTTGTCAAAAACAACTGCAGCCTAGTGCCTTTTGTTAAACACAGCCAATAAAATGTTAGGCACCATTAAATATACTTAACTTTTAAACTTTTTCAAAGGTACAGTTCTTCCTGGTATTACATTATTATATTCCCAATAAATTACTATAAACAGTGTTCCAAGTTTTTGGTGAAGGAGCATTTCAAGTCAGATAAAAGGAGGAAACATATGCAGTGTGTCTGAGGCAAAGAATATAATTTAAATAAATCATAAATGAGTATCTTATCAGCTGCTAAGATCTAAACAGATTTTTCACTATAGAAGATTTAAGGTGAAATGAGTTAAGTTATACCAGAGAAATTAATCACTAGAATAACATATTTCTAAATAAGTCTAAATTTTGAGGTTCAATTTTGAGTGGAAAGGAAATACTGAAGGTCTTGTAGCTTTCCTCCATTTAATAACTTTGTTAAAAAGCTGAATATTTCATAGGAATCCATTACATCAACAGCAAAAAAATAATGGTTGGCATGGTTGTGAGAAGTGGCTGAGACCTGGGAGTCTGTCCCCAGCTAACAGACTTTTCTCCCTCATTTGCATTCTCTGAGAACAAAATGGATCTGGAGTCCAAAAAGTGGCTAACATTGCATAAATAATTTTGCAACATCATATGGCCTCAGCTGCAAGTTGCCACCATTATGGAAGAAAATTAACCAGGGGAGACTCATACCAATCAGTTTGTTTAGTAGCTCACAAGGAGTACAGGGGCAGGGATGCAACTGGCAATAGAGTTCATCACTAACTATTTAATTTAAAAAAAAATGCTAATGGATAAAAAAATGACTCAACTCCTTTGACTCTGTTAACTATTGAAATAATAGCATAAGTTCAGTGTCTGATTTTTGTACAATTCATTCAGTCTTACAGCAAGACTTATTTTTGTTACAAAGTTGTTATTTGCAGATTCTGAAATTTCCATTTGTTTTCTTTTGTCTGCTTTTAAAGTTTGCTTTTTGAGAACCTGTGACGTGTACCTGAAAATGGAAGTGCTATTCTCTACTTACTTAAGCCTTACTTAAGTGCTGTTACAACTGGGAGTTGAAATGCTGAGTAGATGTTATGATCACGGCCACCAAAGCCGAATTCTGTCTTTCATGAAGGGAAATTTTTATTCCAATGCCTAGCAATACTCCTAAAAATGTCTTAGTGACCTTAAATCCCTCCTTTCAAAGGATGATAATGGAACCAGTATCTTAACACGCATAAAATAATTCCGTAGATTTCAAAAAATTGGAAGACTCAGAAAATATTAGGAGTGTTTTACTTACGGGCTCAGCGACTTTCACATTCTCAGAGAGAATCATAGATTTGCTTTGGCTCAGCCTGTCGTGGTGACTGTTGGCATTTTTGATCCTCATTTGAACAGCCCCCGTGCTATGGTGGGAAGGATTAGGCTTTTCAGAGGCTGTATCAGAAGTTGAAGACCTTTCCATGGTTACTGGGTTGACCTGAAGAATGTAAAATAAGAGCATTAATCAAGGGACTCCTCATGCAAAAAGGTATCAATGCCAGCTCTGCGTCACTGTAGTCAGGAGAAGGAGCTGAGTTATCTTGCTGGCAAGATCTTGATCATCTTTGAACACCAGGATAACTATCAGCTGTGTCACCCTGTAGTTTTATTATTGTCCTTATCACTCTCCCTTCCAAACTGCCTAGCAAGAGTTAGTTTATGTAAAAGATTATCCTTATCTCAAAAGCCATTCTCCTCCATGGTGTAATCTCCCTGCAAGCCTCTGCCACGTCCAGCTGGCAGCCTCTCCACTTTGTCTTTGGCCCTGCTCACACGACACATTTTAAATCTTGCAAAGGGAAAGGACACGCTGTGAAGCCAATTAACATATCTTACCTCCACAGCCCCACACGGGCGTGCGACAAGTGCATCACAGGGCCATGCTGTAACCCTGCTAGCGTCCTAAATCCAAACCTGCAGCTTGCAAAATATCCCTTAATTTTCACAGTTCTACCAGCAGCACAGACGGGATTTTTGTTTCTCTGTCCATTTCTAAAATCTGAAATTGAGAAATGACTGAGCTCTCAAGCCCTTAGATGGGGGTGGACCTCGAGTGATCACAGTGCTGAGGTTCAACCTCCCATTTTGGTGTTAGAACAACCCAACAAACTCCCTTCTAGCTATTTAAAGTCCCCAAACATTTTTTGTAGGCAAAATTTGCTTTATATTTCCTGTAGAAAACATCAAGACAGTGATGTACAACACTTGCTCTGTTTTCCTCCCCCCTTGCTCACCCTCGTACTACTACACGCAGCTCGTGGGTGCAGTAATCTACTGAGAGTCACAAGAAAACTGGCTCTTTATATTGCTGTGTAACTACATGAGAAAATGTGCAAGGAAGAGATACTACACAAGCTGAAATAGCTGGTTTCCCAACTATGGAGCCAGGGAAATGGAAATCCATTTGAGTGCAGTTATAGTACAAACTGTTGAAAAATCAGCATTTTCCAAATGGGTTGGAGAGCACGGCTATTTCTAGCAACATCCCCGTAACTTCTGAAGGCTCTGAAAGATTAAATTCCTTGATTTCAAGAAAGCCCATTACTATGAAGATATCAGAGCAGAGAATACATCATCCTGGTGTGAAGGTGGGAGAGGGAGATGGGGAGCTCTGCTGCACACCTCTGGGCAGGACCACAGGCTGTGCAGGCGGGAGGACACAGCTCCCACAGCTTCAGCCTCCCTTGGCACTGACGAAACCACTGCTCCCAGGAAACTGCCCTAGATGTAGAGGAGGATAACAACAGGTCATGCAGTCAGAATGGCTGAGGGTGGAGGAGACCTTGGTAAGTCTTCTGGTCCAACCTGCTCAAGCAGGACCACCTGGAGGTGGTTGCCCCAGACCATGTCCAGAAGGCTTTTCATAGAATCACAGAATAGTTTGGATTGGAAGGATCAAATATTTCCAGCACCCCTGGCATGGGCTGGCATTTATGCATTCATGACAGCACTCTCGATGAGAGAAAGAAGACGGAAATGTTTTAATATTAGCCCATTACTCACCATGATGTGCCATGATAGAAATGCTGAATTCAATCATACCAAAAACAAAGCTTGTGCCCCCTGGCTGTTTCCTGCATTGGCTCAGTTACTCACGGATCCCCACAGAAGCTGAACCCCAGGTGATAACAATCAGATTAAAGCTGTTTCTTGGGAGCAGGCCTGCCTGTGACTGCTGCAGAGCTGGTGTATTGCACTGGAGAAAACTCTTTCCATGGATCTTTGGTGGGCAGCACTGTGTGTTCTCCCTCCCCGAGACACTTCTCAGCACCCTTCAGAGCAGTCAGGACCCAAATCCATGTCACAGGCACACTTTGCCATTTTGGCAGTGAGGACTGCAGCAGCTCCAAGCAGGAAATTATTTTTTTCTTCCTCTTAAACTTGGAAAGTCAAATCATTTTGTATTTCATGTTGGTATCAAATCAAAATTTCTTCTCAACAGATTTTCTCTAGGCTCCAGGCTGGAGAGCAGATCAGACTCGAGAGACGAGAGCAACACTGGCTCTGTCACGGATCCAATGTTTGGCTGGAGCACATCACTCAGATTTTCTTCTGAAATCTCCCACCTATACAACTCCGACATATCCCTTCTTGGGAGCATTATGAGTTTTAGTTAGGTAGTCTCTGGTGTTGTCAGTACACGGTGTGCCATAAAAAACTTTAATTGTGTGACAAAGTCATGCCCTGGATCACAAGTAAATGGCAAGGCTGCAAAGACTTCTGAAACTTTTAATTCTAATCTCATTGAACCTTAGTTAATTTTCCTGAAAATTTGAACTAATTTGTATACATCAGAGTGCTACAAGGAGGCTTTCCAGGATACTAAAATCACAGGAACTACTATAAAAGAAAACAACAACAAAACCCCAAATGGAACATTTCCACCATCAGATTTGTCTTAGTGTAAAACACAGTGAGATCCTGCAGAATATGAAGGAGGTCTTGCATCATATGGAAGAAACATACAAAAGTTTTGCCCTGAGGATTTTCAGGTAGGAATCCTTTGCTGTCCAAACTCCATTCAGACTCCTGACAGCGTTACCAGCCCTACGTGCCAGTAGATGGCACCCTGAATATGAGCTCCACAAATGCAACAGCACGACATTTGCATTTGGAAGAAGGATTCAGTAATCCTCACACTCTGCCCTGCCTCTTCTATTTGTTTATTTTTATTCTATTTTTTCTTTTTAAATAACAGAGGGGAAGACCATCAGGTAACAGATAAAATATTGTCAGAAAACATAAAAAGATCCTATCTTCTGCGTTTATGAGTTGGTCCTTCCAAATTGTTATTAGAAGCACCAGGGCCAAGTTTGGGCCGGTTTTGCAGGAGAATCCATTTCGCTTCCTTTGGAAGGCAGAGCTGCCAAGCCCCGTGCAACTGCTTGTGTGGCACTCCATGTTCATTATATAATTAGCTAATTTGCCTTTTGGCAAACA
Source organism: Dryoscopus gambensis (assembly GCA_013389985.1). Lineage (NCBI taxonomy): Eukaryota > Metazoa > Chordata > Aves > Passeriformes > Malaconotidae > Dryoscopus > Dryoscopus gambensis. Next base: position 1,132,758 of record WEIT01026723.1, read on the forward strand.
GTTAGCATCTGGATATAAATTTTAGTTTTGAAACCTCCTATAGTTGATTTGCTAGAGAAAGGCATTAAACCAAGACAGACTTCCTCCTCCTCTCCACCCTGTTGTTTAGAGTGTTCCTGGAGTAAAGGGGCAGGATAACTTCGAGACACTGACCTAAGAGAAGGGAAACAAGGGAATACACTCAAAATTCCTCTTGGAAGTACCTGCTTTGGGGCGCTGTGGAACAGAAGGGGCAGTTGGAAAAGGGTGAGGAGTAGTTAGGGGCAAGAAAAGTCCTTGACATAAGGTTGGATGGAGGATGCAGGAAGGGAAAACTGATTCATAGAGTGGGGGAAAGAGGTTACAGTAGGTATGAGGAAGGAGAACTTTAATTTCTGGAGAGTGGGTAAAATCACTTATGGTGCGAGAAACGCCACTGAGCTAAAGGAACAAAATCACCTTTTTGGCTATGGCAGCAAAACCAACTCAGTCCTACTCAACCAGTCACTTTCAGAAATACTTCAGGGAGGTCAAAAACCGTCTTTGAAGGAAGAAGTGGTTCATCCTTTAATAAAATTTGCAGCCTCAGTGGGTCAATTCTTGCAGTGACTGCTCCCACAAACGTGTCCATGTGTTTCGAATGCTCCAGGAGGATGAAAGTCTGCTCCAGCAAGTAGCAGAGCGACCTTGTAGTGAAGCAGATTGAGTCAGAGCTTGGGCACCAACTGCAAGGGTGAGCCAGCTGATAAACATTCAAGTGACATCTGACAGGTCCTAAAGAGTCTAAAACCCCAATTTCTAAATGTACAGTTGACTTTCAAACATATGGTGCGAAAATAATAGTGTTGCAGAGGTGAAGATAAAGAGGTTATTGAAGATGCAAATCCATAGACACAGCGAAGACATCCCACTTCTGGGAATCCAGCCCAGGTTAAGACAAGTGCACAACAAATGGTGAAGATCAGATCTCCTCCTTCCTCACAAAGTGCTGTGTCTTGCCAAAATTATTTTTTATTTGTTTGTTTAAAACAAGAAGATTTTCTGTAATGTTTCATTTAAAAATAGAGCTTTCACAGAATCACGACATTTGATAACAGTGAAAATATGTCAATTATTTTTGTTTGATGGGGAAAAATTATTTTCTGTCCCTTTGAAAAGAGAAGGAGATGACAAAGGAAATAAAGTAACAATGAAAAACAAAACAAACCCTTCTGTTGATATTTAAAGATTCTACCAAAAAAGCAAAAATATAATTTTTAGTTTTTTGAAAGAATAAGGATAGTGAATTGCTCTTATCCCTACCATTCATACATCTTTTGTAGCTGAACTGTGGTTTCTGTCTGAGAGTCAGTATTGCCCTTCTACAACACTTCATGGACCAAAAATGAGTTTCATATTGGATTTATCAGTATTTTAATCCATTTTGTACATGTTGTGTTGTCCACAAAATGATCCTATAATGAGTGGACTAATTGTATTAACCAAGAACTTTATTTCCTGAGTTTTGGTGCAATATTGGTAAAGTCAGTATATAGATTTTCTACAAGGCAAAGAATTTTATTCTTCAAGAAGCCAGAGAATAGTAGTATTTCCAAATTTTGGCTTGAGCTATGCCTGAATTTCCTACATACAGTAGAAGACAGAATGCAAATGTTAATTCATCAGCGTCTTGTACCAGGGAAGCTGTGGCTGCCCCATCCCTGGAAGTGTCCAAGGCCAGGTTGGACAGGGCCTGGAGCAACCTGGGATACTGGAAGATGTGCCTCTGCATAGCAAAGTGGTTGGAGTAAGATGGTCTTTAAAGTCCCCTCCAACCCACATCATTCAAGGATTTTAGGATTAAACAGCTGTAACAAGTACTTTTCTCCAAAAAAGGAAAAAAAAAGGCCTAATTAATATCACCTCTTGAATTTTTTATTCAGGATTATGACTTTAAAATAATGTACATATTTTTCAGTATTTCTCAAAATAAGCTTTTCATCTCTCCCACCTTTTCTCCTTATGACTTGCACCACTATCAAGTCAGAAGCACAAGGAACATGAAAGCGCTCGACATAGCAGAGTGCAAGCACTGCAAAATTGAAGTGCATCTTGTTGCACTGACTAATTTAAGGATTTTGCTCAAGAACACACAGTACTTGAAGAGCACCCACGAAACCTAATGCAAAAATATCACAGAAGGATAAAAATCAGCACTAGGTTCACCATCACACCAGACCTGTGAGCCTGCAAAACCATAAAAATGGAAGCGGAAGTTGAAGCTAACGACTGAAAAAACAAGAGAATGCCAGACACGTGATGAGCTGGAGCACTCCTGTTAAGGAGAACGTATCACCGTGTCTGTGAAAGTGTTTCTCACCAAAATCAACCCACCTACGTAAATATTGCTGCTGTTGGGTTTTGCCCTTGGCCTGTGCTACTCTGATATCTCTGCCAAGGCACAGCTGGGGCAAAAAGTGCTTGAGCACACACAGTGAGGGAAATAAAGAGGCACAGATGAGAAAACTGCATGCAAAGAGAGAGGATAACTAGTACATTGTGGTATAGATTTAATAAGAATGATTCCTATCTGCACTTTGCTGTGTCTATTTTCTTCCAGCCATCGCCACCGTGCTGCTCTGGGAGCTGACACATCACACCCCGGTGCCCAGGGCAGGGACACAAACAGCAAAGGCTGCTGAGGGATACGGGGTGTCCTGAATCCAGTTTGAGTACTGGAAAACAGAAAAATTCACTGTAATGGAAATACAAAGCAGATGTAACCCTCCTATGCCTTTTCATTTGCAAAAAAAATTTCAGGTACTTAGGAAGTAATAATCATTTCAGCCATCAGTCCTATCTTTAATCAAACCAGGAGATCAGGACTGACACAACATCACCACTGCCTGGTTCTTTACTCCACTTTTGTCTGCTTATATCAGATAGACAATAGACCAGAATTTAATGCTGGGTTCAGCCCGCTGTAAAATGTTAAATGTCCTAAACTCAGCAGCTCAGATTCCCTTATCAACCAAAACTGCAATCTCATCTCTAAGTTGATGCACCCTAAGTCCTACAAAAACCACATTCATCAGCATTAAATATCAGACCCTCTTTTAATTTTTTAACCTGTTGCAGTCATATTAGACTTTTGGTGGTGCCTCACGACAGACAATACACAGAGCAAGGATCATGGAGGTACTCTAAAAGCTGGCTTTGTAATTACTCTTTTCTAGTCCAGTGCTTGTGGACTTCCTGCAAACAAAACCAGAAACGGCCCACTCTAATTTATATGTACAGTTACCCATCTCGCTCCTGTGGTCAAAGACAAGAGCAAATAATCTTTTTTAAGATTTGTTTGGAGCCATATCTCACTGTCCAGAACTTCTCTGATACCATGTGTGCCATAAGCTGCTCGAACCATTATTCACAATTTTTTTGTGCTCTGAGGTATCATGCAGTTCCTATGAAGGATCCACCTAAAGGAAAATTCTTCAACACAGCTTGACCCAAAGTATAGAATCAGAGAATAACTGAGCTTAGAAAATACCTGTAACATCATCTGTTGACAGGTCCGTCACTAAACCATGTCCCTAAGCATCACATCATCACATCTACAGGTTTTTGAACACTTCCAGGGACTGTGATTCCACCATTTTCCTAGGCAGCCTGTTCCGATGCTTGATCACCCTTTCAGTCAAGGAATTTTCCCTAAAATCCAATATAAACCTCCACTGACACAACTTGAAGCCATTTCCTCTTGTCCTATTACTTAGTAGACCTCCTAAGTAGAAACTCAATACAAGAGTAAAGCATTAAACCAGTCTTTAGGTTGAAAAATCTTTTATCATTAAGATTTTAACCTGATCCTTGATGAAAATTACAACATATTTGATTTATTCTCTTGTATTAGGAGAAGGCTATATTTTAAAACAACACCTTGGTTAACAACTGCATCATTGTCACTACAGAAATCTCATGTACCAGCTCAATATCCAGTAGGAACAAAATGTGTTATCATACAACACAATTTCTTTCTGGCTTGTGCAATACAAAAAAGGTGGTTCCAGGCAGGTCTTAAAGGCCTGATTCTTATCTTGAGTTCACAATGAACCAGCTGAGGCTGATGGAGTTTCAGCTGAGCAAGATGGCAACATCAAGCAGCCCTGAGGAAGAGAAGCAAAGCACTCATTGCGTTACGGAGCCAGGCAAGGGAATGCACTTTGTAACAAGATGAGAGGGCACAGACTTGCCTCATTGTACAGCAGCCATGATTTTGTTTAATTTTGGGTCTAAGAACATAATTAAAATTTGTTTTGATGACTCACTTCCTAAGAATTAAAGTATTAAAATGGTGGTGCTTCATTTCTCATTCCTGAGGGTTTTCCACACATATTAGAGATTAATATCTACCTACAGCAGGTCCCAGACCCACACGAGTACAGTCTGCACGCCACAATACCTTACAGACTGTTACACTTGGTGCTTCAGTGGTTTCCTGTCCATTGCAAAACTGGGGCTGGATGGAAAACTGGATGGGCTAAAACTGTGAGTGGCTTATTGATATGAAGATTGACTTCAGGCTTTTTCTATTTTTCGACAAGTCATAGCACGCTACAAAATAAAGAAACTTAAAAGGATAAAATAAAATATTAAAAGGCTTCCACTGAGTCCCACTTTCTAGCAAGTGGCAGCAAAATATCTTCTCCAAATACATTCAGTGGAAATATTATTAGTCTTTGCAAATTTTTGCTTGATTTATCTCCAGGATTGGATGAAGAGAAACATGAAGAGATAAAATTTATGTGCCTCTTCTGGACTGGCAATGTTTATCAATGAGGATTTAAAAGGGTCCTAAAGTCCTCCTTTGTGTTATTCTGGAATTTCTTAGAAGATGATAACCCCAGAGTCTGTTCCCTGCTATACAGAGATAAACCCTTAAAAAGATCAGGATAGATGACAAAGGAAAACAGGGATCTGGAAAAGCCGCTTGGTCTCTGCTTCCTCTGGAAATCCTTTCCTATCTGGATGGAAATGGCCTGAGAATTAAGAGAATAGAATGGGAGAGTTCCTACTCCAGAGTTTTGTGGATACAATGACAAACTCTTCATATCCACGTTTAATGACTACAGGTCCAACAACGCTAATCCTGTAGTGCTCCATGACCTGCTATCTACAGTTCTTCCCTGCACAAATAACACTTGCCTGGAAATATCACTGGGATGTTATTGAGAACAAGACCACGTGTAATAGGGTAAAAGAAAGTCAGCAAGTGACTTCATATGGTCATGTCTCCTCTTGCATCTTGTAATTATGTTACATGAGAAGGTCCCAGAAAAGGTAGCAGTTGTTTCAAAAGTTCTTCTGTCCCAGTATATCATATGCAATAGCATAATGGAGTCTATTTTCACCATTCCCATGTCAACTCAACATCTCAGCTTCCAGTGGAACTTGAAGCTAAAAGTATCCTTTGTGTACAGTTTGGCCTGCATATGTTCTGGGAACAGTTGTCCATAGGAGGAATTCAGTTGAATATGTAAAAGAACATGCCCGGGGGAAAAAAAAAAAATGCTACTTCTAGGTCTTCCTGCTGGCAGCACCTTTCAGTTCTTTCTGGAGTGCATCTGATCCACAACACCTGCCTCTGTTTTCCATGCTGTGCGAGCTGGACTACAATCCTTCAGATGGAGAATATTGGTTATACACACACAGTATTAAAAAACAATCTGTGAATGTCATCCCGTATACAGCACTTCTAATGCTTCCCATGACCCTCAACAGCAGGACTAGAATGGTTTGGACATTACACCATTGGCATCAAGTAATTTACAGCAGCATGAAAGTTCATAACAATTTATAATTCAATGAATTTAATTGGTTTAAGACTAAATAACACCTAATAAGTGCTAGAGGAGAATGCTTGATTATTCCTGACCTGTCCAACTCATGAGGAGAAAAAAATTTCCTTCTACTTTCTTCCTTTCTTCTAAAGGTTTATATGCTGCAGATAAGTACAGAATAGAGCCCTAGCTCTCCAAACACCTCAAGACTGACCAGTCTAAACTCATTTCACACCTGCACCTGATGCTTGTTTCAGGGTAACTTTTTAGTTTAAAGCTGTCTAATTTGGAATTTAAAAAAAAAAAAAAAATCAATGTTTTCTCTAGGAACATCACATAAGAATCACAAATTTTCCCCGGTGCTTGAAAGAAATCTGTTCCTATAGCCTAAATGTTCAGAAAAGTGTTGTTACTTTTAATGTTGCCAGATCTGAAGTGATGAGATACTATGGGAAAGGTTATTCTTGCAGTATTTACAGATACAAGCAGAAGCAGAAGTGACAGAAATTTCAAAGTAAGGCTGCTTGAAATACTTCCAACTCAATTTTGCAGAACTTCTCTTCACAGAGATTTGGATATTCATCCAAGCTTTCCATGCTTACCTGAACCAGACATGTGGTGATGGTAATTTTGGAACAGCCCAAACTCTCTGGAGAAGTAGAAGAGTTTGTACCACAAGACAAACTGATGCATTAGAAAAATATTTTTTAAACATCTGAAAGCTTGCTGCAAATAGCCAAAGAAACAAACTTCATGTAAGTTCTAAATTTCAGGGCTTTGCCACTGGAAATTTTGGGCTCAATTCAGCAGGGACAGGACTGTCACAAGGCTGGCTTGGGTAGGGTGTGACAGCCTGTTTGTGCCCTGCCCCACAGGCTCTGCTGGCTGATTCATGGGAAGGAAGTATTTCATGTTCATCACTGAGTAAAACTACACACAAGTTTCATCCCACTCTACCTCTAAATCAGTTGGGCACTACTGAACACGTGGAGCAGCTGTAGGTCATGCCTCAGTTTGCCCTCCAGTCCTCAGTTCCTGCAGCAGCACCAGAAAAAATGCCTTCTTGAGTTCTACAAAGCCTTTGGTGAAGTAGCAGCAGTAGTTTTAACCTCTTAGAGTATCTCAGAGTTCCTCATCTTAGTAGTTTCAATGCACATTTGCTATGTCTTAATCCTTTTTGCAGTTCCATATACCCATCATCCCACAGAAGACATCTGTCAAACTGAGATACTGAGATTATTGAATATCAAAGGCTTTAAATCTTCTCAGACTTTAAAAATAAATTAAGAATAAAGTAAGTTTATGATAAAATTATTTCTCTTTTTATTTAAAACTTACAATAAAACTCTTTTTTTTTTTTGCTGACCCTGCCTGCCTCAGTAGTGTCTACAAAGAGGAGGCTTATCCTTTGCCCGGACAGTGAGACACCCTCCCTCCCACTCCCCCGGATGATGTTTGACTTCCCGTGCTATGCACATGAAACAGTCCCTCCCACCCTCTCTCCATCTCCCATCATCTAAATCTGCAGCAGTTTTTGTGCTGTGATCCTGCAGCTGCTCCCTTACTTCTTCTCACTGCTCCCACTTCCCATCTGAGGGAGGAAAAAAAGCCTCCAGACACTTTTAATCTGTTCCCACACTCCATCTCCACTTTCCTTTGCAGAGCTCCTGGTGCTGCACTTCCAAGAGACGCTGCTGTGAAATGCAGCAGAGACGGCACCTACAGTTCTAGTAGAAAACTTTTAAACCGTGGCAGGAACCAGAAGAGGAAATTCTTTGTGGTTTGCTTTGAGCAAGCCCCTCTTCTGCATTTCATGGGGCCCCCAGTTTTTCTTCACCAGCCACCTCTGCCACAGAGCACAGGGCACAGGAGTGTCTGCCCCAGCACCGCGTGGCAGAGAGGAGACAAAGGCGCTTGTTCTGTGTGATAACATCTGCTCTCACATCGTGCAGCTGAGATGTCTGCAGAGGGGGAATACCAAGGGTGCTGTGCTGTCAAAGAAGTTAATTTCATAGACTCATATAATGGTTTGGGTTGCAAAAGACCTTAAATATCATCTATTTCCAACTCCCCTGACGTGATTGCTTTGATGACGCAAGTAGTCTGAGCATAGGCTCTGTTAATTATATTTAAATTTCTTCGCTGCAAGTGAAATTCTTTAGCGAGGGACCAGAAAACTTTATCTCACTGAGGTGGGTCAGGGTGATTCCAGGAAACCTTGTACACGTTTTCGGCAGGCTGGGAGGCCACAGCCACCTGTGTGTGTCCCCAGTGCCACCACAGATGTGCTACACACAGCCAAAGTCAACACCAAGGGCAGCAGGAACACGGCAGAGCCAGATCCGCCTGCGAGCACCAACACTCATAGTGAGAACAGTCACAGCCATTCACCTGCCCCCCACATTGTTCAGGGCAAAAATACTTAATGACTGTTACATTTTCCACTGGGTTCATGACGTGGCTTCCTCAAATCCCTTTTGGGATGAAATAGCTGCATTCAGCTCAAATGAACCTCTGCAGTCCCATGAAGCTGAGTTAAAATGTCCTTAGAGTGCATCAACATTGTTCCCTGAACACCTGATTTTGGTGCAGGGTACAATTCTGGTAGGAAAGATCTTCATTTAACTTCTTTCATTCTTTTATTTTATACAATTTCTGCTCGACATCTTAATAGATTCCCTCACTCTAAGAAAGGTTTTACAAAAGACCCAAACTTTAGAATAAATTAAAGCTAGAAAGGAAGTTTTCAAATTCAAGCTCTGTGCAGCAATTCTGAATGTCTCAAGTGTGTGTGTGACTGCATCCTACTCAACCCAGAGCCAGTGCTGGACTGTCCAAAGGAAATTCAAGAATGGGTTGAAGACACCAGCTCCTCCAAGCCTCTGCTAAATCTTGGGGCACTCCTTGCCTTTTCCAGGGTTTAGGATTAATGATCGAGGAGGAACTGACATGCTTTCACTTGGGCTGTTTCTGCTTTCTTTGGCACTCCAAGAGCAGATGGATTACTGGTGGATGGATTAAGGCTAAATGGGTTAATCCTAAATCTAAAAATCATCACAAGAATTTGATTACTCATTACTATACTTGGTTGGGGTTTTTTCCTAGTAAATTAACCAAGCACGCAATGTACTGCTGATAATGGAAACATTAATTTCTCTGGATCAAACCTCAGCACTACTCAGCCCAACACACAAACGGCAGCATGTGCCAGAGCAGCCCTGACAGATGGAAAGCCTGATGTGGCACCTTCCCAGGTGGAAAACATCAATTCAAACTATTTGCTAGAAATGCATTTTTGGGAGAGCCCGGGGAGGCTTCTGTTGGTGTTTGCTGTGGGTGTCCGTGGTGTGGCCACCAGGCCCTCCTGTGATGTGTGTGTGGGCTTGGCTCTGGCCAGCATCACCATGTGGGGGATGTCCCCCAAGCAGTGGGACACCATTCCCCCACCACTCCCTGCTCACATCCTCCAAACCACTGTCTCAGGCAGACAGCTGCGTGTCCCAGCAGCAGGTGCCTCCTGAGCCCCAGCTGCAGCAGAGACACCAAAAAGCTGAGAGCTCCTGACACCCAGAAGGCTGGGGACGGACCCACCAGCCATGGAGGTGACAGAACTCTCCTGGAGACAGAACTCCAGAGCTTCAACTGCTATCACAAAATATTTCCGTCATTTCCTTCCTCACTCTGAAAGGAAGAGAGTTTGTAACATCCTGAGTAACAAATAAACAAGTTCAGGTGCCAAGGGCTGTGTGCTGCCCAAGGGCACTTTCAGTAACTGGTATCTGATTCAGCACCAAATACAGCAGCGGTTTTGCTCAGGGTGTGGCCGAAAAAGAAATCCAAAACAAAGAGCGAGCGCATGTTCGAAGCACATCTCTTCAGCTCTAAGCCACGCTCACTTCTGTTTTCTCTTTCTCGCCACCTCCCTCTCCCCTCTTATCAGGTTGCAGGTGTACTGAAAACTGACAGATGCCTTGGAGAAGGAACCAGAAGTCCCTTTAAGTTCATCTGTTCCTGTTTAGTATACCAGGCACAAAGTTTGGAAGAAATATCCATGAAAAACACAGTACAAACCCACAATACCCAGCTTAACTGCAAGTGAATGGTTTGATACCTGTCAATCTCAAATGGCAGGAAGAGTTATATGGGCCTTAAACAACCTACCACCAACCATAGTAGCATCAAATCCACTTAGTTAATTTATTGAGGAAATGCTTCAGTGAATATCCGAGCACTGCCTGAATTAATGAAACTTGCACATACACACAGTAGCTTAGCAGATAATTTGGAGAATACAAATATCTATTTAAACCTCTGTTACTTGTCCTACTTAATTCTCAAAAGATTTCTTTCTCATGCTAAGTAAGCTGAGTGAAAATACCGATCAATTAAGAGAAAAAGGTCAAATTTTTAAGCATATACAAATTTTGGTTCTTGGTGTCTGCAAAGAGAACTCACTTTTACATGTGCCACACCTCCCCATTTCCAGATTACTTTAACATGAACCAATAATGCCCTGAAATCTTCTCCAGCATGGCCTGGCTGCAACCACTGACAGCTCTTGCATGGGCTAGATTTGCCCCACTGTCAGTTTGCAACATCTAAATATCTGTGTCCAGAAAATTATTTCCTAACCCTCTTAATGGAAATCCAAGTGCTTTCCTTTTGCTCCTGTTTCAACCAGCTTGGAAGTCTACAACCCAGGGAGCTTCAAGTTGTGACAGATGATGCAAGACTCTGTAACAAGAAGTCTCACTCTTAAAGTAAAAATAGCGCTGCATTGAGGAAGTCCCAGTGTAAATGAGGAGCTAGCAGTGTTTGTTTTGCAGTGAGTCTCCAAAACAACCTTTTTATAGTATTTCTCAAAGCAGGGAAGACTGATAGAGGCATGCTGAGTGCGTGAAGGCATGATCTTAACATCCAGCACAGCAAAGAAACAACCATCTCTGTCCTTCAGGGGCTGGTAAGATTACCGTCAGTGAAACTAAGATTCACTGCTTGAAGCAGACCCACCTTAAGAGAAGGTTTCAGAGCAGGTAACATCAAAATCTCCTCACTTAGCCCAGGTTCCCAAATGCTGAAAGCAGCAAGGCATTCAGCCTACCCTCAGCCTCAGAGGTCATGACAGCAGTCTGATGGTGACAAAAGCTCTTGGAAGCCACCACAGAATGGAAAATGGGACAGTTTTGTGCAGGTTGTGTAACCAGGTGAGGAAATCTGCTGCAGTGCTCTGGATGGCACTTGAATTATCGTGGAAAGTCTGGGCCAAAATTGTATCCAATCTGCTTTCTTCAAGACTAACACTATCAAAAAATGAAATCAGGAAAACCATCTGCATATAAACAGTATCCATCAGCACCAGTTTCTGCCTTTGTAGCACTGAGAGACAGGTTTCATGCATCCGTATGGAACTCTTAGGAGGTAAGTGGAATGTAGAGACTTTGGCTGGAGCTCAAGTGATGCTTTGCTTTGCCTTTAAAAGAGATCAGCCTAAGCAGCACCAATAGAGGATTGGAACACGTTCTGTACAAGTGCCGTGTTTCAGGTTACAAGTTAAGAACACACCTAAGTACTGACAGACTTCTTCAACAACAAGAGGTGGTTTTTAGCCACAAGCAGGCTTTAACAGCTCATTAAATGGTTAACAACTCACACTGATTGAGCTGACACAGCACAGAGGCATCTAACATAAAAAAGACAAGAAAAATAAGCACGTATCAGAATTACACATAGTGAGCATCAAAAAATCCAGAAGACTCTGCCTATAACCCACTTTCCTTGATGCGATTCAGTAAAACAGGCCCTAATACAGCAGTTCCCATGGCCCAGAGTCCATGTCTTTTTTTGCAAGGACCCCAGCTGAAGTCTTTGGGCAGCACAGCCAAAGCCATTCTCACTGTAGCAGCAGAGATCACGAAGGGAAATCCATCCCACTACATGGAATGCTACTTTTTAAACTCTGTCCTGAAGCTCATCACTGCAAAGAAGTCATAATTTCTGGGACCAGAAACAGACAGGGAAGTCCAAACCGGAGCTGTTGGAATTAACCAGCACCACATCGGAGGTTGTGGCGTTTTGCTACCCAAACACCAGGAGAAAAATTCAAACGTGCCTCTGACACCATTTTAGTTTCTGGTTTCTGTCTCACTCCAGGCAGGGAGGAACACGCTCAAGACCAGGATACAGCCCCCTGGTGACAGGGACTGCCAAGGGTGTCACACACTCAAGCTGGGTTGGAAGAGGATGGATCATCTCTTCCAAGCCAGGATAACTTTGTGTCAAAGCAAAAAGAAGTTTCTACAACAAATGCTGTCAAAAAAAGCAAAGAGGTTTTTTTTTTTTCTTTTTTTGCAAGTCAACAATAGTGTATAGCAGGAGCTTTAAAATACAGAGTGCTTCAGCTGTTCACTCTATTTGGAAACGAAAATGAACAAATGTACATCACAGATGTAATTGGATGGAGAGGTAAACTGAACAAGACATGCTGCTTTAAAATGAATTTGCTTTGGACACAAAGGGGTAAGATGCAGAGAAAGGGAGAAAATAAAGACATAAAACTCTGAGAATTCAAACTACTTCACAAAATCTCACAGCTCTTTGGAAAATGCATTTTAAATTACTCTAAGACTCTGCAGCAGAAACATAAAAATCACGACAAACACAACCCAGGAAGAGAACATGTTCTTTTTATACAATTTCCCTGTCTGTGCTGATTTGTGTATGCAGGCAGGACAGCTTTTTTTTTCTCCAAAAAGTACAGAAAATACGAAATGTGATCTTACATTACACTAAAATCTGTCTCCAATTAGTATGCATGATTCCAAAATGAGCTCTGAGCCACGTGTGATATCTTTCAACTCTGACCCATATTTCCCAAAGAAACCCAAGTTGCTGGCTGTGATAAGGCTCTCAGTTACAAACAGGAGCACAAGTCATAAAGTTTGCGGCAAGCTACACGTTACTGGGATAAAAAAATCTTCAGCACAAAACAAGCCTTGCTAATTCTATCTCTCCTTTATGTGGCCCATAATCAAAGTGCTTTATTGTGTTATTTGAGCATCTTCCTGAATACTATTTCCCTGCAAAACTGTGCAGGCCAGAAAGATGTTTGCTCACTGACAGCAATGCAAAGGCACTTTTGCTGAGGGAAAGCTTTGAGGTGGGGCTCAGGTCATAGAACCCTTTTCTGGCCAGCTCCAGAGCAGAGGAGGAATTAGTCTGGGTTTAAGCAGGACACACACAGCCATGACATCTCCACTGAACAGCTCCACGAGGAACACCATTGTGTTCAGCCCACCACAACTGCCCAGGATATTTTATGTGAAATGTCCTTTATGCCCCACGCCCTTTTCATGTCAGTAAAACTGATGAGTAATAGAGTGGTTACAAACTTCTTAAAACCGAGTAGGGCAAGAAATCCCTCTATCAACATCTGCAGACTCCAGAAATACCAAAACTACTAGATACCTACCCTTAGCACTCACTGACTTTTACAGTATCCATGGCTACTAATCACATCCCTCATGGTCACCAGGACGGGAGCCAGTTAATCAAACAGTGCTAAACTGCACTCAGGAAAGGCAAATGCTGGGAAAAGTGATCTAATCTCATTTCCCAGACAGTGCCACAAACTTTTCTACATTTTCGGGAGAGCTGGTTAGTTCCAGCCAGGATATGAGAAGGGATTAGTGGTTTGGGGTACTAGACAAGGTCAGATAAATTTGCCTCTTCCATAGGAGGCAGCAGGTTTGCTAAGTTCCGAGCACTTATTTCAAACATCACTTTGCATCTGTATCCTCTACATTTTTCTCATTGTTTCCAAATTCTCAAAGACCTATAGAAATAAAGTAATTGTGCAGTAAAAATAACCTGATTTGAATGCTTACGAAATAAACACAGCTATGATTATTTAAAAAACTTTTAGCAACAGGTTTCCCAAAGTGCACTAAGATGGATCAGAGGCTCCTTACCTGCAGCCTCAGGGACGTTGTCGTCTCATCTCAAGCCGCCATCCACAAGCAACAGTTTTAACTATTTCAAAAGAACGGAAAAGATCAAGGTCACATGTCTAGAGACTGCTTTTGAGTTAGTCCCACAGCTCATACAGCGAGAAAGAAAGCAGGGAGAAAAGTAGAATAAAACCACTTCCTGCAAGAGCAGAAGTGAACCATCTCACCAGCAAGTAACTTACATCTAGAGGTTAGTGCAAAATTCTTCTGGATTGGATAAGACAACAGATTTTAAAGTATGAAAGGAGCTTCTTTGTGAAAATTGCAGCAAACAGGGAAGGTTAGCTTTTGCAGAAGGTAAAGATGAGGTTTAAAAGGAAATGCTGAAAGGAATTACGATTCTAAGCCTTAAGACAACTTCCCTTTTCTTACCTTCAATGAAACCCTTTGAGTACTGAAATAAATAGCTTGCAACAAATCTGCTTTGCTATTTTGAAATATAGCTTTAGTAAACAGGACACTTACTGTACTGTTATCTAGATTAATAAAGTAGCAAGTTCTGGACAATCAGAGAGTTTGCTACTAAAAAAAACCCCTGTAGTGGTTTGTACTATTGCCTGGTAGAGGTCAGACAGGCAAACACTTCTGTTTCTCTGATTTTCTGCTTTAACACTTCTCCACGAAGCAGCCCGTGGAGAAGCAGGGGCATACATAGCTGCTGGCCTGCGTCACTTCCTGCAGCATCCCACACCCCAGTGGTCCCTCTCAGGCAGGGGGAACCCAGAGAACCACCAGATTCAGGCACAGCTCTGCACCTTCGGGGCTCTGGAGAAGCCCCTTCCTTGTAAATGCCTTCATCAGCATCTGCCACATGGCCTTTTTTTCTTTCAGCAAGGAACAGCAGTATTTTTCTGGTATTTTTAGGTCAACTTACAAAGTGGAGCAGCGGGGATTCCCGTGCAGGGCAGGGCTGTGGTGCTGTGGGGACAATCGCGATGCTGGTCAGGCTGAAGAGCTCTATGGTAATGCTTTGGCAGAATAAGGGGATGTTTTTTTGGTTGTCTCCCCCCAAAAAATTCCAAACAGCTGCCATATGACCTGAGAAAATCACAGCCATCCTGATGTTTAGGGATTTGTCCCAGCAGTGAGGTAAAATGACCTTTGTTGACAGGTGGAGCTCCTCAAGAAGCTCTGTCCCTTCTGTACAGAGGTCCAGCAGCAAAGTCATTGGTGCCCTAAGAGAGGATCCCACAGGATAACCCGTGGTTGCAATAGAGGGAAATAAAGATAATGGAGAAAGCAAAGCTATCCTAATGGAGATAGGAAACGAGGGGTGGGGCTGTGCATGGACTGGAGCTTGGGAAGGCCGACAAGGGGATTGTGACGTATTTTACAAGGCTGCAAAGAAAAGACTGATTTGCAGGCAGGTCATTTCTGATTGCAGCAAGAAAAAAGATGCAAGAAAGCTCCTGCAGAGAGGAGCTTTAGTCCATCATGAATTTACTGAAGTGGTGGGGAAGCAAGACCTTCAGGGTCTCAAGAAACTCTCAGAGTCCACCAATAAAACAGGGGGACAGAGCACCGTCGAAGGAATGGCAGGGCTCTTAGGCTACAGAGTGGTTTTTTTATTATTATTATTCACTTTTTAGCAACTTCTACAAGATCCATTTCATGGCCAAAGATCCAGTTATGCCGAAGCCCACACAAAGCCAGAACCAAGACATTCCTTGTTTCCAAATGCTTCCTGTGTGTGCCGAGAGGCAGCTCACAGGGACAGGCAGGAGAGGGAGCTGAACAGCACAACAGCTGCTCTGCACTGTTCTAAACTAAAATATCATTTCTTTGTAGGCCCTGCATTTCAGGGATGTATTTTAAAGTTGGACTTATGGAATAAAAAAAAATGAATGATGTCTATGAACAGTGATGAGGGGTTTCTCCCAGGTTTGAGGAGGTGAGAGAGCAATACAGTAATTTTCTGTAAAATAACCACTGCTAGTGCTTCAGGATCTGCAGCGGCACTAATTAACTGCTAACTCTTTTAAAAGCAGTATACATTCCAACTAATTTTGTCATATGAAATAAATTTTAGTTGAAAAATTTATTGTAGTTTCGTCGATCTCAAGATTTTCCTCAAAATCATTGGAAGTATTTTTACAGCCACAAAGTATTTGTGAGCAGTGTGGACAACAGAACTTCACCACTAAAATATGAAAAGCGATCACCAAACCTGTAAAATTCTGCAGCAGAAGTTGCCTATTTTACCTTGTCCAAACCCTGGATTACTGGGGACATGACATTTTTTCATGAAAACGTCTTTCGCTGCACACCTAACATTTCACTCGAGCTGCAGACTGCGTCTGAGCTCCTTCACATCCATTTGACAGTATGTCAGCAGTGACAAAATTCTATAAAAGGATGGCAGCTTTGCATACAGCTCAAACTTATGCAGCACAAGCTTCCTGTGTGATCTCTGAGAGGCTGAAAATACTTTAGATGTG
>WEIT01026723.1:1162647-1175486 GCA_013389985.1 Dryoscopus gambensis
AAAAAAAAAAAAAAAAAAACCATTGCAGTATGTGAGAGTGTCTTGTTCTAAAGGTAGAAGTAATGGCATAGGCATTGCAGTATTTTTCTTCCCCTCTCTGTGATTTTGAACATTTTCCCGAATATAATAATCTCTCATATTTGAAAAATATCACTGCATTGCAAAGGCAAGCCAACAGTGTGAGGCCCTGTGGCCTCTTAAAAGCAGGAGTTCCTGGAATTCCCTGGCAGCACCAAAGCAGCAGCATACGTAACCGAAAAGAGGTGTCCTTTGGGGAGAAAAAACACCAGCAGAAATAAAACTGATATCTCATTTATACGGCATTATGCTATCAGTCTCACCTCCCAGCACATCTAAATCACCCAATGTAGGCCCTAAATTTTGCCTTTATTCTTTTGGAGCAGTGCTCGACGGTAACTGTGTCATTACACGGAAGTGCTGCTCAGTGGCTTCTTTTCCTGAGTGCTACAACACATCTCTAAGGAAATGGCAGCTTTTCCACTGCTTCATCTCGATGCCTCACAAAGCTTTTGGCCATTTGTGGGTCAAGAAGGCGACTGATGTAGGTTCAGAGTTCCTTGTCATGTATCTGTAGGTGTGCCTCCCATCCTAATGCACCCATGATACTGAGCTAACCTCAGCAGTGACTCCAGAACTACTGGAAATAAGTCCGCAGTGAAAGGGCAGTATAGAGTCTAACAAATACTTTATAAAATAACTCTATGTGTTCGATTGTTTGCCCAAGTAAAAATTGAAGATGTAAGAATCTGTCATCAGTCCTAGTGGGTTTTTGCCTTCCATGAGACTATATCTGAATAAAAGCAAATTAATATTCTGTTACTTGTTAAGAAGATGAAGTCTGATTTACTCACAGCTACTCCTCTCTTCTCCAGCTCTTTAAACACAGATTTGATTGGAAGGGAAAACGACAGAGTGAGTTGGCATCCTCTGTCCTCAATCCGAGATGGCGTGATTATTCTTACAAAGGGCTTCTCTGGATTTGTTTTATCCTCACTGTAGTAATGTTTGATCAGGTATTCCAAGTAACCAGTAAGCAGAACAGATTTCCTCCTCAATGCTTTCATCGTAGTTTGACTAAAAACCTGTGATGATTTGAAATCATTAGAATGAGAACGTGTAGCTGTAGAAAATGAAAAGGAAATAAAGAAAGATGAAAAGGGTGACAGATTTCTCTGCACATGATCACTGGAATCAAGCAGTAATACCAGACAGACATTTTACATGGCAGGACTGAGCTTTGGAAAACACAGGATGATGTTATGCTTTAGATAATGACGGATATCTGTGCCTACTCTTTAAAAGTTTCATACACGTCTACGTGTGCATAAACTTGCACATAAAGCCAGTTCGCTAAGAAAGCATTCACCTCCATGTCTGAAAATGATCCATAAATCCTCTATAGATGCAACCTTGCTGCATGAAACTCAATATTACATGAAAATTTTTCCCTGTGTGTACCTTTAGTACAGACCTTCTCACTCTCTACCGCTCCCTGAAAGGAGGGTGTAGCCAGGTGGGGTTTGGTCTCTTCTCCCAGGTAACAAGTGATAGGAAAAGAGAAAACTGCCTCAAGTTACACCAGGAGATGTTTAGGTTGGATATTAAGAAGAATTTCCTAACTAAAAAGGTGGTCAAGCATTGGAACAGGCTGCCCTGGAAGGAATCACTGTCCCTGAAGTGTTCAAAACACACACAGATGTGGCACTTGAGGACATGGCTTAGTGGTGGGCCTGACAGCGCTGGGTTAATGGTTGGACACAATGATCTTGGAGGTCTTTCCCAAACTAAATGATTCTACTATCAAAATCCAAGGGCCAAGACTGAAACATCATGACTGGTGTACAAATCCTTGACTTTGAAAACACAAAATGCGTACTAACACATTGATTTTATAGGTTTAAGTCCTGTACAGGCTCTCTCTCTTCTCCACATGAAGAAAAAAAAAAAAATATTCACTGAATTCTTTTTCAATAGCTCTGTGCTCATGCACTGCTGCAAGAACTGGTGAGCTTCAGACCCTCAAAATATCATGAGAGGTACAAAAATGACTACTTGAAAATGGCAGGGCTGTTTGGCCACACAAAGGAGATCAGTGTGGTAGAGGAGTTTGGGAGCAGAAGGTGAGGCAGCCTCTGCTTTTGCTGTGGAAAGGCTCCATTTCCAGGGAATGGTGGAATAGGCAACCCCAGAAACAATTTACCCCTGCCTTCCTCAAACCCTCCCTTTCCTTCCTCCCATGGAATTGGCTGCAGGGGAAAATGACAAGATACAGACATGTGAGTGCCCAACAGCCCCTTCAAATCACATCCTGGCACATCAATGTTTGTAGACAGCTCTCTCTCCGCTAACTGCAGCTGCAAATCAGGCCAAGGCAGTGCCCTGGATGAAAATCCATGATCTTCACTCTCAAGAAATCACTGTTTCACACTAGAGAAGTAACAATTTTAAGATTACTTATATCAGAGCCTGGAAAAGCATGAAAAGAGGTACTTGATAAATCCTACTCAAAATACAACCGTCTGGTTTCGAGTAGCATCTGGGAATCATTCTTTTCTAGAACATCCCAAGTCTCACTCTCTGATGCTATCACAGCCACTAGATGCTGCACAAAACCAAGAACCCCTGAATTTGTGCTTGAGAAATGAAATGTGGATGCTGTAAGACAGATTTTGCAAGGGAATGAATGTGACAGGGACCAGAGCCACCAGCAGTCAGCAGCTGCACAGGTCAACAAAATTCTAGAGGTATTATCCTCTCCACCCAGGCAGGCAGAGCAGCCAAAGGACTGTTCAGTGCACTACTAGAGGGAAAACAGAGACCTGCCTCCTGTTCTTCCAGGATTTGCAGTAGTATGAGGGATGGATCTCCTTAGGCTGCATGCAAAAATCTGTTTCCACAGGCTTTGCACAAGGAATATTTGGTCTCATGGGTGAAATTTTTTGAAAAAGGTCTGTAAAATGTGTCTGTAGAGCGCTCCCCTTTTTTCCATAAAAGGCAGCAGCTACTGCCATAACAGTCACTTTAAGCATTATTGAGGAATAACATCCATTAACACTTGCAGTTTTCATTGTTTCCATTGGAAACACTGCCTTCTGCTTAATGTGTCCCAGTGAAGGTGGCATGCAATTTCACTAGCCATCTCTTGCCAGACATGAAAACTATTTTGTTTCCCACTGTATTAGAGCAATTAGCACTGGGAAATCCTGGCTGTGCCAAAAGGTAATGTGGGCAGGGAAAGGGGAGGCGATGGAAACTGCTCAGCCCTCATTGTTCGAGGCTCCCTGCAGTGGGCTAAATGACACCAGCCCACACAAACCCGAGCACTGACAATCTGGGTCATAGCAGAATAGCTTTCAGCTTATC
Source organism: Dryoscopus gambensis (assembly GCA_013389985.1). NCBI lineage: Eukaryota > Metazoa > Chordata > Aves > Passeriformes > Malaconotidae > Dryoscopus > Dryoscopus gambensis. The sequence goes on from WEIT01026723.1 coordinate 1,166,032, forward strand.
TCGAAGGTCACATAAAGTTTAAAACAATACATTGGATGTTTAAGGGCTAAAAAAATAAATTGTCAGGCAGCACAAGAAGCATGGCTGTGCCCTTTGCAGTCCTTCAGCGTTGCATGTAGGATGGAGAGAGCATAACTGGCAATTTTCTGACTTTGTTTGCTTAAGATGCTGTTTTTCCAATAAATACAGAAGAGGGATGTGGACACTGCTCTTTGTTCCAGCATCATCTCAATCATTCCACTAGAATTAATGGAGTGCTAAGCAGAAATAAATTTCTGCCATTTACGTTGGTGGCAAAACCTTGCTACCCAAGGCTGCCTTGAAAACCAGCTTAAGGATGATTTTACAGTAGAATATATTGCATGCAGCAGGTAAATCTGAGTAACACCACCCTTTTGAGCTGCAGACACCCAGAGTCCCGACTTCAGAGCTGAACCATCCTCAACAGAAATGCTGGAGCATCTCGATGTGAAACACAGGTGTTTGGGGAACAGCTCCATGCCCTCAAACAGGGATGGGCTGTGCTCTGCAAAGTGGATCAGAGGCTTTCAGCACATGGATCACACCTTCAGAGGAAAGGAGGAATTAGCTCCGTGGGGCAGGACTGCCCTTCCCACAGCCACAGTGTCGGTGATTCATCTAGAGATAGGTCAGAGATGGGGCTCTGCTCCTCTGACCACCAGAAAACTAATGGTTCTAGGAAAAAAAAGGCTGGAGCCATGCCAAACTCATGAATTCCCCTTTTAGGAAACATTTGCGGACAGCTTCTGTCTCTTCTGTTTGTAACCAAAGGGAGAACAGGCTCCCTGAGTCACTGGATCAGTTGATCCAGGACACCCAGGATAAATAATTTTCTTTCATAAAGGGTATAAGTCTGCTTTGCTCATGGAATATATGAAGCCCCAGCTCTGGATGCAACTGTTCAGACTTACATGATTTCTTTGTAGGAAGATGCCGAGCAGAATCCCTCCCATGAGTAGTACTGAGACAAGCCACTGGTGGATTTGGTGATCTCAGAGATCTCTGCCAAATTTAATTATTCTATGATTTTGAGCCCTGAATATTTCCACAGGCTAAAAGTGCTGTTTGTACTGAGCCCCGAAAAGCAGGGACAAATGCAATGCTAGAGTTCAGGTTTGGAGGTACAAACCTCAAATACTCTGCATCCTCCAGCAGAGTTTGTGAGAGACATGGGGAGGTGAGTATGTTCATTAAAGCCCTTGGTCTCTCAGGGCTGTGGGGTTATTTTGTTTGCTTTTCATTTCTTCTCCCCTTCAATTTTCAAATATTTAACAGATTTTTTTAAGGGAGACAGCAATAATACACGTAGCATTCATTAAACATTTTTATACTCTTAAATTCAGGCTCAAAGTAAAGCAATTACTTACCTCTAAACTGGCATGCAGAGCACAGACCAGTAAAATTGGAGGATTTGATAACCGGAATCCATTAATTCCTTCACTTAGTTGTAATTCTGGAAAATGAATAAGTTATATTAGTGTTTTTGATTTCTTCATTTTAATGGATTGGACCTTATCTTGAAGTCTGTCCTCACGCAGTAAAATATTTCCCTAATGTGGCCCGTAGGAATGGGTCATTAAAAGGAAATAGTAATATCTATTCCCAGCTAATACTTTCAACTTCGAGAGAAGCCCAATTTTATCCAGCAGAAGACCTCATTAGCAGCTTCATGGGAACCAGAGAACTGCAATTAATTTGTTTAAATGGTGTGTGTTAAAGCCACCTTTACACTTGAATCTCTTTTAAGGCTGGCATGAGCCTGAGAAATTCCAAGTCAGCAGAGGCACGCTCACGCGGAGCAAGGAATCACGTTCCCCAACTTTATTGAGCTGACGAGACACATGGGAGGCTGCATATGCAGCTAAGTGTAGCTTCAGGCCACGCAGAGGAGTTGCCGAGACTTTGGGCTGTGAAATTTCACAAAATCTATTTAATAAGTCTACAAAGCCTCGCTGTAAGTTCTGTGTCACCGTTCATATTTCACGCTCCAGCACCAGAGCGGGAGGACGTGGCGGAGGAAATGCTTTTCACGCGCAGCAGACTGGCTCATTTTATAATGCCCAACTTCTCCCCTGTAAACTGCTCATGGAAATGAATAAACAACGTTTTTCTTCTTCTAGCAGTATTTCAAGGCAATTTGTGTCTCCTGCTGGCTTTCCATAGAGCCACTCTCTTGCATTTGGTCCGAAAACAAGGAGCAGACTGAGGCTATTAGAGAGGTGCTCTCCAGCCAAAGCCACATCAACAGGCGCCGCCACAGAAAATTAAAAATATATTAAAAACAAAGCAACCAATCAAACCAAAAAGCTCCTTTCTCATCCTGATCCCTCAGGATATTCTCCCTGCCATAGTTTAAGCTGGAACAGCCTAGCTGTCAGATTTGGGCAGGAGTCCTCTTTACGTACTGGGACAAAAACCAGTTCACTATATCAGAGCAGGTTTTTCTTACAACTCATCCTTCCCTCATGCAGGAAATTTGGAGATGCTGAAACATTAGTGGGATTTCACGATTTATGTCAGGTTGCCTTACCTTTATTTATATAATTTCTCATTAATTCCAGTGGAACTAATCCTGAAGAAAGATATTACCCCAGTGAATGATAGCAGATCCTCGCTCCTCAGAGACTTATGAATTTAATTCACTGAGATACTTTGAAAGTTTCATCCATAGTCTATAACTGCATTTTGAAGGTATTTCAGCAAAAAATCTAGGAGGAGGCAGTCAAACTCTTATGCCCACACATAAATTTATCCCAACACTTACTTTGTTAACTCCACTGCATTACATATTTGGGATGAGTTTAGCCTAATGCCTTTAACATAAATGAGGAAATGCAAAGTTCTGTCCTTTCTCCTCAAACTGCTACAAAAGTGAAGCTGGTTATATATAAATAAATCAAATAAGGTAAAATTGGGAGTGTACAAATACATACTGTTTTCCATGAGGAATCTTGTCTTGAAGTCATGGCCCCACCAGCCGATTAGCCTAAGATGTTTTAAAGAAAATAAATTAACAGAAATCTTAATATCTTTTAATTTAGCTTTGAGTAGTAAGAATTATATAAGATTAAGTGATATATATGTTTCTAATAATACATTTTATTTTTAACAATGACATAAAAATGAAATAAATTCTATAAAGAGTTAGCACTATAAACTTAACATGGCCATTTGAGAATTTCTCTTTTACTGCAAATGATAAAACACACCATATATTTCAATTAACTATTGATTTTAACAGCATCCATTTTCTCTGAATTCACTTCACAAAAACAAAAAATAGTACAGAAATATTTCCACTGTTTGGTTCCAAGGCATTAAATTCAATCCATTCTCCCCCTGCTCTTAAACTTAGTTTAATGAATATTGAAAGCTAAGAGGAGTTTTAAAATCTGACTTAGTTTCACCAAGAAAAGGACTTTTTTGGTGAACAGCAGGCAGACAGCAGGACCTTGGAAAGAGGATTGTGTGAGCATTGCCTCGTCCTTACTGTGAGACCAGTGTGAATTCTGCATACGCTTTTATTCTCCTGAACTGAACTTATTCTTCAAAAAACTTTCTGTAAAATAAAACCCAAACCAGTTTAATGAAATACTCCCTTTTTTTAAGATCATCTCCAGGGAAAAAAAAAAAAACAAACAAACCTACAATTATTTAAAAAATAATATGTCTGAGCTTGGACACTAGAATGACACTGCATTATTAACTCATATTTAATGGAAAATATGCCCAAGGATATTGCTATAAACAGTTTTCCAAAGCAGCTGGATGCACTGGATCACCTACTGCCAGGGAACTGCAGATAAAATCAATATTACAAAATCAGGGAGTCTTTCCCCACCTGCCCACTTCTTAACTCAGCACACAGTGATATCAATGATTAATAATGCCAGTCCTACTTGAGATTCGCCCATTATCAATGCTATTACAATATCAAAAAGTCACCATCACAGACTCCTTCCTGAACTTCTCAGCTCTCCAGAACTGGACATATTGGACACCATTTCTGCCAAGGCTTTGCTCAGTTTTCCCTATGCCAGATAGCAAAGCAGTTAGGAGTGAAGCCTGGCAAAACTTGTAATGATAAAAAAATCTCTATGTAAAAGTCACAGTAGATCTGCCTTCCTGGGAGCAAACAGGGCAAAGAAAGCCATGGCCCCTCCCTAAAGCGGGAGCATTTTGCAGTTTGCCTAAAAGAGCTGAGCTCTGCAGAATTAAGACCACATTTGAGTTAGAAAGTTGTTATATGAATACTGCAGAGTGTAAAATAAAGTAGCTTGTATTTTACAAAATAACGCAGGTTTTATGTTTACTTCTGTGAGCTGCATCTAAACAGAGGCTCTACAGGAAAGGCACGTTTTTTTCTTTACTGCTGCATGATGTTTTTATTATTCTAAGACCCATGAAAATTAATAGTGCAATATACATCCATTTTAAATGAGATATTGCATTGCCAAAATGAATACACCCCAAATAAAGCACAACGGAGCCTCTGCCCGAGTGACTCCGTAGCTGATGCTTCAAATCATAAAAGATATTTCAGTTATTTTATAGGAACTCTATAACATATAGACAACGTTGTACTGTAAACCCTGAATATTGTATGTTCCTGCAACAATCTGCTGATATCAACGGCACACACATTCCATGAATTTCAAAAGTTTTAAGCAGAAAAAAAATCCATGGTAAATAAAACATCTGGATTAATAGTCTGTGAGAAGGAGAAAACAATACTATGTTCCACTTGGACCACACCCAAAAAATCAAAGACAAAACACAGATCCATCAGACCATTACCCAGATCAGGGCTGATGAAAAGCTCTCTGGTTGCACTTTGAATGCTCAAAACTTGCTAATTCTGAAGTTGGCTTCAACCCAGATCTCAGCTGCAGCACCACGGAGGCAACTTGGAAAGTGAAATTTCAAAACTTTTCCAAAATGACAGAATGAAGGATTTTTTTTTTAAAGACAGTTTTAGCTGTCTTGCCCTTTCCTACCATAATCTGACAATTTGCTTTTCCTCTTTTTTTATTTTTTCTCTTTTGGCTGTTCTAGAACTTCAGAGGTGTCACTGCAGGATGTGCACTTTGAGGCAGCTCTGGTCCTACACTCTCATTGATCTAATGGTCCATATGGATGTCACATTATTTGACATTTAAGTTGACAGGCTTCAAAGCGTGGAAATTAACGAAATCTTCACAAATTATAGCAATTTGCTGTTTACAATTTTCTGTGAAAATTTTGAAATGAAGGTTGCCACTGCTATGCCAAATTTCAACCTGTTGTGATGGGAAAGAGCTAAGGTGTTAAACCCCAAACATAACGCTTTATAAACGCTCACTGAAAATAATAGGCAATAAAACTGCACATTAACTTAGTGCAGTAAAATTTCTTATTAAAGAGTTGTTACTCTGCATGCAAAGTGAGCATTTTGAACTGCAGTCACCATTTCAACTGTTCCTGCTCCAAAAACAAAGGGACCGAGGTCTAAACGGATTCTGAATTCCAAACCATAACTTTTGGGAAAATACATAAAGTGGAAGGCCATATATGATATGTTTGTGATAAAAAACACCTTAAGCATGCTAGCAATGGGCCTGTCAAGTTACATGCTTTCCGTGGCAGATAAAAGCCATTGTGGGAAGCGTGTTAAAAATCAGTGTCTAAGGAGATAAAGGTCTAATTTAGCAAATGTTCCAGTATAAAATTAAAAATGCAAATTTATTCAAACTAAGCCCCTGTTTTAACACATCACTAATCAAAATTGTTATCTCAGTGATGGATAGCTTGCGGTTGCATCATCCTGCTGCCAGTCCCAGGTACCCCCAGCAGCCTCTCAAGGCTGCTCAGCAGACACGCTCCTGGAACACCTCCACAGAGAACATCTCTCCACCCTGGAGAAAAAACTTATATGAAATCCATTGTAAAATCATGAGTAAATTAATGCCAAACCAGCTGGGCCTTTGTCTGCAAGGTGAGCATATTCTTACAAGCCCACTTCTGTTAGAAAATAACTTTTAAAATAGATTGTCCCATCCTATGCCTCAAATGAAACCATTGCCATCATAGAATGGTTTGCGTTGGAAGGGTCTTTGAAGAGAATCTCTTTCCAACCCCTGCCACTGGACCAGGTTACTGAAGGACTCACCCAACCTTGTCTATCTGTCCTCACAGTTTGATAACTCTGAGGCTTTCTCAGGGAATTATGCAGCTTCCAGTTTTGCACAATTTTTACATGTGCCACATAAAAAAACCAACAAACTGTTAGTAGCTCGGCCTCATGGAGCAAGTAAGACTATAATGAAATATTGCTGAAGGGCTTTCAAATTCCTTATTTTTTTTTACCCCAAAATGTTCTCTTGTTTTACAAATCAATGAACAAAGGTTTGCTGTGCTGGAAAATGACTGCAGAACAGAACAGTATCCTCTTATTTAGTCATACTCTCTTTAAGAACATTTACACCAGGGAACAATCCCTTCAATAAGTATTTTTATTTAGCTCATTTTCCTCCTTCATATCTGTCTGCATTAGAGTGAAGCACTGGTTGTTCATAACTTGAGTCATCTCGTTTGTAGCTGCATTAATGATGCAGGAGTGCAGGAAATAATGATCGTGATGTATGCGCAGTGTAAACATCAAAGAAGATCCAGTTAAAGAACACAGAAAAAATACAAAAAAATTTCCTTTGACCTTTGCTTCGGCGTTACAGATGATCATGCTACTCATTTATAATTTACAGCCTGGAGCAACGTGGGTCTCATTTCCCTTCTCGGCAAGAAAGGCAGGCAGAAACTCTTGAGTAGTGGTACAGGGAAATACCATTAATGTGGCCCAGCTTTCACAGTCCAGGGCAATGTGCTGGAAGTATCCTGTCATTATATTGTGTGAGATAATCATTTCATATCCAGGGGAAGGCAAGTTGAAAAGCTTCAGGAATACAGTGTGAAATGTGCAATACTTGATTTTACATTTTCCAGCTTCCCTGGGCATGGAGCAGTTTGTCTCCTCTCCCTTATCAGGGCACAAAGCGAGTTGGAAATTTCATAGTCATTATTTAGATTATATTAGGAGCATATACCAGCAAAGCATATTATGTTTATGAAAGGATGGATTAAGCCAAATCATAAACAGGCAGTTTTGGGGCAGGCTGTGTCCGCGAAGCAGCTGATGTAACTGCTGGGTGGCAGCTAAGCTCTTCATTCACACATTGCTTTAATTTTGCAAAAGCATCCAGGTGTTGGCAAAGATTTGTTTGATTTTTTCATGCTACCGTTCCAGCTACGAGAAAAAATCAGCTCTGAGGAGTTAATGAGACTTGTCACTGCTCCCAAAGTTCATTACACAGAGCTAGGCAGATCTTATGCTATGTCTGAAAAGGCAGCCTTGCGCAAGGAGAAGAATGAAAGGGCCAAAAATAATCATTAAATTCAGTTTCTTGCAGTCCTGTGTGTCCACAGCACAACTGGCTGGTTGAACAGCACATCCATGTCTGAGGACACCCTAAAGACCTAAGATGGGCAACCAAGAGGAACAAGTGCAGTATGACACAAGTTTAGAAGACAGAGGTTAACTGCAACTCAAATATCACTCTCTTGGCAGGAAAAGTGTGACAAAAACACCCATAAGGTCATAGAAATTAAACTACAAAAGAACACAGAAAGCCTGTAGGCTGGAGTCAGCCTGGAGCTAGAAACAATCCACATCTGACCATGTTTGACCATCATCCTCTGCCTAGGAGAACGTGGTGGTACCACATAACTGGTGCTGCATCCAGAGTCCAGCTTGTATGTTTCAAATGCCAGGATAAAAATAAAAATACCCAGACAACAACAACAAGAGCAAAACAACAAACCAAAAAAAAAACAAAAAACCCAACAACAAAACAAAACAAACAAACAAAACCAACAAACCAACAAATGGTACGATCAGCGCCCCAAACCCAGAAACATTTCTAAACATGCCTTACATCCATATATGAATCTCCAGCTCAACTGAAAGTTTCATTCCATATTCTGAGGTACATTCCTCCAGTTTCCTGGGCTCCATGTAATGCAGTATAGATAGAAAAAGCACCCAGGACTCAGGTCCTGAGCAGGAACAGCTCCTAATGCTGCTGCTCTCAGCCAAAGGCCAGTCCCAGAAACCAAACTCACAAGAACAGTTCTCTCAACCCCCTCAAATCCACCTTACTCTCACACAGATCTACAGACAGCTCTCCATGACCTCTGAGCACAGACCTGGTCCCCAGGCTCAACAGCTGGGCTCAACTCTTTGCATTCTACTCTGCATTAATTTTATTGCAGTTTTCTAATTGCATTTTTATATGTTTTAATTTAATTTCTATGGCATTAATTTTATTGCAAGCACATGAGCATGATTGTGTTTCTTTGGATTCAAAGCCAAAATTCAGAATAAATAGAATGACACACACACACACCAACTAAGAAAACAGAAAAACCTGCTCGTTGCTTTACATGGCACATTTTTGGCTCACCGGCTGGAGTTTGAGAAGGAGTTTCAATTTTCTTTGCTATCACAGACTTGTCTGATCACTGATGAGTCATTTGGTCTTGCCATGCCTCAAGCCCTCATCTCTAGAAATTCTGCTCAGGACTGCCCTAACTCTCCACTGAGAATACATTTGTTAAAATGTGCTCATATGTTTAGCAATGAGGACCACGTAAGGATGAAGAGGAAGATTTATTTGGAGCATCTTATAAAGGATTTTTTGATCTGCAGATAAGGAAAGGATATGTGGAAGTAAAGCTGATGTCACATGGTATCTTCCCCTCCTGTCAGCCTTTCCCCAAATTATCACCTTGCCCTCAAAAGTTGTTGCCAGTGTTATGTTTCTATTCATTTCAGAATCTTATATTTTTCCTGATCTAGATAACTTAACTAGCATTTCTGATAAGGAAAAAAAAAGACAAATTAAAAAAAAAAAACCCACCAATATTTCTATTGCTTAATTCCACATGGTATTTTACAGCTATGCTGAAACAAAACAAGGCCAAGTGGTTGGACAAGGTTATTCCACTCCACTCTACCCTCTCCATACTGAACACCCCAGCAGGGTCCTGCTCTGACCCAGGGCTCCCCGGCTGGCAGCTCACTGGAAGGGAGAAAAGACATTTCAAATGATGTTTGAAATGATGAGGGGTCTGATTAATCAAAACAAAGAATAATGGAAAAGTGGCTCCTGGTTTCACCACTGAAATCAAGAATTCAGCGATTTTAACCCCCTTGAGTAACTCTTCACATACTGAGAAGCTGTCGGTCATGGAGTAGCCCCACAGCACGTATCTATAGGGGCCAGGATTTGCACGTGGGATTAAGGGAGTTATAGCAGCTACCCCCGTTAGACTTTAGCAATATTTCAAACCTAACTCTCCCAGTCTCCTTCAGAAAACCTTGCCAAGAGTGCCAGAAGCTA
>WEIT01026723.1:1175533-1264985 GCA_013389985.1 Dryoscopus gambensis
CCTCCCTTATATCTATTTAGATATCCTTTATCCCAAATGGTAAGCTTGGACTTGTTTCATTATTCTCTTCTGTGCAGTGCCTGTTAATTTTAAGTAGGATCTGTTGTTAGAATTTGAAAAGCTTTTGAAGCCCAGGTAATTATTAGCCTCAGACTTCTGTAGTTTAGGACTTGCACACACTCTGCTGCTTTCCTTACCCTTTTCAACTCATTACAAATGTTTCCTAATTATTAAGCATATGTGACTTGTGAGCGGCGCCATACATTATTAATGGGCCAGTCTCTTAGAACTCAGTGGAAAAAAATCAAAACTCCTTATGAAAAGTTGCTACTGTGAAAGTAGTAACTTTTCATATTTAATATCAATGAGGCTTTACTTTGTCAAAGAACCAAAGTAATGTGATTGTATTAGAGGCTAATAGCATGACATTTTTCTTCTGTTAAGAGGCTTGCAGTTTCAGTACCATCTAAAGGGAGACAATTTTTCTCCTCTATTTTGAGGCTTGTCTTGGTTAAAAAATAGCTAAATTCACTTTCTGCCTAGCAGCAAGTTTTAACAGCAAAGACCCAAATCCTGAAAAACAGTCTCATCATTTAAACAATGACACTTAACTATGCAACTTCAATGGATGGAATTAAGAAACTATTCGATTTGAGTAATCACCCTCTTTCCAAAAGTAGCTGGGCCGCTCTCATCTCCCTGAGCTTTGCTATTCTTCGAGGTGGGGAATTTAACCAAACTGTCGCCACAATTCGAGAGGCTCTTGGGTGAAAAGCCTGGGCTGTTTGGTCAGTCGAGTACAAGGTGATTTACAGCTCGTGGGTACTTGAAGACAGAGGGTGCACACGCTCTTCCTGGATTGATTTTTACCTTGTTAGTCTTTTAGGCTCGACACAAGTGGGAATACACCAATTTCAACACGTCCATACATATTGCCCCTCCAGGTCAAAACAAAAGGAGATTGAGTTCACTTCTGTAGCAGGAAACAAGCTGCTGTGGTCAGGGCATGAGGAAGAGGAATGGCTGCAATGCTGCCAATCCAATCAGGCCCTTTGGAGCCACAGAGAGCTCTCCACCAAACCTCTGAGGTGCTTGTGATAAGGGATGATAATTTCATTCGCCATGATCAGGCAAAAGAGAGGTATGATCCAACAGCAGACAAAATGGGAGCCTAAATTAAATCCCAGGAGAAGATTTCACAAAAAACAAACCCCCTAAGGCTAATGAAGTTGAATTAAAAACGGTTAAATCAGCTTACGAACAACTATTATCACAAAGTGCTCATATAACACTTTCACTGGCCAAATATCAGATATATGAAAAGGGGGAATACAGCCAACAGTATGTTCACACATTTAGTAAGGGGAAATTGAATGTTCTGCCTAACATCAGAAATTAAAAATCAAGCAGGGAGCCAATTTACTCATAGAGATATTAATAAAGTTCTCAGTGATTTTTATAAAGTACCGAATAGCTCTCAATTATTTTATGGTGATAAAAAAAAGCATGTTACATTCTTTAAGAATTCAGTAATTTTTTTTCTAGGCTGTTTCAAATAGATTAAATTAAACAAGTGAAAGCAACAATCCCTCCTAGAGCTACTTTTAAATGTGAATTCTGAGTTAAAGGAGACTTGGATAGTTTTGATTACTACGATGCGTTTACTGAACTGTACAGTCTCTACAATCCTTTGAATGAATCTTTCAGGGGAGGATATCTAGACAGATTTCTAAATAATAGATGTATCTGACTGAATTTTAATATAAAAATTTTAAGATCTGGGAAGTTATGTTTCCTTGAGTCTTTGTTGTTTTTTAATAGAGTAATCACAATATTAATGCAAGACCTTTATCATACCGGAATCCTTATTGGCTAAAATGTAAGTTATCACCTCTGCTCTTTGCCTGAAACAAGAAGCAATCCACATTAGATGTGATTTTTTTTATGGCAGTGGCTAGAACTAATTGAATTCAGAGTTTCAAGTGCCAGCAAATTTGCCACAGAATCCACTAGCTGCGTTACAAAACATTTACTAAGTGATACTTTGAGGAGTTTCTCCTCAAAAAGATTAAATTTCGTCCATCACTAGAAAAGAAGAAACATGTGACTTAGGGACCTTTCTTTATAGAGCTGTAGTTGCCCAAATTTTCAGTAGCACACAAACTGACAGTCTTTTGGGGTCCAAGATAGATTTGACATGAGGCCCGATATTTGACATGAGGTCCAGTGTAAGTGCATCATGTTTGACGTGAGGTCCAGCACTGGTTCCAGGAGCCCCAGGTCCTTCTCACAAGAGAAGCAGGCGAGAAGTTATCAAATAAGGACATTTATATGAACTTATTCTTCTGTCAGAAAATAACTGTGCCTGCAACTCTGACCTTCAACACACACTGACAAAATCTCCCTGCAGTTGCTCACAAAGGGTTGCTAGAAAGTCACTCAGAATGCTGTCAGTGAAAGGAGGGATGCTGAAAAACTACAACAGGAAACTATTCCATTTTTGCTCAATAATCTGTGCAGAGCTAAAGAAAATAATAAATTATTATTCACTTTGAGCAGCTGTTTTTCACGGCCTGGGACAGAAAGAACCTAACATTTTCCCAAAACAGTTGCGCTGGTGTGATTAGATCAGTGAATTGATGTCATGCTGACGGAGAAAATAGGGACAGGAAAAGGAAAGGGAAGATTCTGTGTTTCTCCCAGCATCTCTCTGGAAACCACTCCCCAGACACCTGAGTGAGCTCTCTATGGCTGGAGCTGCCCTGCAGTTTCCACACAGTAGAAGGCAGCAAGAGGCAGCTGCCAGCGAGCACTGAAAATTAGCCCAGTGAAAAATGAGGAGTAGTCACTGTGACAGTAAAAATTTACCAGCAATGACAAAGAGGTGTGAAAGTAAGTATTTCACAAATGGAGAGTGAGAGGAAGGATGGCTTGCAGCGAGTGGGCAAGAATAGACCATATATGTCATGGAGGCCTCTGGGAAGCTCCTGACTCAGAGACATGTGGAAATGAGTAAGGAATAAAAGAAGGATGTGGATGTTCTTTGCTGGACTTTGCAAGATAAAATAGATTTGATTAAGGGAGACAAAGGAAAAAGAAAAAGATTAAGGTTTCTGACCTGGTGAGACCTTATCCTGGTGGAGTGCTGGAAAGAAGGTTCAGCCAGGAGAAAGAGGGAGCGTGAGGACTAGAAACCCTATGAACAGGTGGAAACAAATAGGCACAAGTGGTAAACCAAGGGAAAAAAAAAAAAAAAAAAAAGAAAACCGTGTCATAATCCCCCCATGCACAAACCCAGAATGCCAATTTAGCAAAAAGTAACAAGACTGAATTATTTCCTTAACCTGAGCAATGACCTTCCAATGACCTTTGAAAATGCTCATAGTTTGAATCAGGTGCTGGCTGAGACATGAATCACAATATGAGCTTATGTGTGACCCCAGAGCTGCAGCTAAAGCCAGAGAGGTGTTCAGCCAGCTCAGGGACACGAATAGCTCTGGGAAACATCCTGGGCACAAAACCCCATCCGAACCCACAGCTGACAGTTACAGGAACAGAATCCAGGGGACTTAAATGGGGAGAAACTGGTGACTATTAATGGCACAAAAGCATAAAGGCTCTTGCTGGTGCTTTCAGCTTAGAGCAATTTCAAGCCATACCATGATCTCGAAACGTATTCTATAAGGAGAAACTAGAAACCATTCCCCACTGTGGTCTAATGAACCAATAAAAAAGCACAAGCAAATCTCATTTTTAAAGGGCGTGTGCAGACTACAGGTTTAACTGAGACTCTTAGGAGGAAAGCTTCATAGAAAGTTCTGAAATTTTTGAAGTAGAAAAAGTGAAACATGATCAAATACTGAAAGTGAGTCAACATCTAGTAGGAAATCCCAATTGCAAAATTGTATTAGCTCCAGCACATTTCTGCACAGAGGTAAGCGAGCTCTTAGTGGAAATGGCAGAAGATTTACTTGAAGTTTTTTTGTTAAAAATAAACTCTTTTCTCCCTAAGACAGAAAGGTTCTCTGAGGTGGCTACGGAAACACACAGATGAATGGATAAGAGTAAGAGGAGAAATAACGCCTCTTTTTGTCACTTATTAAAAAAGCAGGCAAAGAAGGTTTTCTTTCCATTTGCTTAGAGGTGTGTGACACCAGTGTGAGTGCAGCATGTCAGGAAATTCATTCAGCAGGAAGGCTGCTGCTTTGTCTTATTGGGAAAAATCAAGACACAGCAAAGTGCTTTCAAAACTACCTGCCTGGAAGTGGAGAACTGAGGCATGAAGAGCAGGCAGATAGCAACACACGGCCTTTGAAGTGCGGGGAAAAATCACAGCAACCACCCAGACTCCAAGGAGAGCCCCAGGATCCCTTCCTTGCTAGTTAACAGGATGCAAGAGTCGCCCCCAGGCTACATTCACCTTTCCATCAGGCTAAGCCTGTTGGTTCCTTTCATGTGTTCGAGCAGTTGTGTCTTACATCATCCGATGAGAAAGTGCGAGGAAAGCAAATCTGCAAGGAACAGAGCCACCTTCCTCTCATTCCTGAGGCTGGGAGTGGGACAGGACCATGGCAGAGCACACAAAGAGTTGTCCCTTCAGTGTGATCCAAGAGGAGAAATACATGGGAGTGCACTCAGGAAATGAGAACAGCACATTTCTTCCTCACTCACCCCAAATATCCCACAGGTGGTGCAGAGCTCACACACAGAACCTTTACAATCACCCTAAAATCCAACCAGGGCAAAGATGACAAAACAAAAGAGAAGATCTTCAGGGAGGAAAGAACAAGAAGGTAATTTATAACGAGAAAAGAGGCAAGATTGCTTGAAGATACAACTTAATTACAAGAAAGGATTTGAAGGAAGAGAGAGAGAAAATGCTTGAGAAAGAACAAGGAGACAATCATGGGAGCCACATAAAAGGAGCCGAAGAAATAAGAATGGGAATAGATGATGTGAGTGCACATTAACCTCTCTCATTTTTTCTCCCAGAGACTCACTCCAAAGTTAAAAAATGCTCTTGGATATTTGCCATGCAGTTGGTGAATCCGAGAACACACCCCTGCAGGCCCATCATGGGTCTAGATTGGCCTAATAAATCACTTGTCCCAAGACAATGCAATTAAGCCTAATTAGCCGATAGCTTTATTCCTAAACAGTTTCTTCCCAAGGGAGGTTTTAACTTTTGGTTTCTAAATTAGCTCAAGGAGCTAAATTGCTCTCATCTCCTTGGCAAAGCAACAGTTCATTTCTACCTTAGTGCAGGATACTTCATGCACTCAGGGGACACGTGCTCACCTCACAAGTAGTTTATTTACGTTAGCCCACAGTCTGAGTCCAGTAGGACCAGTGAGAAACCCTTCTGGAAACAGCAGCATGTTCACTGCCATCTGTCACCACTGACTTTCCCACCTGGCTGCACTCAGCACAGCTTCGCTCCAAGTCTCTACATTGCTTCTCCAGATCGTCCCCTTGACCACAACAAGGTGCTCTCTTCTGATAAAAGCTTTCAGCAGCACTGAGCTATTCAGAGGGGACAAATTCAAGGGGTCAGTGAGATATAGACCATCTTAGCCTATTATCTGAGTAAAGCCTGAGTAAAAGATTCAGTCTGAGTAAAGAAATTATTCCCTGCGAGGGTGGTGAGGCCCGGAGAAGCTGTGGCTGCCTCATCCCTGGAGGTGTCCAAGGCCAGGTTGGACAGGGCTTGGAGCAACCTGGGACAGTGGGAGGTGTCCCTGCCCTTGGCAGGGGGTGGAATGAGATGATCTTTACAATCCCTTCCAACTCAAACCTTTCTATAATCCCTTGATTCATAGAAGCATTCTAAACAAGAGCAGCATTAGTTCTTTCCAGTACAGCAGATATAAAACAACCTCCTAAATCTTTTTATGACTGTCTTTTGCTTCCAACTCACAATCCTCCAAAGCTACATTATTTTCAGCAGTTTTACAGAAGATTCAGCTCTTTATTTTGGGGATTATGTGACTCTAATTCAAAAAAAGACTAATGTGGTATCTCCTCATAAATCAAGAAAATGAGCAAAAAAAACCTCAGCAGGAGCTACCAGTCCTAGAAGGTGTAGAGTAACCTCTTGCAAAACAGAGTTACTGGAGAGACGTTTGCCCTGGAGCAGGATGGGGACCCAGAGCACCCGGGAAAAATGGGAAGTATACGGAGTTGGAATAGCATAGTTCCTTTATCTGATGCCAGGGTTAAAGCTCACACACCAAAAAAAGTGGTGCAAGTCTCTATAAAGAAGTAGCAGGAAGCTATTTGTGCTCTGGCATTTTCATTGGCATCAAAACAGCTAAAGGGGAAGTGGTTAAGAAAAAGAGCAGATATCTCACCTCTGTATGGGAAGAAATTGGCTGAAGATGCCTTCTGTTCCTCAAAGCTAATATGAAATCATTACCTTTTTGCTTCTGGTTCTTTTAAACTTTTTTTCTTATCCTGCAGTAAAAGCCAACACATTCTTTGGACATCAGCTGCTTCCTGCACATGCAGCACTTCTTCTCATCACAGAAGCTTTTCACTTTGAAACACTACCTGCTGCTAGTGTGGACTAAAGTCTTCATAAATCCTTTCATTTTAAATTCTGTACAGTTTTCATTTAATCCTCTGCCAGGGTTTATCTATTATTTTCCTGACTGCTTTACATACATTTATTTCCCTTTCATCTGTTTAAAATGTGCCTTACTTTTACTTAGTTTACTGTCTCAGGCTCTGTTACTTTGTCCCCTCCCATCCCTTTCACCGCCTGACAGCAGAGCTGAGATCATTGACCATCTACAGCTGCAAACACCCTGCTGGGAGCACCTGAATCCGGCATCTTCTCCACCGGGTGCTCACAAATATTCACATTTCATGACGGCTAAATTGCTTGGTAATTCAAGTTATCCTTTTTATAAATGGAGAATTAGGGAGGGAGAAAAAAATATCAAAAATTAAAATGGGAATTATTCTGGAGCCCAAACAGCTAGACAAGCAAAATTTCAGTATTAGCAGGTCACTTCAGTGCTCTCTGTGTCTTGGAAGCCTCCTCCCTGCAACACTAACATGCAAACCTGGTGGCACAGGCTCAGCCTGCATTGACCCAATGGTTTCAGGAGTATTTCATAGCTCTGCTCTCTCCAGGTCCCTTTTTTTTTTTATTTGAAACCTTCCCATAAAGAAATCACTCTCACACAATTAGCCAGGGATATATTGCATTGTGATATATAGAGCAGGTATTAAAAAAGCTATTTGAGTATTAAGAGAGACTTCAAAGGAGGTGAGATCATGGGAGAACGGGGA
This sequence comes from Dryoscopus gambensis, assembly GCA_013389985.1. Taxonomy (NCBI): domain Eukaryota; kingdom Metazoa; phylum Chordata; class Aves; order Passeriformes; family Malaconotidae; genus Dryoscopus; species Dryoscopus gambensis. The sequence goes on from WEIT01026723.1 coordinate 1,182,830, forward strand.
TAAATCGGACCCACAGATGTCAGATTGATTCTGTTTTACTGCTCTAAGGAGCAAGATGGGGACTGGCAGAGGCCTACCTCACATGCTTGGGCAGAGATGTTAATTGGGCTGGTTACAACGTGTCACTTTTAGACCCATGGCCCTCGAAGTGAATTAGAGAATCATCCCAAACTAAGCCAAGGTGTTTGCAGGACAGCAGGGTGGTGTTTGCAATGACACAAAACAAAAAGGGGACAGAGGAGACTGCATCACTCACAGCTTCTATCTGATCTAAGGATCAAGCCCTCCCCTCAGGCATAAATCCTTTCCCAACATACTGAATTACCCACTTTATAACTCTTGTGGGAAGCTTGCACTCCCATGAAGAGGAAAAGCGGGACTGGTTTGCCTTTTGTCAGCTGGGGCACACCAAGGTATTACTGATTTACACTGAGTTTGGGTTGTGGAGGTTTGCAGTGAGGCAGCCCGAAAGCAGGAAACAGCTCTGGCATGGCCTCAGGTAATGATGGTAAGACTGTTAAATACTTTAAATACTTTAACAACTCTTTCACAAATTGCATTTTAAAGGAAAGCAGCAAATAAGTGTTTTGTTGTTGGGGGAGCAGGGTCTGGAGGGAGCAGCTGGAGGGGAACCCAGTTTCTTAAACTGGGCACAAGACAAAGGATACTCACAAAATTAAGGGAAGTTAAACTAAAACACCTAAATTCCTTTGGTGATGTGCAGTAGCTGGGTTTGGGGGGTTTAAAAACAAAATTTTGGACAAGCTGTTTTATTTTCAATAAGTCCTTTTTGCCCCAGCCTCAGACAGTAAAAGGCAAATATTCTGCCTCTCTGAATTACAGTCAGAACATGCATTTTCCTGTTAAGACACAATAGATTATTCCCATATAAAAATAACTACCTAGTCGATAACTTGCTGGAAATATGAAGGATGAGACAAATTAGAGAACTTTATATAGGTGGGTAAAAAGTGACTCACCTAATACCGGCCGTGAGTTTAAATTTCAGACAGTTCAAACGACAAAAAGGGTGTCAGCTGGATTGGAATTTAATTCCCTGCTTATGTGTGGGCAGAGGTGTGGAGAAACAAGTGGTGGGTGTTTCTGTTCTTGACTGAAGTTGTGTGGCCACTGGGTGTCATCCTTGATTCAGATGACAGCCAGAGCCTCTGCGGCTGCAGCGCAAAGCCTGCAACTTCCCGAGCAGTTAAATTCCACTCTATTTGATTGTACAACATACAGCAAATTGCTCTGCATTTAAATCAGCTATAAAATTGAATACTTTGACATAGACAAATTCTCCTTTGTCTCAGTGCCTTATTTGGAGACCTGAAATGGCTGGTTGATGCAGGAAAGAAGGGAAAGTAATGCAACTGGGGCATAGGAACTACAAACAATTTGATGAGTGATTATCAAATCTCGGGAAATATGAAATAACTATGATTAAATGATGCAGAGAGCCGATGCAGGAAGTTTGGAATTATATCCTTAATTGGTCCCCAGGCTGGAAAAGCCTATTCCATATAGGTAATTGCATTTAAGATATTCAGTAACCAGATTCAGTACACAAATTAATGACTAGGTATGAAGGAGCTGGTTCAGGCAAAACTAATTTAAACTCTTACCTACAATACCAAGCTAGTACCCTCAGAAAAGTTCTAAAATGTCATGAAGGAGGTAAAAAGACTGGAAGTCCGTGATATTTTATTCATTCCACCTATAGATATTCTATAATTTTTCACACTTTTCCCACTTTTCAGCATCTTCCCAGTTCCCCACAACCAACATCCACAGGAGCCACACAACCCAGGCATGGCCATGGGAACAATGCCTGCACCTGGCTAACAGGGGAGCAGGAAAAAAACCTGTCCAGAAGAAATACTCAGATACCCAGAATATTTTGCCAGTGTTCACATATAAGGATCGAATCATCTCACAACAGGTCATATGTCATCCTAATGAGTTTTCTGTTATGGGTGACTGAGAAGAACTTATCAGCGTTATTTCGTTATCTCCTGGGAGTCTAGACAGTCTGAAACCAGCACATAGAGCAGCAAAGCTGCTTATTATAATATTATTTGTCTCTGAAACCTGATTTAGTTTGCCTTCTTCAAGCTAAAATAAAAGGAAGTGCCAGCAATTTCCCCAAGCATTACAGCCAGAAATGTTTACATTTGTCAGTGCATTAAAAGTATTAATCCCACTGTTCTTAACACACATAGACAGAGTATAGCCATAGAATGGCTTAAATAACAGGTGTTTTTGTTAATGCAGCTAACCTCAGCTGATAGCTCAGCTTTCCATGGATTATACAGTCTTTCAGAACAGATCTCCATGTAATACTTCCTAGCTTTACCAGTGGATATAATTTTAATGAAAACATGCCATTGCTAAAGAGCTATTAGGCACAGAGTTGAAATTGTCTTTGATTTTGCTCACCAACCAAAGACTTCAATGATTATTCAAAATCCATTTTTAAAGGAAGATGTTAAATATTCTCTTTACACTAAGCAGCCTCATAGACATGATTTAGGGTGCTTGTTTTTAATATTAACAACACTCTCTTTTTTGGTTCTATTTAGTTAAGAACCGATAGATGATTTAAAGGAGGAAATGTATTTTAAATGTAAGCATGTGCATTAACAATTTCAAAATTTACTAAAGTTAGTGTAAAACAACCCATCTGAACTAAGTCAGATAACCGAGTTGTCTAAATGTTTACTACCCTTTTCATTGATGCAATAAATCAGTAACAAATATTAGCCCAATAAGTTTTTCTTGAAACAGGGATTTCCTTCTGTTTCTATAAATATATGCATAGATGCACATGCCTCTATTTTATGGCTAGGAATCTACACAATTTCACTTTCAGACCTTAATTTAAAGAGAAGATTCTTTCCCATTTAAACTTCACAACACCTTTTATTTGAGTATAGAAAAATACTTACGCTGGTTTAATGCTCTTGGAATGTTTTTCATGAATGTAGGCACCAGCGAGGCCTCCTGCTCCAGAATTTAAATACTGCAAAGAATAAATCAACATATTATCTGTAAATTATCACTTTCCTTCCCTCACCCTGATCTATAAAACAAACCAATTTTAACATTTCTAGTGGTTTCTAGATGGAGATCTTAGCATTTGTCACAAAGTGCTGATGGAGGTAAAAGCAGATATATTTTTTCAGATTAGTTTTAAAAGTCTCTCTCTTGGCTTACATACGGTATTTGAAGTCTAACAGGCCAGAAAATTGAAGTACATCTGAAACAGTTCCATACCATAATATATACAGCAAAGTCATCAAACAATTCATCTGACTATGACTGTTGAGTCTTAATCTCACTAGGAGTCAAAGGACCTAAAGATACCTTGCTCTGTGATCTGAAATTATTAAAGTTTAGACAAGAATATTCCCTTATTTAGGGACCTCTTCATAAAATATTATAGCTGAGAGACCTTCCTGGTGTGAGAAGTAAGAGAAGAGTCCCTGTCCACAGGGCAGATGTTTAACCACGAGCAGCATCCTTCTCACATCCACAAGACCTTATAGATGATTGCCCCTACTGTTTTTGGAACCAATCATAACAAAGGCACCATTAAAGTCAGTGTCCATCTCCTCGTTGTGGCCAATTTGAAGCTTCAACCAAGTCTTGCACAAGGGTTCAGGTGCAGTTCTTATTCACATGACCTGTGTGCTGACCCATGAGATAAGCGACATTATGGAAAACAGTGTCCAACAATGACTCTCTTTTACCTTGTAGGAGCACCAGCAGGCAAAATCTACTCCCCAGTCATGCAAATGAAGCTCTACGTTCCCAACAGCGTGAGCCAGGTCGAACCCGACAAGGCATCCCTGCAGGAAAGAGATGATTATTAGGTTACTTATTAAGATAATCATCACTGTGATGTTATTTTGAAAAGAACACCTTCAGAGCTTAACTTCCTCCCTCTATAGGCAGGCTATCTAGTGACTCTTTGCAGACGCAGAAAGCGATAGGATAAGTGAGAATGGATTTAAACTGAAAGAGGAGAGATTTAGGTTAGATGTTAGGAAGAAAGTCTTTTCTGTGAGGGTGGTGAGACATTGGAACAGGTTACTCAGAGAAAATGTGGATGCTTCATCCCTGGAAGTGTCCAAGGCCAGGTTGGGTGGGGCTTGGAGCAACCTGGGATAGTGGGAGGTGTCCCTGCCCATGGCAGGGGGGTTGGAACAAGCTGATCCTTAAGGTACCTGCCAACCCAAACCCTTCTATGATGAATCTATCAAGTCCTGTCTGTTCTGGGTTATTACTAGAAACAAGTTTTCTATGCCATAGATAGACGTAGAAATCATCAATTGTTCTGTGCTTTTCTTCAAGGATGCTTGGACAGGGTTTAGATTGCTGAGGTTTTGATTGTGCAGTGGAGTGGAATCACTTGAGACAAGTATTGAGGACAAATATATGGCACAAAAAACCCCAGGCAGAGACAAAGCAGTAAGGGACATAATGATGTCAGTTACTCATGAACAATTGCAGTCCAATACATATTTATGCCCAAGGTGTCCCTGCTATTTAAACGAGGGGGACCTTGCTCTTTGGGAATCCAAATGGATGAGACAGCAGCTTATGCAATGCCTTGATCTTTAAGAACTTTTATTCGTGTCCTTAAAAAGAAAGATTCTGTCATTTCTCTGTGAAAAGTCTTGTATTTGCCATAACCACAATTTGCACAGGACACTGGGAAAAAGGGAGTGAAAAAGCCCAACACCTAAGGACAAGAGATTTCTAGATCTAAAAGTAACAGTTTCACACATGAAATAACCACTGGATGGCAGCATTTTTAAACCAAAAAGTTCTTCCAAGCTTTGCTATTTATTTAAGAGCAGAGAAATAAAACTGCTTTTTGTGCCTGGACTACAAATTAAAATGCTATTTTGCATTTTGCTTTTAAAACACAAACAGCTTGCTTGCAAAACAGCAGGGTAGGAATAAGAGTGAGAGCACAGGCTTCAGAAAAATCCACGTCCAGTAATAAAACAAAGGGTTTTTTTTAAGAATCTCCTGCTGTTTCTTGCATGGAGGGAGCCTTAGCTAAATTATTTAAGCAGTACTTTGGTATATTTAATCTTCTGTATAAACTAGATAACAATTTGAATGAAGCAGCATTTTAAAAAGATGTGACACGTTAATTCTAATGGAGACGTTTGTGAAGTTATCAGCTTGAGAAGTTGCTCCAAAACGATGGGAAGAAAACTCACTGCCACAGCATTTACACGATGTAAACGTTGGAATCAGAGTCCCAGTAAATAGCTGTGGTGGCTTGATTTCACAGGGACACACAGAACTGAGTTAAGATAAATCAAATGAAATGGTGAAGCTAATGCAGAGAGGCTGGGGCACACTGAATTCCGATGGGAATGCTCTCATTCAAGGATAGAATGGCTTTGGATCAGAGAAATAAGCTACAGCACACTAAAGCCAATTGCCAGTGAATGAGGAGGTTCTCACAGGGTTTTAAAGAATTAACTTCAAAACTTCAGTTGACTAGATTTAAACCTTAACAGGTACATACATCCCACACAAACATTTGGAAGCAATTCTATGACAGATTCACTGGTTTCAGTGGAAAGCAGGAATAACACGATGAGAGTCTTGCAGAATGCGTGTGCCTAACGAAAACTGAACCAAATAAAAGCAACAAAATTGAAACAAATTAAAAAAAAAATGGAAGTTGCTCATAAGGGAAAATCATGTAAGAAATTTAATTCTATATATCACGTAGCAAAACCAGTTGTCTTTTCCCTGTGAGTACGTCGTAAACTCTATAAAAAGGTGTGTTCAACCTCACAATGTCAAATTATGAAAATACAGTGGATGGGAGGTAGGAGGAGACACCTTGGGACAGTTGCAGGTTGGGTGCCCTTACAGTAATGAGGCTCCACAACCACATCTACATGTGTGACCTTGACATGGACAAAATTTCTTGGGCACTGACAGTGGCTGCAATAGATTAGCTTGAACCCACAGTAGGCTCAGAGCCCACAAAAAGGCAGGTCATTGACATAACACCCATGGGTCCTCCTCCTGAACTCCTTTAGCTGCTCCCCACCACTTTGAAATTGGCTGGTAAATCCTACTGGGCACTGTTTAACTTATTATTGAGGCACAGCCTGGAAATTCGGGTTCGGTGCTGGCAGGGTTCCTGCAGCGTCTCAGAAACGCCCACTCGCTCCGGTTTGTTCGAGTCGTCATCTGCAAGATGGGTTGTGCTGGTTTGCTTTCCCAGGGAGGTGTCTGGCACTTGAGTCACACAAACAGCAAATGTTTAGCCACACAGATTGCATGGAAGAAGTAAAACAAACTGAAGCAGCTCTCCCTGCACAAGCCACGCAGAACCAGGACTGCGTGGGAACGGCGCTTCCCCAGACTGGGGGGAAAACAGAGCTCTCCATCTGCTCCGGGCAAAGGAGAGGACATGTGCTCTCCCCTGCCTCTTCCGTTTTATTCCAACATCTAAAAGTCATTTCTGCAAAGTGTCTGGGTAGCTGCTGATAACCAGCAGGTAACAACTCAGCATGGACAATGACATTTGGAGAGAGGGAGAGAAATGACAGCTTCATGCCAGCAAAGCTGGGACATTTAGAAAGAGAGACAGGAAAAGAAATGAAGATGAAGGATCTTAAAGCTCTTCCTACTGGGACTCAAGAGATTAAAATATTTTACATAACGGTACGGAGTCAGTGGAATGTACAATATAACTTATGAAATGAAAATTGTGTTTGAAAGGTAGAGTCTCCTAAAAGTCAGCCATTTCTTCACTTGTAGAAGAATAAAACAACTCAGCCTCCTCCATCCTCTAGAGCAGGCTTGAAAGTATGAAACAAGGAAAACTGTTACATCCTCCTCAGCCTGCTGATGAGTATCTTGCACAATATGTAGTAATTTTGATTTATCTGAGAGACCTTAGATGGAAAAATAGCCTGAGGTAATTTTTCAAGCTTAATTTAGTTCATTTAATATTTAATGACTTAATGAAGCTGTCTATGTGCAGAGCTTTCACTCTGGGAGGAATCTTAATGTACGCAGAGAACTTAGGAAATTGGCTTAAAAAATGTAAAAGGAAATCAGTAACTTAATTCATAAATGATTGACCTCAAGAATCCTAGGACATTTTCCAGGCCTCGCAGCTCAAATCCCTAGCCAAGCCCTGATAGGGCACAACACTGTGGGATTTTATTCCAACTGTACATTAAAAGAATTATTAAGACCATCTGTGTAGGACTTTTGTCTCTGACATACTGGCTGACAAGTGATTTTTTTCCTTCTCTTCTTCTCAAATGACATTTTCACCTTGTATTTTCCCCTTCTGACTCGTTTTCTTGTCAGCTCTCCCCAGCCTATTTTCTGTTCAGGAGCACAGGGTTATTCACCACCCTTCATCCTTGGGAAGAAGAACCTTGCATTTTTGCTACAAACATGACTTTTCCGTCTTATCTGCTTTTAAAAGGACTTTCAGCCCATCTGGAACAATATGTTGTCTATAAAACAATGATGGTTTCATCAGGTCCAGAAGTTCTTGAAGGAGATATAATCTATAAATCCAGTTAAACCTACAGACATATAGATGCCAATGACTCTGGTTCAGCAGTTGTTTTTTTTCTCCTCTAATCCAACAGCAGCTCCTAACCCCAGCTCTGGCCTGGGAAAAGAGAAGAAGAGCCAATGGCTTTTGAAGACCCCACATTTTGGGCATTTTGATAAACAGAAGCCCTGAGTCCAAGAGAAGCAGCAGGGAGCAGAAATGCCTCTTAACCAATATTAAAACAGCAACTCCCCATGAATCAACGATTTTGTGGCTGTTCAAGTAAATATTTGTCATATGCAGATGCTGAAGTGTGGTGTAACAGTTTGTTACATAGAGGGTTTGTATAAACATATAAACATCACTTAACCCGGGGGCAGAATGTGTAAGGACATTGAGCTGAGTGTATCTGACAGGAGGGAAATAAAAACACGGCTGGCTCATGCTTTTCAAGCCTTAAGGGTACTCAAACAGTTCTTCAGGTTGAATTAATTTTGCTTTTTCAGTATACTAAAGATACTTTAGTTTGCGGATATACCTGGATCTCAATCCTGCCCACTCAAACCACAAAGACACTAGCAATTCCATTTGGCAGGGGTTTTTTTCTCCCTCTTGAAAAATCTGTGGAAGAAGAGATTCATGTCTACATTATGTCATTTCTAGCAGGCATTCAGGTGGAAACAGACCTTTGACACCTACTTATTCCTGCTGGAATGCTGAATTTCTGTCACAAATTGCTCTCCTCTTCAGGAACATGATATAGTCTCCGTGTAAAGTGTGTGCTGTTTTTGTGTTTATCCCTGTGGAAGCCCATACCCCTGAGTTAAGATTATTATTATTTGCAGTGCCTTACAGAAATTTTAATGTTTCTCCACCAAGTCCTGGTTATCTCCTCAGATTTTATAAACATCAAACACATTTTCACTCCATGTAATAAGCTGTGAGTGATTACTCTCTGCCAGAACACCACTTTGGGGCAGTTTAGAGCTATCAGTGAAACTGCATCTTTTCCACATACCCAAATGTGCAGCCCACAGTCCAGAGAGCATCTCTGGAGAGGTGGTAAAGTGATAAGTTTTTTCTCAGGTTGTTCATCTTTATGGAAAGGCAGAAAGATTTCTCTCTCTTTCTCAGACACCTTTCAGACACATCACGGAGCAGATTTCTGGGAAGCAGCACTGAATGCTTGTAGGTGTTGGCAGCTGAACGAAGGCCCTGCTGCCACCAGGAGAGAGAGAGTAGAGCAGTGGGTGGCATCATCCTGTTAATAACCTGTCTTTCCTTTCTAACATTCCAGCGTGGTGGAATTGTGATATTTTGTGGTCAGCACAGCACTGGCAGACACTCCAGGAAGCACCATGACGGTGCTGCTTTTGGAGCTCCTACACAAACCCACTTCCCCTGCAGCTGACTCCCCACATTTCTTTTCACCCTGCTTTTCTACATCCGTGTCAGAAGTTGGTTTTGTTTTGTACTGTTTTTAACACCAGGTGCTGCTCTGTGAGAACGTTCCCTTTTTATATCCCATGGGCCCTGCACTGGCTCTCACACCTGCTCTGCTCTCCCAGGGGGGACTTTACCATCACTTGCCATCAGCATTACTTATGCCCTGATGTCTAGAGAAAATTCCACTGCCAAGCCTACAACTACAGAAGATGTATAGTGTGTTGTGAGGTAGGAGCCTCTCCAGGGAGTTAAACCATTAAATATAAAGAGTTAGCTGGTTTGCCAAAAATCCACTGATACTAAATAAGTTTACCCTCCAGTGGTTTAATCTTGTATGAGATAAGGTGTATCCAGTAAAAGGCTGCCACTATGGAAAGTCTGGTGACCTCCTGTTGATAAGACAACTTAATTAAAAACTATTTTCTCCTGGATTCCTAAGGCAACTGAGATGGTTAAAGAGTTTTACAGCTATGTCCACAGAATACACTGCCTGCAAGCTCTGGAGGCTGAGTCATCACTAAAATACACTCATCTTGTGATGCTGATGTGCTCCACATTGTGCCTGTCTCCGAAAAACTCATCAGTGGAGCCTGAGCGGTGCTGGCTCTATGGGGAGCACACCTCCCTGCTCGTGGGGGGCAAAAAGTGCCACGGTATGGCAGCAGGAAAGGAGTAAAATCATGAAAGTCTGTCAAAAAAGCTCAAAAATCTTACAATAACTTTCAAAGAGAGATTAGAGCTGTGATTGCCTCCTCCTCCTTCTGTACTGAGGCTCTTGGTATTCTACCCTTCAAGAAAAGCCATGTCAAAGTTAATTGTCATGAATTACCTTTTCCAAATAGTTTAAGACTCATCTGCCTGAAAGATTGTTCCCCCGGGGCTATTTCTTCATGCAGCACACAGTCCCCAAAGGGTCTGGGCACAGAGTGCTTTTACATTTTACCAGAGCCCCACAAATTTCAGTTTTGTTCTAAAAAAAAAAACAACCCAGAACAACTGACGTTAAAAATATTTCACACAGAAAACCGATCTAAAATTGTATGAAAATGACACGTGTGGAGCAGTCAGTCCTACCTTTTTTTGGCCAGCCTTTGTTATTCTAGGGATGTCAAACAACTGTCCAGTGTAGTACTGCACCCCACTGAACATAACAACAGCAATAGAGTCCCCTTCCTTCTCAATTACAGCCAGGATATCTTCATTCCTCAAGGTCTCCTCCCCCTAAAAGAAAGTTAAAGCACATATTTTACATCAACTCTGGCAGTAATGAAACTGTCATTCCTTATTTCATAATCTATATTTTACCATGAGCCAGGCTGCTTGCATAAGGAGATCAAAAGTAAATCCTTAGCATGGTAATGATATACAAAGGTATATGAAGTAGCCTATGAGCAAGAAACCTCAGAAAAAAAAAATCATTAGCAAGTGAATCTTGGAGGTGCCAGTTATAAAATGTCTATTCACTTCATACTCCAACATACTTCATACTCTTTAATACTTCTGACAGTTTTAATTTACAGTCAAAAATTCCTGGTGCAGACAGAACATCTAATGATTTTTAAGTGGCATCTGAAATTTGTGACACCCACAAGGCTTGAAAGTTGTCTATCAGTTTCACTCTCTACTTTTCTGGCAAACTTGGTATCCCACAGGAAGCTATTATAAACCTGCCATATTTATATTTCAAAAACAATATGTCTCACATCATCAAAAGCACAAAAATCCCCAAACCCGTGGTCATTAAATATAGAAGAATTTCAACCGCAAGGAAAAAAAAAATCAACCTCATTTTTGATTCTTTATAGGAAAATTACTGCCCCATCCTCCTCCTGTCTTCCTAGCAAGGGATCTTGTAAAACATACCACCACCTAGGGATCAATTAGGCAGTGAAAACCTAGAATTAAATTAGACTTGTTACTGAAAAAAGCTTGGGCAAGATGGTTGAATTGCAAGGGACTGTTATTATCTCAACAATCTCTGCAAATCTATCAAGCGTTCAGGAGTGGGCTCTTTACTCACAAGATGACTCAGATTTCAGAAGCAAAAGGTCACCCTCGGTTTATAGTTAGGTGACAAAGTTCTTAATGCTGCAGAAGTGAAGCGAGGCAGCCTTTCAAATTAATCTGAATTGCATATTACCGAGAGCAGACCTTTCCCTCAGCCTGTGCTGATGCAGACACAGTGGTGCTCCTGTCGTGGCAATCTCTTACCTCAGGACACTCAAAGGACATTTGGCATTCTCAATGAGTTACTGTATTTTGCAGGTGACTCAGGATGCTGGCAGTTCTTTTGGAAATAGGAAAAGTAGAGAAAACAGCTTTTTCGTTGTTGTTGTTCTTCCAGGAAAACTAACTATTGAGTCAGCGATTATAAAATGGGGTTTAATATCAAAAATATACGCTGAAACATGTCTGTTTATGATTCATAAATTTTATCTAAGTTTTAATAAACACAGATAACAACTTCTGCACTAGAATATTTGAGAATAGATGCCTGCTTTCAGATGAAATATATTTCTGCCCTTGCTGGCAGCAAACAGACGTGACAGATTCCTCACCGACCTGCCGTGGCTGCAGCAGGATCATGCTTTTCTCCACATCCAGCCCATGCAGTCGGAGCTGGGACTCAACAGCATACTGGAAGAGAATTCCATGCAGACAACATTAACACAAATACTTGATAAACAACTACAAAAAAAGAAAAAGGGACAAACACATCAGAACTTCAAAAAGGTGTTCAGATGCCTTGCCTTTCCCTAGAAGTAATGCTTGAAAGCATAATCCAGCTCCACTGAGAAATTCACAGATTTCCTTTGGGTTAAAAAAGAGCTGAATTTAATTCATGTGAGAGACTGCAAGGACAAAATCAAAGCCTGAATCCCACAGGATAAATCCGTGGAGCAGAATGAGGGTGGAGATGGGACCCTGAGCAACCTGATCCAGGGGGTGGCATCCCTGCCCATGGCAGGGGGGTTGGAACATGATGATGATCTCGAAGTCCTTTCCAACCTAAACCACAGCATGGTTCTGTGATGTGATGGATGTCCTTCAGCAGAGGCCAGAAAGCCAAGCCTGCAGGGATAACAGCCAGGGAGAAGAGCTTTCCTTCTCCAGGAGCCCTGGGTACCCGCATGCCCTGCTGCCACTACAAACGAGGTTTGGCCAGCACACACATCCTGCCCTGTGACGGTCTCACCTCTTCTATTTGCCGCACAGCTGGGAGGAAATAAGAGCTTTAAACTCTCGAGCTATTTCAAAGATCCTATCTGCTGATTTTATCGATAAATAATGGTCCTGAAGATCAAATAACAATCATCAAATAACAGTATAAAAGAGTTTAGAATTTCACGACAGGAACTGAAGCGATGACAGTTGCAGAGATTATTACTGAAGTGCCGTAGAAATTTAAGAGGATAGAGTGTAAATGTACAAGTGCAAGTGGAACAAATGTGGGATTAATCTGAACATTACTTAGAATAAAAGCAATTTGAGGTGTATACATCTGTGCCAGCATCTTCATTACAAATAAACCTGTTAGTGGCCCGAGTTGCTTTTATCATACCTTAGAGATCAAATTTGTTATCAGTTTCCAGGGGTTTACGGTGCTGATGATAAAGTAGTAGTGGGCCACAAACCCAAAAATTAATTTGCTCGAAGCTCTGATGCACGGGCTATTGTCTCCTATTTTATAGCAGACAAATTATGTTTGAACTATTAATCTAAAGTGCTAAGAACAAACATTTCCATCTCTGTCTGGGGATATATAAGTGTTAATGTTGTGAGTTTGTATTGATTTGGTTTCATAAAGTAAAACAGCAACAAGAATTAATAAAACATTTACAACTTTAGTTGATTTAGGCCAGTAGTTTGCTCAATGTCTTTAAAAAGACTAATAAATCAATGCACCCATTCAATCTTTTCCTCTTTCAACACTTCGTATTTGAACAAAAGGAATAAAGCTACGATCTGTAAAATATGCTGAGCTCAAAAGCTTCTGACAGATTTTTTTTATTGTAATGTTACTTGGACAAGATGAGCTAATAAATATTCAAATCATACTACTGATATTCTTTGGAAAAATATGATTAATAATACAAATATGGTGAAATATTAATTTCTTACATGGTCAGAGGGAAAGGCTCTTGCTTCTAGAAGAATTTTATAGCGTCTTGGAGTAGGCTTAAAGAAAGATAGCTGTTAAGGAAAAAAAAAGAAAGAAAGATAGAAATTTATCTAAGCAGAGATGAGAAAGATGTTCCCAGCATATAACTTAATAAAGACTGCTTTACTTTTATGCCGACTACAGAGAATCCCCCAGAAATTACAAATATTTCTTTGTCCATATAACATTTATCAAAGCAGGAAAGTGTTATAATACTGTATTTCATATACCCATAACAAAGGCCACCAAAACCCAGCAGTGAAAACTTGCACTTACAGGAATCAATGGCAAAGCTTTGACTGCAGCCAGGGAAGCTGGGATTTCACCCAGCTCCATCCAGCAAGCAAAAGCAGCAGCTGAAGAGTAGCAGGCAGTGAAAAAGAATTGGAATTACATTTCCGCCCTAAAACTTTAGTTATGGAATCATCCCTTACTCCGAAGCAAGGCTGACCAAAGTCCTGATCTCAGCATCTCCAGGTGGGTGGTCTTTTCATCTCAGTTTCTGGCAAGCTGGGCTGGTCACCGTGCCAGGAGGAGCAGGAAGACTTGCAAACCCTCCTGCTAAGTTGGCTTGGGTTACACAACCTTCTGCACGGTCTGCTCAAGAACGTCACACCTAATTCAGGGCAGAGTAGCCCCGTGAATTGGCTTGTACTGAGCCCCATCCTGCCCTGCTCCAGGTTCATTAATTTAATCAAGGTAAGAGACACGTCACAGAGGAGCAGATCCGAGTTATAAACCTTGCTGTGTGAACCACACGAAGTGAAGCTTCACACCTGCACTCGGTTGAATCAAATCTTTGGAAATTCTGGAGAAACAGAGACAGGCTTTATGTAGCCACAGGGACACCTGAGCATAAATAAGACACATTTATGGCCCCTATGTCCTGCAAATCAAAATGCTTTAGCACATTTTAGGCACATATAAAATAGCATAACTCTAAGTTTCATCGCTTGCATGCAACTGCATTTAAAGCTTGAGTGATATTACAGCTTTGTCTTGCTCACAGTTTCCTGTTTCCTTAACTTTGAAATTTGGTGTGGAATTGAAATTTGAGAGGTTACTTGTAAATGTTTCTTAAATAATAAGGTTTTCTCTGGTAACTGACATACAACACACGTGAGAAGAGCTCAAACTTCCCCTACAGAGTCCTTGAAAATGTTTCTCTGTCCATCTTTCCTGCTCAGTATTGAGTCAGGCCAGGTCTTGTACAGACATTATTCAAGATACAACTCCGAAGGCTTAAAAAGTTAATCTGTCACCCAGTGCTGTCTCTGTGAGGTCCTCAGGAAGCACTTTGCTTGCACACACAAAGGAGAAAAATACTTGTCAACACAACATCAAATATACATCATAAAGACATACCATCAGAAGGTGCAAGTTAACAGTCAGCCCATTCATTAAGGCTATTTCTTGTCTTTTGGCCCCTGAAATAATAAAAAGATAAAATTTCTTTAAAATTTCAGAGAAATGTAAAACAGTGGTGAGAAAGCAAAAGCATGAGTTCAGTCAATGTCTCTCCAAAGACTGGAAAGGAAACAAACGTTTGAGGTGTCATCAGAGTGAAATAAAAAGATTTCTTTGTCTCTCTATACTGCACTGGCAGGAAAATATTTATTTTTTCAGGTCAGATGCAGAAAACAAAAAACAATGAAGTATTTCCATTTCCCAGAAAAATACCAGTGGATTTATTATCTTGAATACCTCAGACAAGTCGGGTCACAAAGACTATGCATAAAGCAAGACTTGAAGACTTATTTTTTGTCAGAAGTTCATATGTAACACAAGTGAGAAACCATACTGAGATAATCATCTATTGTAAGTAGTTACTTTAATGTCAAGATAAATCTCATCTCTAATTAAAAAATAAAATAAGCAAGATTGACCTATTGGATATAACAGTCCATCATTAATGTAGCAACTTCACGAGAAGCCATTCCCACATTGCTCCAAGGAGGATAATAACAGATGCATTTGGACTACAGCTAATCACAGGCAGAGCTAATTAGTAACAACTAATTGTTGTTAGCAAGCATTTGGTAACAAATTCTCCAGCACTTGCCAACCCCTGGTGAAAGGTTTTAGGCAGGAGAGGGCAGCACCAAGATATGGAGAAAATCAATTCCTGTTTCCTCCTGGTTTGCTTGACGTCCATTGTCGAAGAGCAGAAATTCACCCTTGAGAGAAATCAACTTCTGAGAGTTTTCCTCAGGTGAGAGATGGGCTCACGCACCTTGTCTTGGTCATCACTCAGCCACGGATTCACCCAGTGCGGAGAGAGGCTGCAGACAGGGAGAGAGGAAGACAAGCAAGCAGGCAGGAAGGGCAGCAGCCACCCTTGAAATTGATAATGAGGAAGGAAGACATGATTTGGGGATAAAAAAGGGTAAGGAGGGCCACAAGAAAAGGAAAGCTGAATCCTGAATTTCTCCCCCTGTCTTGGGGGACACTTCCCACACTCCCACCATATCCTAAAAAGTTTAAATTCATAGGGTGAGTGCTTTCTCCGTGTAGGAAAGACATAACCATGGCTTCAATACAATACAGGCAAATGTAGCCCAAGAACATGGAAATCTATAATTCTAATTCATTCATAAATTCCTCCCGAGAAGGCCTCAGCTTCTGCCAGCACAGGAAAAGCCGAGCACCATTCTCATTGAGGTGTTCAAGGACATTTCCATGTGTTGCTGAAATCCCCACATTTTGGATAGAAGGATTCGGCAAATAATGCCAGTGGCTTTGAATAATCAGTCCAGGGGATGAGCCACAACAAAAATGAGATGCCATTTTTAAGCTCCCTCCTCCTTCAGACACCAGGAACATCGCCAAGTTTGTGGAAAGAAATATATGAGGGACTAGTCCTTCATATGGAAAAATAAGCTTTTTTTCCTCACTTAAACTCCTCTCCTTTGCTTTCCTTTCTTCCCTCTGATAGCATTGCACCTGCAGGCTCCACGCTGCTGGAAGAGGTCACCTTGGGGCTGTTCTATTGCAGATGCAGGAGACAGCTAGAGAGAGTGATTGCAGCTCAAAACAGTACTATTTGCAGTCTTAATATTTCTATGGAACTCTTGAGGCTGAAAAAAGGGACAGGATCAAGAAATGGTATTGTTCTTATTTGTCCCTCTGCTCCTTCTGTGAAATCTGGGGCTTTCACAGAAAATTCTGCACGAGCAGTCCTCTGCCTGCTGTACTGATTCTGTACAAAACGAATGGTTAATCTGTAGATCACTTTTAGCTGCATGCTAGCATCCCAAATTAAATATGACACTACATTTGTCATGTAAGTCTTGGTCTTCCGTAAATTATATATTTATTAAAAGCCTTCCATTATTGAATTTCATGCCCACAAAACAAACCTCATCCATGTCATTGGAAAACTGTTATCCTTTATAACCTGCACTGCATTTCAGAAAACAACCTTTCCGTGATCCAATTAACCTATTACAATATTCAAAGACCCTGCACACGGGAAACAAAATTATGTTTGCCTTCCTTATTTCCTAACTTTATACCATATCTGCAGGACAGGCTAAAACCTGTATGTTCTGCGTGATAAATCTCCTCTTTAATAAAAGGAAGCAGCGTTTGCAAAGTACAACTTCAGAGACAATTATGATTGCGTTAGGCAGACACTGCCATCCTTCTCCTCTCTGACTGCTGGGGAAGTCTGATCCTCGACGGAGTAAGTAAAAAGCATTTTGTAAAATGATTGGAAAAAGGCTAAGGGCCCCAATTTCGAAAACATTTTGGTTATTTCAAATAATCCTTATCACTCAAAGTCACTCCAAATCTGCTCAGCATTCAGTCTTCCCTCAACAGAGACCTGCCCGAGCACATCGTACAGCAGCAGCCACACAGTTAATCTTGTTCCATCAGAAGGTGATCCTGCCAAGGTTGTAATGTTTTAATAAAGTCTGGTAGGAGAAGCAGAGATTGCCTTCACTGTGTTCTGCCACTTGGTGTGAGCGCAGAAAAAAAGCTTTGGCCTCCACTGACCTTGAGTCTTCATTTCACAATGTATTTACTACTGTAACTTTCACTGAACAAGAAAATGTGACTGCATTTAATAAGCAAGGTGTTCGTGCACTATAAACCATTAAACAGACAAAGGTGTTTTACGGTCTTTGGTCCATTCCTGAATAAATCTCATCAAAGAGTTTTACTTCCTACCACTGCTCAGGGTGAGAAATGACAATTCTTCCTCCTCTTCCTCCTCCTCCATAACATGTTCAATACTGAATAAAAAGCACAGTAAAATTCTGTTATTGTTCTTACATTAAAGTCAATAAGAAAATAAATTCAGAATTCATTCAACTACATACTCATACATAATCAATATTATTTTTTGTTGGAAAATGGCACTTAAACATAAATTTTGAGGGTTGGAATTTTGAGATCCCTTCCAACCCAAACCATTTAATGGTTCTGTGAAATACTACATTCAAAGAGAGCATTTTAACATAACTTTTTTCCTGTATTTATTCTTCTAGCCTCTTCACTAGTGCCTAAAATTTTAAAAATTGGAATTTACTACAATGCATCCATTATTTGGGAAATATTAATTCATCTGCATTCTAAGAAACACTCACTTATGTCCTGAAAAAAGCCACGAGGGTATTTTCTAAACAAAACCCTGCACATAGATTTGAGGGCCAGATGAGTGCCCATAACACACTTTACAATTCAATCAAACAAAGCCCTAAAAATTCTGGAGAACAGAATCCAAACCATGCCCTTTATCTTTGAGAAAAACGACAGGACTAGAAAACTCTTCCCACAGAAATAATCTTAAAAAATAAAAATTAGGTTAGTGGTAGGGTGACTTCAGTCTTAATTTTCATTGAAAAATTAAAATATTTGTTTACCATTAAGAAAATTTTAATAAGTTCATTGTGGTTAAGCCATGGTGTTGTAAAAGCACCAGTGTCACATAGAGCTCGGTAAATAGAAGGAAAGTAAGGAGATAGACAAGCAATTAGATGAAATTTAAGCAAAGCTCTCATTTCCATCTCCTTACACCTACAATGCATCTTTTAGTTAAATTAATATTAACATAGAAACTTAGTTGGCAGCCTCTACAAGACAGATGGTTAAGGGAAAAAGGGTCCCAGCCTCGTTCCCTGCTTTCTGCAGTGACTCTTAACCCACCGCTGAGGCCAGAGGGACGCTGGCAGTGGCAGTGGCACGAGGTCAGGGCTCAGCTGCCACGGGGTCCCCATTTTGCAAACAAAGCAGAGGCAAACAGAAGGTGATGCAAAGAAAGAGGCTTCCAGCTGTCCTTTGTGGAATCCTGGCTCTCTCTCTCTCTCTCTTCTGGTTACATGAAGAACATAAGTGGTCTTCTTACCTTGATTACTAATTTAGGTTCCTGGGAGTAGGACATAAGAGAAATTCTTGACTGCGTGCTTAGTTAAATTCAAGCTTTCCAGTTGAAAATTCCAAGGCACCTTTCCTCACCTATCCACAGCTTCCTAGTGAAACCCTACCAAAACAAGAATATCCACTGGCCAAGGGAGATGGGTCATACTGAAGAAACCTCTAAATTAGCTGTGTTCAGAATTTCAACACTCTCCAATCCTTTATACTTCCACATTTTTATGTTCTATGATGCTTAATGGAGAGGGTGCTGAGCTTGCCCTTGAATGGAATGAAAGCAAGAAAAGTAACTTCTTAACCTCCTAAGCAATACCACGTACAACAATAGCAACTTACAAATTCAGAACCCCGAGTCTGCATTTTAGGTTATTTTATTACGTTCTGAAGATGGGAATTTTCTACATGGCCCAGTGATGCTCAGTGTACCCACACTCATATTTATATCGTCTCAGCGTTCACATCATGGATAGGCCAACTACAACAATAATTTATTACAATTGTTCTGCTCCAATAACAACACCCTCTATTATAGCTATTTGGAAACTTCATAAAGAATTCAGAGAGGGATTTTATTTATAAGTTTATAAATAAACTTGTCATGAAACATTCTTTAATGTCTCTGCTTCCAATTGTTCTGCCTCTATTTGCTTTTCTTGAAGGAGAAAAACCATAATTTTCTCATTGAACACTTGTCTGCAGTTGGAGGAGAAATTACGATACAATATCTAGGATACAGTAGGTCAACATTTTTCCTTAGTGATGGCGCAAATGAATGCCTGATAATTCAGTTCCAACAGTCACTACTGAGAGTTGTCTTCAACACCTACATTGAAATACGGGCCAAATCTCCCCAAAATCTACTAACCTAGCCTTGACAACAGCTGGGATGGATAGAAAAAGACCCTGTCAAGATAATTTGTCTTCCCTCTTCAGAGACAACTCTGAAGGAAATCCCAGTGAAAGACAATTTCAGCATCTACACAAAGTAAGAAATGATAGAGGAAATTTTCATGTCCAGTCAGCCGGCTGCTTTCATGGCAAATTCACCAGCAGGAGTCTCCAGAGCTCCTCAATCTCTGGAATAACCGGAAGCACTTCCTGCCAAAGTCCCTGCAGCACTGCAGGCTCCTCAAGGGGTACCACAGGGTAATGGGAACTCATTGATAACAGGTCCTGCCCCAAATATCTGCTCCACTGACATAAGCAGCTCTCAAATGTGAGTCTGGATTTAGTGGCAGGGAAAAAAAGCAGAAAATGTCTAGATAGAAATCATTTTTCAAAGGGGAAAGTTCATCATTTTATTTCTGGTAGAGTGACTGAGATTCTGCAAAACCAAGCGCCCTTTAAAAGGGATTCATGTGTTAGTCCGAGTGGTTTATGATGCTCCAAGAAACCCTGTGCTGCAATTAGTTTCACAATCTGCATATGGTCATACATTATCACATATACTCATCTCCTAAATCACTCACAGCCTTAAAATAAAATGTTAGTCCACTCACAAGAAAACCTACTTTCAAATACAAGAGTAAAAAGAATGAAATTCTGCCCACAGAGTTTCACGGTTTTGAGTTTTAAAAGAAACCAGATTTGGTTTTATTCTGGAGAAAGATTTTCCCCTGCAGTTCACACCTACCAACCAGCTCAGCCATCAGGTCCAGGATGCACTCGTCTGCCAAAGCCCATGGGCGCTGGCCATTGAAATGGCCATGGACACCTCTGAAAAGGAATGGAAAAATGATGAAAATGTGCAGTATTCTATTTGAATCAGTTGTAAGAATCACATTTGATTTGGAGACTCCACATTTGGAGGATGGATGAGGAGGATGAGACTTGCCTAAGCTGAGCACAACACTTTTCTCGTGCCATTAAACCTCAGAGCAGACATTTTATTGGTTTCTGACAGGATTTCGGGTGCTTGAAAACTATTTATTTTGACCCACAAAATTCCTCTAGAAATTCCTCAGAATTAAAGATGATAGCTTTTTCACAAGGCCCCTGGAAGTGGCTGCATGGGATCTGGAAGCCTGTAGGGACAGGCAAGCTGAGACACGGCATCCCAGTGTGGGATGGCACCTGCTAACCCAGGCCCACATCACTGCATGGGGAGCAGAGATCACCCCACAGACTTCCCCAACCGGCATTTCTGGCTGAACATTATTATATGGTGCAGAGGATGAGAGTTAGATACTGCCTTGCCCCCAGACAGGAGTATTTCTTGTCAGGGACAATTTCCATCCTCCTGTGTCTCGTGTCCAAGCTCACCCTTCTACATGAACCAGAGGGTACTTCATGCAGGTGCTTCCCTGCACAGAGCTGCTTGCTAATTTTCATTGTTTCTCTTCTCCCTGAAAAACTGGTCTAGATCTAAGTGTACACAAAGTTTTTTGGGTTGACAAAGGCTATTTTAAAGCTTTATATTGCAAACTGCACCTGTCTACAGGGGATCATATGGTCACCTTAAACCCAAGTGTTGTTCTACTCTGAAGTGACAGATAAATAAATCCAGTTCTGGATTATGTGCTCTGAACTAGATTTTCCTTCAATTACAACAGAGAAGGAAACTTCTAAGGTACTACCATGCATATATAAATAAAAAATTGCCCAGTTTCTTAAACATGCAGGGTGTAGAGTACAGATTTAAATGCAAATGGAAGCAGATTGAGAAAAGTAATAATGGTGCTAATCCAGGGAAACATTGCTCTGGGCTCCCATCTCACACTGGATGATTTTCATATTTGCCGAGCACCACAGGGTACTTGTGGAGTTGGAAACACCAGGCTGCATGAGGCTGAGTATAAAGCTGTTTCAAAATAAGGACAAAGCCAGTAGGAAGCCGGGTAGAGAGCAGAAGCAGCCCTAAAAGCTTTGATGTGAGAAAAAAAGAAGAAAAAAGTAATAAACCCTTTAAAGAAGAACTGGCCCACAATGTTCACTTAAAATCATGGGAGGACAGCTGGCAGATGAAGACATGAGAAAGGAGGGTGCATGAGACACTACCCCATTCTCAAGGCTATCTAAAAGATTGGATTTCCCTATCCACCTCATACTTTCCCTTCCCAGGTAGAGTTTCATTCTGTCTCCCACAAAAATTATCCGGGCATTTAACCATCAGACCCTTTTTGATTGACTTGGGTCTAATTCATGCCTCCTAGGGATATTTCCAAAAAATAACTACAATCCTAAAGAATAGGGGAGCTGCTGCAAAAAGCACAGTTGTATTAACCATTTCAAGCCTCTCATCCCTGAAAAATAACATTTAATTTTGGACTAAATTAGGTCAACAGCTGAAGGAGTGCACAGGTACAACTGAACATCTCTTACAGATAAAATAACATCCCTCTGTTCAACAAGTCCTACCCCACACAGACAAGGAGGACCCAGCTCCTCAGTTTGGGTAAGGTCATGGTGCAGCAGCTGACTGCTTTTGTCCATTTTTGAACTGCTCTCTGATGAGTCCTCGACAGCAGAGAGCGGGCACCGTGAAATAACCCTCATTTACAAGAACATTTCATAGATGAGGAGTAAAGGCAGTAGGTATGGAGGGGAAAAAATGCCGTGAGGGGCAGGATTAGTGCTAAAATTTCCTCCCTTCTGTCAGCCCACAATGCAGCTGCATTCCCTGAAGACAGGGGTATACGTTTCACAAACAGCAAGACATTTATTGGTAATTTCCTGTCTTATTCTTAAGTGTAATATAGCGATCAAGGGACTTCAGGATAATAGAGACTGTTAAAATAAAACCCCCACAGATTTTCAGTGGCTCCCAACCTGAGGGAATCTGTATGTCTGAAAGAGGATAGCAAACATAATAAGATGGGAAAAATAAGTCCTAACTACCTCTGGGATTCTCTTTCATTAGCTTTCCCTGATTTTATAGCCATTAGTGTCATCCTAATGGGAATTTACTAATGAAAATTCTCTCTATCAGCACACAGGACTATCGAAATTTCCGAATAAATTTCCAAGTTATCATTAAAACAATTGTGAGATTTTGGGCATGAGAATGTTTTATTTTGAGAGGAAAACATGGACATTTAACCATATTGAAAGAAGGGAGCGGCAGCATTTATTATTATTCATATTATTATTATTATGGCACAGCTTACAGCTTGCCTCCCTCTTGATGGCCAATATAAATGCCAAGAGACAAAAATTATTGCCTCTAAAATGGTAGTTAAAAGCATATTCTTGGACCCTTTTTTTATTTTAATCACATGAAACTCTGTAGACTTTGCTGATGGCACAATACATCCTATTACACTTAGGCTGTAAAATTCTATGCTCTGCCTCAGAGAATTTATATCTCTGTATATTATGCCACCCCTCTCTCAGCTCTGGTAGGCACTGGGGGTAATAATCTTTAAGGACACAAGTGCAGTGCTCCTGGCATTCCCCTCAGACATGGAGAGCCTACATCCCTTTTTTTTCCTCCACTGTACCCTAGGCAGCAAAAGAGATTTAAATTGAGGTACCCAAATTAATGAATACTAAACTTCACCCATCAAATCACAGACCATCAGACAAATAGATATTTCTTCAACTTCTATGAGAGTTTCTCATTGTGCAAATTAATTTTTAGTCGGTCGCCATTTTATTTTCAATTTGGCAGGAAATCACAATGCCATGTTTTATTCGCTGAGGTCTGGTTGATTTAAAGCTTGCTAGGGGAGCTAGAAACACATTTTCTGAGATGATCCTAGGGTTTCGAAGGTGGTGAGAAAAGGAATTTAAATTAATTGCTGTCTTCAGGAATCTTCCGCGCTCATCCAAATCTTGTTCAAGTGAAAATTTCCTTCTTGCTCCTTTGCCAAAAATGATGCAAGGTATTTAATGAGCCAGTACAGACTCTTAAGTTGGACCATGGTTTCAAGCAAAGAAACGGCCAAAAAAAAGGAAGACATAGTAAAAGAAAAAGAACTGGATGGGCCAGTAGATTAAAGACAAAACTAAAGATCCCAGGGCATTAAAACAGGCATTTGCAGCTCTACCGTACAACCTGCTGAAAGGCAGAGTGCTGAGATGAGTCCTGAGAATGGCAGGAGAGGTGGGTCTGTCAAACAGGGCTTGGCCAAGCTGCCCTCCTGTTTGCAGGTTCTCATATCTTGCAGGATTGGCTCAGCCCATAGACCCAGAGACACCTTCTGACTTGCTGAAAACAGTCTTTGCTACTGCAGGTTTTTATATTATAAAGCCTTCCTCAAACCAGGAGGTTGTTAATGTACTCTGTTCATGTCATCCTCTTGCCAGACTGCTTCAATGCTTAGAAATATATATATGCTTTAGTTCTAGCCTCAATTTATTAATTCCTCGTTTATATTTACTGTGCCAACATACTTTTCACGTAAGTGGCTCCTTCCCTCCCCTACACTGAAACATCCACAGAGAACAATTTTTCCTTTCAGTCTTAATTTTACTCAACTCCTGTCCTCAAGACTTGCATGCAGCAAGCTCCCCACTCCCCAGTCGCCCTGCCAGCCCTTCACAAGAGCACAACTGGCTACAGCAGGCTCCCTTCTGTCTTAATTGTTCCACTTTAATGAGTTATTCAGATGAGAGAGACATCGCCTGCTGCAATGAGTATGCTCACACACAGTAATGATTCTATAAAATATTTTAATTGCTTAACCAGTTCTGGCGGGGCAAAGGGGAACACAAGGCACTGCAAAGCACGTCTTGGCCTTCCTCCAACCAAAAATGTCCCTTGAAGTTTGGACTTTTAAAATATTGGTTTATTGGCTACTCTTGGCTAAACATGAGGGAACAACTCTTCATCCCTTTTTGCCCCCCATAATTCTTGGATTTAGCTGAAATCGTAACTGAAAGATGAAGTCTCAAAGGCTCCTTTTTAATCCATACTAAGAACGCCAGTGGCTTGGATTTGTGATCTTTGTACATTAGCATAAAAACCAGAGGAATGAGGGATATGGAGAGGAAGAATACAAAACCAGAGGAGGCATGTGGGAGGCAGATGTAGGAAGAAAGCAATAACCCACCAGTTAAAGTGGAGGTGGGGGAAAGGAACAAACGGCTAAGAGGGAACACAACAAGAGAAGAGGCTTTTCCATGCTTTTCTCTCCCAGCTTTGCCCTAATGAGCTGCCATCACCACTTGGAGATAAAGCTACAGCTTCCCTGCCCTTGACCAGCACTGGGTAATCTTCCTTTTCACTCTTGCCATTAACTACAAGCCGTGAAAGCCATTTAAATAGACTCGCAGCTCTTTCAGATGGGTCCCAAGACACAACAAACAGAAAATGCAATAAACCAATTTATAAGAAAGCCAGAATCTATACCATTGCTGACTTGATGGATGTACCTAATTTGCATGCCATTTCTTAAATCCTTGCTCCTTATTTATCTAAGCCAGAGCCACTACATCCCACACTGCCAACGCAGCAGCCATTGAACATGCCTCAGCTGGGAACACCTACCACCACAGACTGGGTTTTGCTAGGCTGTCCTTGGTGACTGGAATAAAAGCACCTATTTCTGTACCTTCAACCAGCTATTCCTTAGCATTCCATTCACCACGTTCTCCAAGCATACACTCTAAATTTGCTTGATCTTACCCTGGCTGTCTCAGTTGCTCTAGGTGCAGGACTTTATTCTGTTTCTTTGTTGATCTTAATTTGAGCTTTTTTGTTCCCGTGTTTCTTTGGTTTTGTTTTGATTTTAATTTCTTTTTAAACTTTTTGATTTTTTCTGGGTAAGGCTTTTGAGGCCAAACTATATTTTTGGCAAACAGCCTTTCTAGTTTTGCTCCCTCTCTTCCAGTGGCTTGAAATCAATGTTCAGCCATATTTCTCCCTTAGATACAGTTCCTGAAGGCACTTTTGATCTGAAGAAACACTGCCTACCCTTTTCTTCCAGGTTTTTATAGTCACTGAGGAAGAACTCATCCTTCACTGCAGCAAAGACAAACACAAGAATAGAAGTGAGCCAGTGAAGAGATAGTGGAGGAGCTGAAATACGTTTGCAGTCCCAGTGCATCACTCTAAGGACGTTATCTGACTTCTGCCTTTTGAAGGAGCTCAGCTGTTTCCCTGATAAAGTGGGATAACAGCACAGAAATGGACAGGGTTGCAATTTTTTCAAGCGACTGGAGAAACTGCATTGCTGTGCTCACTGAATAACCAGAGGGAACGAGCGCTTCCCAAAGTTCCACTCATTCCCACTCATTCTCAGCCTGCTTACCTATAGGAACACAGGTGATAAATAGGAAACAATAAACCATATCGATGGACTCCCAGCGTTCATACATTCTCAAGTGGAAGAGCAGCTACACAGTTTTCACATTTGCATTGAGAAGCCTCCATCTCGACTGTTCCTGCTGAAACAAGGCTGCCCACTTAGCAAAATTCATTTTCCCTCTTCTGCCTCTCCATATTTCCTCTTTCACCATGAAATCACATCTGTTCCACTCATATCCCGCACCCTATAAAAGAGTTCATCTCTTGCCCAGCTCACTCACTCATCTGGATGTTATTTTCCTTTCCCACCTTCAGCTCTCTGTTTTTTACTCATCATTTCCCTTACTCATCCCTGCTCCAGCTGCTCAGGCAGGTGCTGGAGACCTCAAAGCACAGACTCTTAATAGAAACAGAACATAATATTAAAAAAACCTAAATAAAGATTAAAAAAACTTTTCTTTCCCTTGTGTATATTAAAAAAATCCCCATTTGTTATGATGATCCCTCTCCTGCAATGTGTCCTCCTTTTCTCCTGTCTCTTTTACATCAGGTTCATTCAGCAAAGCTCGTCGCAATCCACGCTCAGCTCCTTGCTGAGATGATACTGAGAAGACAGAAATGTTTCTTTCTAAATAAAATGAACTTGTCAGGCAGAGACTTGGTTTAAGACGAGCCAAAAACCTGCCAGCACTGGCAGCAGTGTCACCTGCATTCGGTGCTGTTTCAAGGGGAACTGCCTGTTGCATGGCCTGCAGGGTGAATCACACAGTTAAAAACACTAATTAGAAAATCACAGGGCCTGGAACCCCCCCATACTCAGCAGCAAGCAGCAGCAACCACAAAGGTTTGTGTGCCTTGTGTAGGAACACTGTAAGTGCTGCTGGGTGGGGAAGGTTAAACTGCTCAGGTCCTTTAGATGAGCCGAGCAGAGGCACCATGCAGAGCACAGATTAGCACAGCTGGAAAGGTCTATTTGCCTGTTTTACTGCTCCTGCCTTTAAAAGAGATATAAACAGTGCTAGGGTAACACTGAACATGTTTTACTCCTGGGCTGCAGTGCTTTTAATACACTACTCTGCTGTTCAAGCAGTTCCAAGGAAGATCCCAAAATAAAGCGCTGCTCTGAAGCACAGGTTAGCATCTGGCACACCCTGCAGGGTACTCACGTTCGAGCCCACTTGTCCAGTTCCTCATCCAAGTAAGTTTTAACTTTCCTTGGCTGCAGCCCAAGAGAATTCCCAACAAAGTACACGCAGCTCTCCTCTCCGTTCACCAGGCTCAGGTCAGCTGTGGAAGGAAACCACAGAAACAAAATGCACGTGGGAGTGAGCACAGGAAGGTCCCAGAGCTCTGTCCGTTCCCCATCCCCTGGGACATCACGGTCCCCACGTGTGAACAGAGGTGTCACATCCTGACCTCTCTCCCAGAACATCACTCAGTAACCCTGCAAAGGATCTAAGGAGGACAGCAGGCAATTTGCAAGCAATTATACACCTTTTCCTCCTACAATTTTTGGGGCTGAAGTGAGTTCAGGCACCACTAAATAATAAATGTGTGAGAAACAGCCACTGGCACTGATTTTATCAGGTCTGTAAACAACAGTGAGTAAATAGGGAGCATTTTCCCAACCAGGATATCCACTTTTCTTCCACCACCAATATATGCCTACTCTGAGTCATGAAGCTACTAGAATCATGCATTTAATAAAAGTTAGGGGTAGGTAAATCTGTCTTTCATGTAAGTTCTCCCTGCACAATTAAATCTCTATTTAGAAAAATGTAGTCATTGCGTAGAATACTTTAAGGCAGTCTCGAAAGTTCTTGTCTTGTCAGCAAATACTGTGGGCTGCACTTCATGTCATCGTCTGAGGAGGAGGAGGAAATCTATGTTGACAAATCCTTCCAGTGATCAGGAGAAAAGCAAGGCGGTAGAAATTTATAAATAATAGCTCTAGTGAGGTTCTGAACAATCTAATTACCCTGTGTCATCATCTATCAATCCAAACACAGCCTTCTTCTGTTATTTCTCATGTTAGAGATTCTTGGAGGGACAAGTGATGGTGACCTTCTGGAAGCAGTAATTTGCATTCGTCTATACTCATGCTTACAATACCCCAAAAGTTAATACCATATATAATTTTTGATAAATATAATCAATATTCCTTAGAATAAAGGTCAAATGAACGAACACGTTAAGATGCATGCTAAAAATAAACCATAAGATCACAATTCAGTCTGTGAAAAGTTTGTAAGGCCTGTAGAAAACAACCTAGAAAAGGTTTCTTAATACCTTTTGCACTAACAATTACCAATTTCATCGAACTTCCCCAGAAACACATTTTTCAGGAGTATAGACTACTTGGGTAATTTCTTAATTAAAGTTTTAGAGACTTTTAAAAAGCATAAGTCAGAGAGCAATCTCAGCCTAATCTGTTTTGCAGACACCATGTCTGTTTTTCATCTCCATTGTAATATGAATGAAAACAGAGAGGCATAAATATTATCCATGCCCCCAAATTGATTCTATTAACAGCTCTTTTCCTACCAAGAAACACAATAATGCTGTCCCACTGGGATTAGAGAGAAGGAGCTTTGCTCAAGAATTGGGAGCTCAATCTCACTGATAGTCACCAAGCAGTAAAACGGGCGAGGAATTATAAGCAAGCCAGCTTTTCCCACACCACAGTCCTTTCTAAATAAAAACATCTCTTGTTCACTGTTGGATGGATAGCACATTACCTTTTTGATAAAGTGTATTTGAACACTTTTATACCTGTTCCTTTGGATACTCTTTTTTTGGTGTGTTATCAACTCTGAATCTGGATGAACTTTTTTCCCTTTTGACAAAAAAACTCTTTACTTCCCCCTCTCTGACATCACTAAAAGACTCCTTTCGGACCTTTACTGCTTGTTTTTTTAACCATCTTTGTAATTTCTCCTGATCACCACCCCCTCGTGCTCCAACAACTCCACATTTACTGTGATATTCTTAAGAGTAATACAGTTTTTTTGCCAAGCTTAGCACTTGTCTTTCCCCAAATTACATTTATTTCTCATGGCATTGGCCCTTTTAATTTCTGGAGGAGTTGTGGTTGATTTAAAATGTGTATCAAAATATTCTAATGGAAAATAAACACAACTGAGGAAATAAAGGCAAAGAAAAAAAGAAATAATTATTGAAATATGTTCTTAGAGTAGCCTGGATCAAAAAATACATTTACATTAAGATTAATTAAATATATTATATATTCACACACCTACTCAGATTCATGCAAACTGGCCAAATCTAATCACATACATTATTCTGCATACTAATTATACTCATTCATCTGTACTAAAGATACACTTATATACCTTTTAAAAATAAAAGGAAAAGTAAGTTTATTGTCGGAAATATTCAGTCCAAACAAAAGGAAAAAATATAATGGGTTTATTAACCAGAAAGGAAGGACTAAGTCTGCTAATACTCATCTGAGCTCAGCCCTTAGCTGAAGGATAGAGCTCATCTTTCACACCTGCCTGTACCCCCCTCACCAGCCCTCCAAAGAGCCAGATTTTTATGATTAACCACTACCTTTAACCATTTCTTCTGGGAAATACAGCTCAGTGCTTTCACTCCGGGGCACCTTTTTATTCCCAAGAAACCCAAATGATGCCTTACTCCTTTACCAGGTGACAAAGCACAAGGCATAGCCTTAATCAGATGGGTGATTAGGTGCCCAACTGCAATCCAGCGGTTCCCGCCTGCTCCCCGCGGTGCGCAAGGAGCGTTAAACAGACTTTGCTGGCAGCTCGGAGAAGGGCGAGGGGATGCAAACATTTCTCTAAATCTCCTGCTGTCATCTTTTCCTCATCTGCTCACCTGAGCCTCGTCCCTCATGCTTGCACATAAAGCCTCAGAGATTTGCAGCGAGTTAGGCTGCTACTGGTTTCCTCTTGATTGATACAACAAATAAACAGCTCTGGCAGTTTCCAACTTGAAAACTAAATTAAACTATTATAATGACTTCCTAAATATTTTCCTGTACGTCATCTTACAGTTGTCTCCTATGGATGTTCTCATCTGCTTCTTGTAAGGTTTCATTTTAAAGCCTCATTGTAATGTTTTATGTAAATATATAAAGAATGTTTGATGGCTAATATCAGTAATGACATTTATCTTCAGGAATGCGTTATCTGGCATCCGCTCCTGGGCGCAGATAAATGTCATGGCAGATCTGTCTCTATGGTATAGACACACAATGCAAATATATATATATTTACACCCCTGCTGTTCTTCAGCAGGGAAGCTGTTCATGATGACAGCTGAAGCGCAGAAAAGAAGGACAGGAAAAAAAGGGGAGGGAAAAAACCTTTAATTTAGGAATACCAGAATGATGGGTTCTCTGTGCTTTTCAGCTGGTACTACTTTGTACATTGTTTATCTTCACTAAAACGTATATATCCATAGTCTCAGGACTAAATATTATTGTAACTACAGGGGGGAAAACCCCACATCAGCAGTCTGTGGGTCGAAATACTGTGGTAATTGAAAACCAAAGATGGGGTTTGGAAGGGAAGAAAGCAAAACTGTCACATGGATATCAAAACCTCTGCCTACTTCCCAGAAGATTCTTTAATCTGAAGCTGCTACAACAGTACACGGAAAAGTGACCTTTGATATTGTGGAGAGATATTTGACATTCTGCAATCAAAGATCCAGCTACTCCTACTTGGGCTGGCTTCCAGCAGCACAGCCAGGTGAAGGGAGGCAGCACCACTGCCGTGGGATCTGTGTTCCAGCATCTTTCCAGCTCTAGTGGCACATCTTGCAGCACCATGGTGGCAGCTGAAGGAGCTTGGAGTACAGAAGAGTCAAATACCCAAACTAACAGAGAGGTTTAGCAAACTCTCTTAAGCAACCAGGATAAAAAAAATGAAAAAGAAAAATTACAGAGGCACGGAGGAAGCACAATAGTTTAAATATTTGCAAAGTGTCCAGTCCAGCTCTGAATAACAGAAACAGCACAACTCAAGGATTTGAATGTGTAGAAAAATAAGCCAATGCCACCAAAACATGGAAAATTGAGATTTATCATCCCTGTGTCCTAAGGGCAGGAGCAGACAGCATTCCCAACACTCATCTTTGCTCAGCGGGAACATACTGAGGACAGAGGCAGTTTCAAAAGATGTCCTGGAATTCAGACTATTGACACCATTTTCTGTCACAGATTCTTACTGGACACAGTTTGGTGAACGCACCTGTAA
The DNA here is from genome assembly GCA_013389985.1 of Dryoscopus gambensis. Classification (NCBI taxonomy): domain Eukaryota; kingdom Metazoa; phylum Chordata; class Aves; order Passeriformes; family Malaconotidae; genus Dryoscopus; species Dryoscopus gambensis. The sequence continues at coordinate 1,213,813 of WEIT01026723.1, forward strand.
TTTCTCATTTACCATCAGTACTGCTCTTTCCAGAAAATCTGCAGAAAATCCTATCTCAATTTACTGGAAAATGAAAAAAAAAAAAAAGGCAAGAAAGTTCTATCACATTTTTTCCTTTGATTTTAAATAGATGCATTTTGCCAAGGCAGGAAAGGAGGAGAGTGACTATGCCTATATGTGTTCACTATCTAGGGAAATAATATGGCATTTTTCCAGTGACCAGGGCCTGCAGAGCCACCACAGCTTTTGCTCTCCATGTAAGTGAGATGAAAATAAGCCCAGACAGGATTTGGGAAGCAGGAGAAGAGACCAGGACCTTGCTGCTCCCACCAGGTTTCCCTGCATGAATTCGAATAAACACGGTGGCTATTGCGGGTATCAAAAAAAAAATGTGGAGTTGTTTTTTAGTTTTGGTGGGCTGGGGGAGCTAACCCAAAGCAAATGCTTCCCTCTCAGCCTGTCACCCCACTTTCCACCCCTCCTGTCTCCACACCAAGCCCTCCCCATGCCCAGATGTGCCACAGGCTCCTCAAAACAACCCATTGACAGGACAGAACAAAAATCTCCGGAACAATTTTACATAGCTACGCTGAAGTCAGGTGCTATCTATTTTTAGGCAATTCATGAGGAAAGTGGAAAATATCTTCAAATAAAAGGCTTCATTATGAATTATTTGCTCAGATCAATTATTTGTTCCGAGGCACAGTTTTCCATTTGGCCTCAGTGAGAAAATAGCTCCACCACCAGCAATAAAACATAAATGTTCACATAATATATATAGACTGTCTCTTTCATTAACTAAAATAATTGTAACTAGACAGATAATACCAAACTGAATCACACCAAGGAAGCGACTGCTCTGAACTATCCCAAGCGACGCTGCTGTTTCGAGCCATCAGACAGAAAAGCTCCTGCCTATAATTTTCAATCAGTCACCACATTGTTCAAAGCTGCTGACTGACAGCATAAGCACCATGAAAGTACTGTATCCTCACATTTGATGCAGGATGAGAACGAGAACATAGAGCTTTTGGTGCTAGAATAAGCTGATGGATTGATTTAGCAACAGCAGGGACATTCTGTGCTCAGATATGACTACAATTGCTCAATTATCTCATAAGTGACGATGATTTCCACAGACTTGTGATAAACACACGCAGAAGCCCAGCCCTTTCCCTCTCCCTCAGAGCAACTCTAATTCTCACTTGGAGGCAGATCCTTGACTTTGGGGATACAGAAACATTCGCGAAGATGCTTTAACTCATCTTTTCCATCTAAGTGGAACGCGAGTTTTTTGTCCGTGGGGCTGCATCCGAGCTGCAAGGCAGTTTGTTCCAAAATGCTTGCTGGGAGCACAGGAGAAGATGGATCCATTTTCAGGTCATTCAATTGCACCTGAAAATCAAAAATGCCTGTTTAGCTTCTGCAGTTTGCATAGTCATGAGTGGCTGATAAGCAGCCACTAAAGCTGCATCATTCAGCACCCAAACTTACTTGATTTGAAGCTTTTAAAAAGTGAAGTGTCTGAATAGAATGGTAAACCCGATCAAATATTTCCAAGGCAACATACTGCTGTAACCCCCAAAGGCTTTTTTCTTTCCCTTCTATAGATACAAAGCTCTTCCCTTTTTAAGCTTTATCAGCCTCTTCTAAGTTCTCCCACCAGACTGACAGCAGTTCCAAATGCTGGAGAATCACTCACAGTTTGGAGATGTCAAAGCCAGAGGCAGCGTTGTTGTTTCTGCCGTCTGAGCTCCTAAGAATAGCAGGTGCACAGATACACTGAAGTTGTTTCCAGGCTGAGCAATGTTCAGCCCCTTTCAGCATTTTTTGCCTCAAAACTTGGAGGGGGATGTTTGCATACGGCCGTGCTCATGTGCAAGGGCAGAGCAGGCAGGATGCGGGTGTCAGGCAGACACAGCTTTCCATATCGGGGCCTTGAATTAATATTTCCTTTCAGCTACACCAAATATCTTGCTGGTTTAGTTCTGTTTCTCCTGGGAAAGGAGAGAAGCCCAAGTGAAATCAGAAATAGGACACACCATGGATTCTAAGAGAACACCCAAAACTAACTGCAAAATTTACAAGCTCATTGATCTTGATATGAAAACAGTCCTGTAAGTGTAATGCTCAGAGACACCGCTGTGTTCCAGACAGCACTTGTGCACTTGGCTTTCCAAGTGCCAATAAAGGCTTGCAACACACACTCTGCACTTTAGGGCAAGACTTCGCTGCTGTGTTTTGTGGCAGCAGGCAGCCAAGAGGCCCAGTGAGATGCTTGGTGGCTGCCCCAGTTTAGAGAAATGTGAAGTTACAACACACAACGTTCTCTGCCTCTTTAACATCCCCAAGAGTCTTGGTGCAAAGGAGCACTCGAGGGGATGGGCTGAAACAGGACGGATTAGCACATGACATGCAGCACACAGCCACTAGAGAATATCGCTTTTTCTCTCTGTTTCACAAAGAAAGCTCTTTAAGCACGTATCATCCATAAACTCTCATTTCTTAAAGCCAAAATATCCTACATGCAGTTATCTAGAAACAAGCCGTGGATAGAACAACAGATGACTATTGAGAAGAGCTTTGTCAACACATATGGGGAGGACAACGGTTGGCATTTAAATATAAACCCCTAAACAGCACAGCCTCCCCAGTGCCAATTAAGCCAAACCTGTTTATACTCTGGCCAAATGGCCAGCATGATGCTACTTACCTGCTGTAACCTGCTAGCATTTGGTTTATGATGAGAACATAATCTTTTTCCCCTCCAGACTTGATATCTGACACAGCAACAATTTTCCCCCTCCCACCAGCATGCAGACTTAAAAAAAAAAAAAAAAATCAGCAGAGTTCTTTAAAACAACAGTTTTCATATAGCTAATGTTCACCCTCCCCTGGGAGTTGTTGGAGACATCCTATATTTATGCTGTCTTCACACCGGTTGTTCACACCTCCTCATTGTCGCCAAATTTATCATTCCCACTCATTCACCCCAGTCACTCTTTAGGTGATAAAAAGGAAAACAAAATGGCAAAAATGCTTGAGGGAAAAAAAAATGATATTTCAGTGTCTTGGTTTTCAGAGTGCCCTTTGAGGTTTCTAGGAGGCAGAGGGCTACACCTGGACTGGGAGCTGGGTGTGATGCTCAAGTGGCCAAGTTGACTGGGATCAATATACCCTGGTGGCCAACTCCCAAAGAGCTGCCACGCCACAGAAAGCCCTGAATAAAGTGTGACCAGTCTCCCTGTGCCCCTCAGCTCCTCCAGAGCTGAGCAGCAGATGCAAGGCCTCTGTTCCTTGCTGGGATCTCAGTAACAGATGTGCTTTTCTGCAGGTCAGAAGAGCATTGACCTTCTGCACCCGATTTGGCAGACACCAGGGAGGATGGCTTAGGGATTTTTATTGCCTCCAGGAGATGTTGTGAAATAACAAGAAAAGCAAGTTACGTTCACAGACACCCTGTCCATCACTCATACAGGCACCTCATTACAATCTGCAGACACTGCTAGGTAACTTAAGCTTCACTTCTCCAAATTACAAATGTTAAGAACCCATGGGCTTAACCAGTAAATGAGGGCTAATTTTCCAAGCAATACTTGGATCAGCACTTAGAAAGCAGAACTAGTTTTTGTTTCCAAAGGCTTGTTTATTTGATTTACAACTTCAGCATGGATGTCCTGATCCCATTATCAAAGTGTGTCCTGCACATACATAATAAAGATATAGTCCTCTATTTTTAATAATGAGCATTTAATGCAAATTATGTTAAAAAATCCTTAGATGAGGGGCAGAAAGCCATGTCTCCCTGACTGTCTCCTCTAGGTAAAGAGCCACACAGTTGCCTATAGAATATTTTCTGTACAATCTCCTTCCCACTCAAGTTAATGCCTGGATTTTTTATTTTTTATTGGTTTTATTTTGCTCTCTGGTGACACACCTCCTGAAGTAAGGTAAGGAGCCTTTTCAGCTCTCTAAACAGATGAGTCGTGAGTTAAGAATATTTGTTGAGTGATGCTCAGCCCCCATGGTCCCTTGGAAGGAGACCATGGAGATTTAGTATTGCCATCACCTCCATCCTCTCCTGAAAACAGCCTGAAGGAGGTTTGGGAGCCTCCAGCATTCATCTCTTGGGACCACTGAGGTAATTGCCCTGAAATTCGTGATCAGGAGGTGGATGATAAGGGTGCTTGAAGGACTATTCTGTATTATAACCACATTCTTCTCATCCAGCCTGTAGATTCCCTGCTCTACACCACGTGAACAGCCCAGCATCCCACTGTTTATCGTACCAGTCACCATTTTTCAGCAAGGACGCCCAGTTATTACAGTGGATTAATGGCCATCATATCCCAGGTCATCCCCTGACCTGCTTGGCAAGCACAGATGGGTTTTGTTTCCATTTGAGGCCTGACCCAAACCCCACTGAAGTCAATCGGTGTCTCTATTACAGAGAGAATTCCTGGATCAGGCTTCTGGTTCCCTGTCATTGCTGTATCTGATCAATGACTTACATTTATTGGGATTCTCATCGATATTAGATTTTGACAGCAAATATAATATTAAATACAAAGATCTAGAAGTTGTAATGATTAAGTGCTCAGAGGTATTTGATTTAATACAAACATTATGAAATAAGATAAAACTATTAAAATAAAATCAATCAAAATCCTTTTGAGGAATGAAATCCCAGAGATCCAGTTCTGAGACCAGCATAAGAAAGTACTTTTGTCCTTTGAGTGGGAATGAGGCTTCATGGAAGAGGAACCCCAGAATTGTTAGGGGTTGTTTATTCCGCCCCTTTACTCTGCCTGGCATTATGGTATTTTATTTTTTTATTTGCAGAATAGAGTCCTGTGCAATTATTTTATAACAATTCATGACTCATTTGTTGCTTCCTACATGTAGAGCAAATATATTTGTATAACAACAGCACACCTTTATGTCCTTCTAACTGAAAACAGTATTCAGTCCTCTTCAAAGTAAAATTCAGACCCATCGGTGCAAAATGCATTTTCCACTTTGGTAAATATGGCTCTTTACCAGGATTTTTTTTTTTCATACAGCTTAGAGAAAAACAATATTTTAAGAGAAACAATTTTTCTCTCCACCACCTACTCTAAAAAAAGGCATTCAGGTGTTTTCATATAAGCCCAGAATGGTTTAGGTTGGAAGGGAACTTAAAGACCATTTTGTTCCAAGCCCTGCCATGTGCAGGGACACCTTCCACTAGATCAGGTTTTCTTCTTCCTTTCCTTGAAACTTTATTACAGTTTTTGGCTTCACAGATGACATGAAGTCAGTATATTTTTACTTTTTTTCTTCTTCCACTGCTCTTTTGACTCTTCCATGAGGCTTGCTTGTACTACACCCTGATTCAACGTAAAAACTCAGCTAGGACTGTAGGCAATCTTCCACATTCAAAAAGGTCACATGCAACTTAAATTAAGAAAACAGTCATTTTTCCATACTTTAACAGCACAGACATTGCCCCCTACTACTTATTTCCCATTTTAAAACTATGAAAGACAATGGATGGGAATTAAGCACAAGTGACTTGAATGTCTGGGTGATTATTTCAGTTTTGTCCTTTATGCATAATTTACTGACTAAATAATAAAAAAAAAATGTGAACATTAGCAAGTCATCTTATCAAACCTTCTCAGGAAGGTCCATTAGGCTTAATTATAAGAATCATAATTTGTCCTGTTTTAGATCCACTTGTATCTTTATGGATCTCCCCTCTGTCTTGATGTCTTTGTCAAAAAAAAAAAAAAACAGAAAAGTTCCCTTAACCCTCCCCTTAGACATTTTCTTTAAATATTCCAAGATGTTACTCACAGTCTTCCTACCCAGCACAGTGCTGACAGGCACACAATGAATCCCTACTTTACGCTGTATCAATATCCTCAGAGGAAAAGGGTTTGTCATGGAAATAGCCTGAGCTGCACTTTCTGCCCTCCAATAGCTGTTCTCCGGGTTGCTAAACACAGCTCAGCCCACAGACCTTTGATATGTCGAGGCTGGTGTCCAAATGCTGTCCAAATTTGCTTCCTCTGGGAAGGAGAACTGGGGGTGTGCACGCGTGTGAGCGGGGAAGTTTGCAGCACAGGTCCAGGCTGTCAAAATACACCCACTGGAAGCACCAATAGCCGTAATTGAGGTTGGTTTAGAAAACAAACAAAAGAGGAGCTCCAGAACTGCGCAGCCTGGAAGGGCTGATTCTTGTCCCATCTTTACACCAAAGAAATTGCTTTGGTTGAATATGATTTTGCAGAAGGAAGTTTCTAAAACAGCACAGCCCAAAGCAGCACGCAGCCTAGATTACTTCAGGTTAAATACACTTCAGTGAATTTGTTTAAATTACGGAACTGGAGAGAAAGAAAAATCTAAATATTCATAACATCCCCAACAACAGACACACAGCAGCAACCACCACTGTATAATTAAATAAGTTATACAGCACAGTGTCACAGCTGCAGCAAGGGAATGTGACAGAGAGGAATTATAATAAACTCAGTTACTTAGAGTAATTTAGGCACTTATTGACCTTCATGTCACGAAGCGCTATGGTGCTAAAAGTAATTTTACATAGAAAACTCATCTTTTCTCCTCTCAGTGAAACCACGTTGCCCTGCGGTCGGCAGCCGTTCCTGGGAGAGGGTGATGAAACCCCTGAGCAAACACTCGTTGTTGCATGAAGAAACAGCCACAGTCACGTGCCTGGTTCCCCAGACTCTGACCCCACCAGCCACATAATCTCCGAGTTAACCAAAAACCAGCTCCATATGTAACTATTTCTTTTATTATTATCTTTCCTTTTGTCAGCATGGTGAAATTTAAAGCTCTGATTAAATTCAGAAGGCACCCCTCTTCCACATGGGCATGGGAAAATAAACACAGTTGTAATGAAAGTGGTTTTAGACCAAACTCTTTCACTTTCATGAAGGAGACAATCGATAGCGGAACAGCAAGAAGCCAGTTGTGTTTGCAACCACATGGCAGAGGGAGTGGTGGGAATTTACGTGGAATGCAGATTTGCCAGGGTGGAAAACAGAAGAATTGAAGGTGAAATTAGGAAAAAAAACAGAGTTGATATCTCTCTTTGCTCTCTATAAACATTATCTCAAACCAGCCACGTGTTTGTTCAATCCCCTCCATTCAAGCTTGAGTGACACCCATTCCTACACACAGCTGGAACACAGGAATATGGAACAAGAAAAATTGTTTCTATCCAGCCTCTGAAGCTTCAGAGCAGGGTTTAAAAAAAAGAAAAAAGAAAACCACAAAAAATATAATGCAACAGTGAGGAGAGATATAGGGGCAGGAGGGTCAGAGTTATGGACTAACCACACAATTCAGAAATATCTCTCCATCCTGGAGTTCTGTGTGCCCAGACCCCTGAAGTAATGCTTGTTTATTATCTGGATTTCCATTTTCAGTAAGCACCAATAGATGTGACACTCTTGAACTGTAACATTTCATCTTCTTTGCTAGAAAAAAGCCCAACAAAACAACCACACAGAGCACTTAATATTGACCCAAAGCAGAGCTGACCTCTATCCATCAGTTCCTGCAGTATCATTGCCCTGTTTTGCACTGTCAAATGACTTTTTCTGGGGCTTCCCACTAACTCAGGTTGTTTACTCCATCAGCAAGACAATGGGACTGCTGCTCAAGAACCTTTATCCCACCAGGAATATGGTCTGAGAAAGAAGCAGGAGATTGGGGCACTTCAGCTACTGAAGCAAAAGGGATCCAAAGTCAAACTTTGGCCCAAAAGGGTATTTATTTCTTGTTTGGTTGGCCATTTAGGTCAAACCAAGCTGAAATACACTGCAACTTTTCAATTTGCCTTTGGAAATAAAACGACACAAACAGTGGAGTGAAAATTTTCCCACTGCATTTCCCTTTGAATGAGCATCATGCGTTTTAACCTTGATTGTCAATGGTGGCAGGAAAGCAGCTGTGCTGGCAAAGGCCATGTTTGTAGACTTTTATGAGAACTGGAATAAATTCTCAGCTTCTTCTTCCCAGCTATTCTTCTCAACCCTTCTGATGGAATGAAAGAAGAACAGAGACAAAAACCTTTGCCCCTAAATTCAAGGCTCAAACATCAGCAAACATATAGCCTAGATATGTTTTTGTAGCTGCAGAACAAGTAAAATAGTCTGGGTTTTTTTTTTTTTTCCTGTATTGCTGTGAAGCAGTCAGAGGACAGGAAGGAAGAAGGAGCTGCTGTAAGTTACAGCTAGACCAATGTACAAGGGAGTGAGGTCACAGGAGGTGGCCAAAGTCCCAGCGGGAACAGGTTGATGTGGCAGAGAGCAGGCAGAGAATGCAACTGAGGGCAGCTCAGCCCTCATGCTCTCAAAGAAGCTGTTAGGAGAGTGATGGGAAAGCAGGGAGATCTGACAGATAGTTTAGAGAAGGAAAAAGAAGAAAAAAAGAAGCTTTGCCTGTCTGTAACTAAGGGCTGCGTGGGGTAGGTGGGGCAGAGGAGGGATTGAGGGGTGGGCAGGAAGACACATTTCCCATACCAACAGCTTCCTTGCCTCGTAACCACACTGACCCACACACTGCCGGCCACATGCACGGGTGTGCTGATACTGCTTCATCTCAGCCTTCACCCCAGTTATTTGCTGTGCCCATCTGCCTTCTATCACTCCCTGACTGACCAGAGACCACTCAAGCCCCGTGGGAGCCTTGTCCCTTGACTGGAAGAAACCGCGTGAGTTTTTCCACAGAAGCACCAGGAAAAGCTGTAACAAATTAATTTTACAAAACATATGTCTTCTGAAGACATGTGACAGCAACAAATAACCAAGGGCACCCTAAATCAAGCTCACCCCATGCCAGATGGGATGCCAGGAAACTGGGTCCATCAGGTCATGAAAGCTTGCCTTGGCACTGCTAGCCCTGAGCCTTCTTGCTGTCAAGAGGGCAAAATGATCCAGCAAACAAAGAAGGATTCTCTTTAACAGGAATAGGCAGGTCTTACCCAGAATGAGATGGCCTGGAAGGCCCTCAGGCAGGAAAACTCTGTGGTTCTTGCAGTCAGAAGAGGAGCAGCAGAGCAGTGATGTGTCCAAGCAGCACACTGCACCTGCAGCACAGAGCTCTACTCAGGCACAGATGCTCAGAAAAAACCAAGATTGTCTGTATTTACAAGGCCAGCCCCACAGCTATTTTTTAAAGCATGCCATCTGCACCTTGTGATGGCACGATGCACTTCACCTCAGGCTTCACAGCAATCGCTGGGTAAACAACAGCATAAAACCTTTGGTCTCCTCCCTGCTGAGCTTGCTATAACAACTTTCTTATCACTTTTGTTTTCTCTCCACTCCATCAACACCCCTACTCTGCCCGAAAGCTCCTCTGTTACCTCAGGTCCCATTTAAACCCTGTGTGATGAGGATGCCCTACACCTACCCTCACTTTACTGGTTCCCCTCCCTTAACCTCAGACCACTGGGAGTTGCTTTTTCCTTCTGAAGTGATTTGAAAGGAACATGTATATTTGGCCTATTTGCAGGAGTGGATTGCTCTGGTTGTCTGATTTTAACTTTTGGTCTTCTGATTAAGACTGAAAAACCCTCGCTCAGTCCATTAAACTTTACTTTATAGAGACTTAACCCCCTTTAATGATGATCCAGTGTTTATTTCTCTTATTTATTTATGAAGCAGTCATTAGTAGCTCCTGCTAAATAATTAACTGCCCTCTGAGTAGCAAAAACGAGCTCCTGAAATCTCCCTCCTTGTCAGAATGGATTTTCCCTATTTTCTTTTCAGTCAGACTGTTAGGCACATCTCCCTAAATACATATGGGTTTTTCCTGTGACCTGCTCCTAATATTGTTTTTCTTCAGGCTCTGTATCAGTTATCATTTTCATTTCTTTCTGAGTCATTAAACACCACATTTGTCCTTTAAAATCTATTCTCAACGTAATGCCTCTATGAAAAAAAATAAAATCACAGAAATAAGAAATTATTTACTTTTCTGCAGTAACATTTAAGGAGAACTATTGCACCACTGCACTGATAGTGGTAATACCCAGAGAGGGACAACAAGGGAATGAGAGTCAAGTGATTTCCACGTAAAGGAAACAAGAGCAGTAACTCCCCACGGCTCTGATAACTCCACAGTAGCTGCAACAGCAGGAGAACACATTTTGAATAGATGAAATTTCCTTGTGTCTCTCCAAGTTAGCTGCTGCTAATAAAAGACAACTGTACCTCGGGTGCCCTCATCTGCATTTCCAGGCTGGATGCACACACACACACTTTTTTTTAAAGCCTCTTGCTGTAAGGAATGGGTTATCACTCGTGTTGGTCTTAATGTTTTGCAAAGAACAAGAGATTTCCCCTGCCTCTGGTCAAATATTTGGTCTCAATGTTTGCTCTGGACAGTGAGGACATCTCGAGTGGTTTTTACCAAAGGCAGGGACAGGAGGGGGGATGTGCCTGTCCTTCCTGAGGGAGCATTAGTGGGATGACCGAGGGGTATTTGAGAGACTGAAAGAAAAATGGGGACAGGGCACCCCCTTTTCTCATGGCACCTCCTTTTCTCACGGCAGCTGCTTGCTATTGTTATAAATACATATTATAATATTGGCTTTTCGCAAATATTTAAGTGAATGCTGTTTGTTAAAGTAGCTTTGCTATAAAGATAATGAGGTGTTTTTGTAAAAACTAATGCCTTTATTTCCGTAGTAAAATAGCTGATACAGTTATGCTTGTGGTAACTGAACTGTCTGCTTGGTGGGATAACATCCAGTGAAGGTAAGATGAAGACCCCTGCTACTGACTTGCCAACTATCAGCAACTCCCGTCTGTGAACAGCATGGACCAAGGCCCAAGCTGGAGGTGATAATAAAAACTGACCAAAACCACAGCCAAGAAACGCGCATGCTCTAAAAAGGCGGCCCCGAGGAGGAGCCATGCTAAACAGTTCCTAGAAAATGTGAACTAGTTTGGGGGGAAAGTTTGAATATGTATAATTGTTATGAATATGCATTAGGCTGATGCATGTAAAGGGTGCCTCCAAAACAGCAGGTGTGCTCTTGGCTGGGAGCCAAGGGTACCCGGCGCTGTAACTTTTGCTTTATTGTTTCTGTCCCTTATTGTCTTTTTATTAAAACTTTTAAATTCTCACAGGAGAGTGAACCTCGTTTTTCACATGTTTTATAAAATCTTAAAAACCTAAGTGTCTTGGGGATGGATTTCCAGCAAACTTCCTAATTGCTCTTTCTGCAAGGTCCTCTCGAAGGTGTCTGTATCAGATCTTTCTATCTAGCCACGGTTTCCTCACCCCCCAGTGACCACCTGTGTGTCCAGATCTCACAGAACAGCACAACCGCCCACTTCTCCCTCTGCTTGTAGCACATTTCCTGCTTGTGGTCACAGAGCTTCGGAGAAAGGGGAAATCAGACACCAGCTACGAGCCAGATGCAACGGGACAACAGCAGCACCTCACTGAGAGGTTTCCCACAGCACCCGAACTTTCCTTTTGTCCTAAATGTTTGTGTACCATGTCTCTTGTCATGCTCTTCACACAATTGCAGGCTGACAAATATCTGAGGACGTGAACTGAGCAAAAGCAGACAAACAATCCCGGTGCCTTTTCCCTCCTTCCCCTGTCCCCTGTTTGTAGCTCCACAAAAGTGAATGCACTTCACACTTTTCGCTCTTTTTTTTAAGCTCTTGCAGCAGTTACCACCTGGAACAAGGCTCAGGGAGGGGAGAAGGAAGAAAAGGCAGGACAGAAAATAACAAGCTGAGCTTGTACTACACGTGGGCTGTATGAAAAGTAAAATAAAATAAAACAAAATAAAATAAAAATGTCACACATAGCACAGTACAGGTTAATGAAGCATCATGTGGATCTGGACCCTTCAAAGGCTGAAACCACAAGGCTGGGCTCTGTCTGATTTAAACAGCGTGCTTGAGTTCTGGATGGCCACGAATGAGCACCAACAGCACATAAAGGATGGTGACAGGCAGCAAGGTGGCATGTGACACCCGAGGGAGGCCAGCAGTGGCTTGGGAAGGGGATGCCGTCACACACATCCCGTGATAAGAGACTCACTCCGCAGCTTTCTCTCCGAGCGGGGTTAACAGCACACACCCACAATCTCCTTGGCAAACCGAAAACACTCTAATGCCAAATAACATGAGAAAAGCAACAAGCTTCAAGGGCACCAGAGCACAGCACGGCTCTTGCAAGGGGCCAGAGGTGAGGAGAAAACCTTGCACTTTATTCACAAACCCGGCGGGTTGCACGGGTACGACACATCAGTACCAAACTCAGCCTACAAGAACAAACACGGGTTCTTGTGCTGCTCGGAGGAGGCTTTTGCTATCCACACGCTCACTCCTCCTTTCCCCAGCCCCAGAGCTGAACCTTCCAGCCCTCCCCAAGCACCGATTTTATCTTTGTTTGCTTCACTAATAAACTGATTATGCAGCAAATCAGACCACGAACCGGCCAAGGTCTAAACGAAGCTTTAGCCAATACTGAACTTCCTATTGATATCTATAATCCCCAAGTAACCCTTTGTTTGCCCCCTCCCTGGTCCAGGCGGTGACTCAGCAGTCCCAGGGCTCCATTAGTATTCCCAGAGCGTCTCTTTTCCGCTGCCTGTCTCCCTTGTGCTGTGATCAGACCTATCAGGATGCGGTGAATTGCTCCCAGGAAGGTTACAGGTCTCCATAGGGACTGCTCATGATCTTTTAAAAGTGCATTTCCCTCTAGCAAGCTATAAATGCTGAGGAGAGTTGCTAAAGATCACTCAAAATAGATTATTGAACACTTTGATGCCGTGCTCTCATTTTGTGTTATCATATACTTAAAGTATATTAAAAGATTCTCTAAATCCCAAGTGCATTTGCCAGGAAGAGATTTGTGTTTTCCAAAGACAGAGGAAAATATCTTTGTATCATTCCAGGATACAGAATGCTTTTTCTGCTATTCTGCAGAACGGATTTTAAGTGTTTGACAGTGGTTTGGGGTTTTTTTGGTTCTTTTTTCTGTTTCCCCAGCACCACTGACTGTTGTGATAGACTTTAGTTAACTTCTTTGGATTGTTTTTTGCCTTGCTAACGGTCTGCAGTCAAAATGAAAAATAAGAACCTTCTGGATCCTGCCTTGATAAGGTCAGACTGTAGAATTTTTCTTTCCAGCAATTTAGCCAGGCTCTCTCCTTGCAGAATACATTTACTTGGTAATAAACATCTCCAGACAGCCGGGCTGTACAGACTGGAAACAATTAAGCCAAAATTGGGGAAAGCAGCACATGAATAAGTATTTCACTTTTAATGAAATTAGACTGAAAATTTCAGGAGCAAAGGAAATAACAACATTTTCAAATTGTATTAATTAGATCTTTGTAAAAACCTGTCCTCATGCAAGTACCTTATGCATATTTTAATACCAAACTATAAAGAAAATGTGCTGGGTGATCATAAGCCTTTGGTGCTGTCATGCTTTGGTCAAGCACCAGACACACATAAATATTTGGGGCACATAATTCAATATGTAGTAGGAAAAACAAAGAATTTTAGCCATATTTCTTTGACCTTACAAAAGGAAGTCTGCTAAGCAACAGGTTAGAAGGGTTTGTTTAACTAAAGCAGAATAAGATTTAAACACAGCTTATTCCAGAAATGAATTAACAATCTATGAAAAGCCTCATCTCTCAGGTACACAATAAAATAAATGTTTAGCTGTCCCAGCCTGTTAGAGATCCAAGCAAGATTCCTTTGTAACAACACAGAGTTTTTCTACCATCACAAACACTTCACCAGATCCTAAATTCCAGTTTTCCAGTTTTTGCACAAAGGCACTTACCACTCAGACATCATGCACTTAATTGCAAATCCACCACCTGTTTACATGCAGTAAGAGAACAAAAAGCATCTGTTCTGTTATTTTTAATTAGGTTATCCTCCTACACCTCCTCTGTCCCAACATCCTTAAATAGTTTAGATGTAAATTCTTAAATAATTTAGAACTGAAAAATTACACATCATGTTTGTGGCATCACTTGCTGTGGTTTTCTCAAGAGTCTCAAAACTGATACAAAACTAAACTTGGTTTTAGAAAGAACTGGGGTTTTTTTTCAGCTTGGAAAGTTCACAGCATTTTCCAGAGGAATTAATGAACATTGCTAATAGCTTGATCCGAGTTATGAGGCATTAGGAGGACACAAGCAGAAGGAAAGGCAATATATAACCTTTAGATGGGACAATTAGAGATCAATTATTAGAGCCAGAGAAGAGCATTTGAAAGCAGCTTCTTCATTAATCAAAGATTATCTCAAATTAGAATGTTTAATTACTTGCCACAGTTCCTTGTATATTCTTCTGCACAAAAAAAAAAAAAAAAAAAAAAAAAAAAAAAAGGCAGGGACATTTTGAAAGCTGCTAGGTTTTGAACGTTTAATTTTAACATGATTTTAAAGCTAAAATACTAAATATTTTAAAGAATGGGTAACATAGTGAAATTGCATAACTCAGGAAATTACATAGAAGATGCACAGCTGATGATTTTTTTGTATGCTAAATCTGTTGGGTATTGTTAACTATTTGGATGTCCAGATACATGGAAAAATTATTTTAATACAAGTGGTAATGAAGGAAAAGATGGGAGTATCCTATGCACTTTAGTGCCTTGGGGCAGGTTCCAAGGGCTTGATGTTAGATTTAAATTGAATTTCTAGATGTGTGAGTTTTAGAGTCTCAAACAAGTGAGCACATCCAAAATCTAAAGTGGGAGGCAGCATCATGAACAGGCACAGAAATTCTGGGCACCAGGGTGTGCTCCATGTCAGAGGCAATCCTCCAAAGGGGAGCTGCAAAACCTGCTGGAGCCTTGCTCAGCACTGCCTTCCCTGGGCCGCTGGCCACCACTGCCCCAATGACCACGGGCATTTGTATGTCCTGACAGCTGAGATGAGAGCTGGGAGGAGATGCACCTGGAGGGCAGGAAAGGCCTTTTGCAAACAGGGATTTTGGACTAACACAGGGGAAAGAGAGCTTTGCTGAGGCCACTCTGCAGTTCAGGCGGGTGCTCAGTGTGGCTCGCGGGGAACAATAACGGCTGCTCGTCGTTAGAAGAGCTGGAGCAGAGCAAGTCCCCGGTAAAAACCCCCCAAAACCTCCCATCCCCAAGGAGCACATCTGCAGCCATCCCAGGGCTCTGAGGGAATGCCATCTGCTGGCTGCTCCTGAGGGACAGACTGGCCAGCCTGTGCTTGCCACACTCGCCATTCATCTCCTGAGATGGAGATGAATGCTCGGTGACCACAGCACGGGCTGTCCACGGGGCTGTGCCCACCTGATTCCTGCTCACGGATCTTCTCAGGAAGCCTGTCCCAGCACGATATAACTCAGCAGTTATTCTTCAGTGACAGCCAGACACAGATGTAGAGGCAGGCCGGGGGACCAAGCTGTTCCCTTTATGAGATATTTTTCTTACACTAATGCTTTTTTCCTCTTGGCCAACCCCATGCTCAGGCCACAATAAAGCTATTTTATGTCTTTATTCCTTTGTCAGGTATATCCTGGATACAGACTTTCTTCTCCTGGATGACCCTCTCTCCTTGCAAGGCCCCATCCTTTCCTGGCCAGGTCAGGATGACCCCAGGCATGTTCAGAGTCATTCAAACTAGGCTTTTAGAAACACTGAATAATTTAGGTCGA
The DNA here is from genome assembly GCA_013389985.1 of Dryoscopus gambensis. Lineage (NCBI taxonomy): Eukaryota > Metazoa > Chordata > Aves > Passeriformes > Malaconotidae > Dryoscopus > Dryoscopus gambensis. The sequence goes on from WEIT01026723.1 coordinate 1,229,511, forward strand.
AAAGACCTTAAGATCATCGAGTCCAACCGTTCCCCCAGCAGTGCCAAGTCCACCATTAACCCATGTCCCCAGGTGCCACATCCACACATCTTAAACACCTCCAGGGATGGGGACTCAAGCACTGCCCTGAGCAGCCTGTTGCAGTGTTTGAGAGCCCTTTCAGGGAAGAAATATTCCTTAAAAGCCAATATAAATCTTCCCTGGTACAACTTGAGGCCATTTCCTCTCCTCTTGTCCCTGTTCTCTGGCAGCAGAGCCCGACCCCCCCGGCTGCCCCCTCCTCTCAGGGACTTGTGCAGAGCCACAAGGGCCCCCCTGAGCCTCCTTTGCTCCAGGCTGAGCCCCTTTCCCAGCTCCCCCAGTCAGGTCCCCCCAGTCCAGCTCCAGTGAAGATGCTGCTCTCCATGCAGTCACAACCTCTTTAGCACAAGCAGTAGTGGAAGATACTCCTTGCATGAAAAAACAAAAGCCCCTTTCATTGCCTCCCTAGTTTTTGCCTCAGAAAGGTCATTCTACAATCTTCCTTTAATGAAGTAAAGGCAAAATGTGCTTCCCACTGGCATAAGCTGAAGTTTAAACCAGCCAGAGATTCTGAGAGACAGAGCCCGTAAAAATGGTTTACTGACATATGTGCACAGGCTGCACATTTCTGGCAGAAAGCAAGTTTCACTTGACCTTGGAGGGAAGATTTTCCAACAATTTAAAACCAAGGGCTCATCCATGTGTGTTTTTCCACCAGCTTTACCTGTCTGTGAGTTCTCCACCATCCTTCTCCCATATAAGTGTTGAAAAAATGAGGCCGTGACTTCACATTCAGTTGCAGAATTAAATTTAAGATAAACTTTTGGCAGCAGGGTGCATCTTTTCGCTATGGAAGTTCAGATCCTAAAGGATGCCAATATCTCTGCAGAAGTGTTATGAGCTCTGCCAAAAAATAAAAGATAGTGATTGCATTAACAAAAGGCACTGAAGCTCTGGTCAGGATTTCAAGTTGTTCCACTCTGTTATATATATTAACCTACCTTTGAAAATAAAATACCTGGCTGGTGCAATTGTCGATGCAGTTCTCACTTAAGAAAAATAAAGAAGAATAAAATCTAACAAAAATACCAAAAATCCACGGTTCAGCTATTTGAAAAGTGGCTGCATACACGTTGAGGTATTTCTCCAGTATATCAGGCTTAACCCAAAAATGCCCTCAGATATTCCTCTGCACTCCATTACAAAAGCCTGAAAACAGAGTTTATTGCAGGTTTACTAAAGACAGCACCATAATTTTGATGTCTCAGGGGTGATTGGAAAAGCACCTCCCTGCAGGTTATCGCTAACTGCTATTAATCAATAGCTAATCCTGTTCTGTATCACACATAAGTATTGCTATTTTCAAGCCTCTCAGAGCAGAGCTGAGATGCAGCATCCGCCAGGTAAGAGCCAGTCCTCCCAGCCAAGCTCTCAGCCTCACCACAGGCTTTTTGTACAGTTCCTCTAGTGCAAAAGATCTATAAATACCACCAATAAAACCTCTTACATGTCTTCCCAGTGTGAGTCTTCGGGATTTCACTGCTGGAGTAATACCCTGCCTCCTCCAGAAGGTTATTTTTACAGGAAAAAAAAAAATTTTATATATATATATATGTTGAGCTAAAAACCTCAGTGCCACAGCAAGCACTACTCATGAAATCAGTCAGAAACTACTGAGATCTGCAGTGATACCATTCATGGTTGTGCTGGGAGTGGAGTGGCTGCTCAGCACTCAGCACAGCACAGCTGCAAACCCAGGTTTTCCTGCTCCTGCCGGAGATATTGCCCTGCAGAGGAGAAAGTTCCCACCAGGAAGCAGCAGTGACCCCACGCACAAAGACATTGAGTCATGAGGCCCATAGGATAATAAGCTCTGAATTAAAATCCTACTAATAAGTAAGGAAATTATATTCTGGGGGAATATTCATGATGGAAACAGCCCACATATATGTGCATACAAATGGAATTTTATATTTAAGTATCAGTGTTTTAACACCAACTCAGTAATGAGGGGGGTTTTGGTTTTAAAAGTCTGCTATCAGATGCTGGAGCAATTAACAGTGTGTTGTGAAAATCACATTCTCTAATCCTCCCTTTCCCCTGACTAAAGAAGGACAAATATGATTAGGAGAGAACATACACACCTGCACAGGAACATTTTCTAATTATTCATGTGGCTATAAATGATCCCTGGCAGCTCATAACATGTTGAAAACTGAAGATGAACAGTACTTGCCACTGGGAAAAGAGTGCAAATCCTTCCCCATTTCTCTTGAAATGAAACTTTTGGCCTTGCTATGGCAAAGAAATAAAACTGAACACACAGTTTTATGAAGGTTTAGGAGCTCCTCTTGTGTTGGCCACATACTTCCAGCACCTCTCTTGTGCCAACACCAATAATCAAGTTGCTTAAAAACTGTTTAAAAATTAATTTTCTACCTTTTTTTTTCCTTTAACCAACCTTAACTTTCAGCTTATTATCCAGCAGTCCAGAAGGCCACTCCAAGCAGAACTGCTGGCTTGTGTGGGAGGCACCTGGATATTTGCACAGACAGAAGAGGGGTGAAGGGATGACATATTCAGTGCTAACTTGGACCTTTCAACCTAATTACAAACCAGAAATTGTCTGATTTACCCTCACCTGAGGTAGCAGAGAGGTTTGTATTACACAAGGACCCGTGCAGTCTCTCATGGTGTGTTTGCACCCATTAACTGCAGTGCAAAACCACACAATATAATAAAACAAATTGGTTCTGTCTGAAAATGGGAGAGACAAACTTGTTAGAGAAGATGGAAATCTCGGCATTTCGCTCAGAAACAAGCTTTACAGCTTAGTCATAAATACCTAAAAATCTTGCTTTCTAATAGAACTGTGATACAAGTTAATATATTTCATTTCTAGGTGGAGAAGTAGAAAATCTGATGTGTCCCCATGGCAAACCTACAGCTGGAAGATGCAATATTTATTTTTTTGATACAGTTTACCAAGACAGGAATCAAGCTCAATCTAGTGCCAGCTGAGAGTTAACTCAGTCACAGTGCTTATTACAGCAGCACACAAAATAAATTGTATCATATCTGTACTGCCATAAAATTATGGTATATAGTTTTGAGGTGGCAATGTTAAATAAATATTTATTTTTTTCTTGGTATAGTGATTTTGAAGAGTAGTTATTTCACAGTTTGCTTTGTCCAGTAATCAGATTAATTTGCTTAGGGAAATATTAAACTTTTCCCCCACTATTTCTTTTTTAATGGAAGAATATCTTTATTGTCGCATTCTATTTCAAATAATTGCATTATGCTGGGTTTGCTGAACAATTCACAAGCCATTCGGAACAAAAAAAACCCAAAATGAATGCAGTTATTAAAGTGACATTAACTGCTTTAATAATAATTTTTGGTCAGGGCAGATGTGTTATAAATAAATTCAAATGCTATATTAACCTTAAATTAAAAAACGGAAAGATCGCAGTCAGCAGGAAAATTGGATATCTCACCAAACTTTGCTTTGCAACTTTCAGATTTCCTGAGAGGATTTTACTGGAAGCGATACTTAACCTTTAGATGTCGTGATCTTGGAATGGCCAGGTGTACACTTCTACAGCCAAGCCAATTATCTTCAATTAAGCCATAAATGTGCAAGGCTTGTTCAGTGCAAGTAGAAATTCCCCAGATTTATACCACACCTTCAGAAATACACTAGGAGTTAAAAACCAGAATTACCTTCTAGTAAGATTTTAATGAAACACACCTTTATGCAACTATGCCATTTAATACCTTTCATTTAGATTTTTTTTTTACAGCAGCCTTAAAGAATAAAGCTGCTTGGCTGTCCTAATTTGAAATAGATAGCATATTGCTCTAGTGCCTTACAGGGGTGTCTTAACTACTCACCATGGATATTTCTTCTAGACAATGACCATATAAAAGATGAACATGTCGAGCGTGTTCATTGTAAAACACCAAATTTATTGCAGCAGTTCATTTGTTTTGGAATTTACTCTAAAAGATTACAATCACCCACCCTGCAGGAACAATAGTAATATATCCACAACGCAGCTAACTTACGTGGTACTTAGGAGTTTGTTATTGAAGAAGAAGAAGAAATAGATCTACCAGAGACACATGCTGAGAGATTTTTCAAGATGCAGCAAAAATGTTATTTAATTTTCCTCAGAAGTAACATATTCTGCTGAGGTGATTTTATTGAACAAAAGACATTAATTGCAAAGGTATAAAATAGGGGCTCTATGGGCTACCCTGGTGTTATCAGGACACAAAAAACATCCAACAGGTGGGAAAAAAGTGAGACACAATGCTCTCACTGATTTTAACTGGGTGTTTATTGGTCACTTATATCCCACTTTGCTTTATAATACAATCCCAGAGTGCACAGAACTTTTGAGATTCCCAGAAATGCTGTTGTGCTTTCCCTGACGCCAAAAAACACAGAGAATTTTCAGTGTGTAGGGAGAGAAAGCAATACAGGAAAAATAAACCACAAATGATTTGACAAAGTGCTGCATGGCATTTACTACCACCTGATGTGTCTTTTAAGCACATTTATTCTCTCATTCCTCCAATACATGTTTCCAAAAGTGAGTCTTGCAAATAGTAGTGAAATCAAAGATCATAGTAACTATGTCTTTTCCTTACTAACTGGTGGGATAAATCACTTTTTATATTGCTTTTTGTCCATGGCCAATTTTATTTATATTTCTTTACAAAATTGCGGGACCAGCTCAGTCCTGCTTTGTTTAATATCGCCACTAAACAAACAGCTCCTCAAAAATCAGGCAAAACCGTGATGCAGAGGACAAGCTACAGCTCCAGCTCACCACTGGGATTCACACACTCAGAGCAAATAATTCAGATTTCTACATTCACAGGGCCAGTGCAATGGGTTGAGTTCCACCAAGCACGTTCTGAGAACTCTGCTCTGCTGGACTTGCAGGAGACAAGGTTAAGATATCCAAAATATTTAATGCTACTTCTGCATACAGGTCCTCTGCTGTTAGATGAAGTGTTTTCTGTTTTATATTGCTCTCTGTGAGTGAAATTAAGTGCGGGTTGACTGGCACCAAGAAATCTGGGTTTAATCACCCAAAGCAGGCAGAAAACGTTCGCAAGCGCCAGCCAGCTGGGCAAGGGATAACACAGATTGCTGGATGGAGCCCCCAGCCATGTTTCCCTGCCCTCCGTCTTCCTGACACAAGGGAACTCACTGACTTAGCACTAACCAAAAAACCAGAAAACAACAGCACCAGCTGCCAGGCAGCCTCAGAGGAAATACCCCGATATTTACTGCAGCGGGAAATTCTTTATTTTATCTTTAAATATTTTCAAACATTTTAGCATTCATTCTTTAAAACTTGTTAAATAAAGATACAAGGCTTTAAATCCTTCCTGTTCTGGATTTAAAAACCCTCTGCTGACAGGACAATGTGTTGCTGCACGTTCCCAAATGTAGTATAGCCACAGATGTATATCGTGGTCATGCCACAGAATGAGGTTTTAACATGACCTTAAAAGACCCTGTTTGTTAACTGGATTCTCCACTTCTCTCCACTTTGGATGGTGAACATGAGACACTCACACTCTTCTCACAGGAAACTTTCTACAGAGTTCCAAAGGCAGCTATTGAATGGGTCTAACAACCACACTCCTCTCAAGAGTCTCTGAATCCTTCCAGAAAATGTCTTTGCCTGGCTCTTGGTAGAGATAAAAAGGATTTCACTAAAAATCCAAAAATCTCCCACCTCCTCCTCCCTGTTACTTTCTCTGGCTGTGAATTTAAAAATTCAGTCAGTGCTGAGGTGAGTATGTGATGGAAACCTGGGTCTTTCCTTCTGAATGAAGGGAACAGAGGTGCTACCTTTAGCATAATTTAAAACCAATCACAAGAGATACAAAGGAATCCATTTCTCAGGTTTGGTCTTCTTCAGCTATACCCAAATGAACGTCTCATTTTTCTTTAACTTTATATGAGATTAAAGAAACAAAATATACAGACATTTAAATCAGAGCCTTCTGTGTAATCTAAGTGATACAAGTTAGAACAGAGAGAAGGAGCTGTGCTGTTAATGGAGCCTTTATTTCATAGGTGGTATTTCCTCACGGTGAGTTATTTTATAATGCAGTGCTTTTATTGCTGTGGCACTGGTAATTACAATAAAATTTCTTATTAACTAAATAAAACATCAGAAATATGCGGTTTTGACATTTTTGTTAAACCCCAATCATAATGTCAGCAAGTCCATTGGGAATTGGTTGGAGGCTTCCAACAACACCTTTTTCTCTGAAAAAAATGAGGATTTCTATACAGTACATGTTAGGTAGAGCATATTTTCCTTGTACCTGGCCAGCACACATAACACAGCCTGCGGCTGAATGATATCTACAAGTCACAGTGACAGCACTACTCCATCACAGCGTCAGGAGAATTTAAAGAGCTGTGGGGTGAAGCCTTACACGCTTCTGCTCCCTTTCTTAAACCAGCAGTAACAATGTTCCCTTTCCAAGATGAGCTGGAATTATAAAACAACTCCAGTATTATCCCCATATCCATGTAAGCTTATCCATCTAAACCTTAAGTTGTGCCGAGGAAGGTTTAAGTTGGGTTTTAGGAACAATTTCTTCACCAAAAGTGTTGCCAATCCCTGGCACAGCTGCCCAGGGCAGTGGTGGAGTCCCCGTTCCAGGAGGGGTTTAAAAGCTGGGTGGAGGTGGCACTGGGGACATGGTTAATGCTGGCCTTGGCAGTGCTGGGGAATGGTTGGACTTATCTCAAAGGTCTTTTCCAACCTAAAATAAACTGTGGTTCTCTGGATCTAACTCAACCAGTGAGAAGAGCAGCTGGCTCACAGCAGCTTCACTGGGCATACAACTCTCCAAGGAACCATGTTAAAGAAGGTAAAAACCATGACAACTTCACCTAATTTGGTTTTCTTCCCCGAGCAGAACCTGAGCATGCACAGAGGAGCCGCAGCTCCCAGCAGCACATGGCTACCTCCGTGCCAAGACTGAGCATGTCCTGAGCAGGAGGAACACAACAGCAGAAGGCTGAAAAATCAGACGTAAGAGTACTTCTAAAGAAGCCTTATCACCATCATTTGAGATGTCAGAATTAAGAAAAGGTTTCAAATTTGAAATTTAAACACTCTGACCACTGCTGCTGTCCCACAGCAACACCTAGGTGAGCTATTGTAGAACAGGTATGCAAAGGACAAAAATAAAATTGCAGAGAAGCACACACAGAGCATTTCTCAATTCTGAAGTGTTTGCCTTCCCAATTAAAATACTGCTTAGCCAATAGGGTTATTGTGTATCTAATATATGCTTTATGAATATATATGGAGCTGTGGTACGAAAATCAATGCAAACACCTCAAAAATACTTTAATTTGTTTCTGTTATTAAATGAAACCAGTGGATCTGTTAATCTCTATGTGTGTAGCCATTCATCTCACTTTAATGATTCTCTTTAGTTATTTTTTATTCCTTTGTCCTGCTTTGATCAGGCTCACAACTGATTCCAAATCAGAAAGACCCTCTTTGAAAAGTGTCTGTACATTTTAATATTGAAAATATTAACATTATTCAGGATTTGATGGTTTTTGCACCTACCCAAGGCAGTGAAGCTAAGATTATTTTCCGCAATCCAAGAACTAATTTTTATTTGTGATGAATATCAATTTCTTTCTCAAAATTAGATTTCTTAAAGAATGCCTCCCAGTTCAACATTTTTTAAATAGGAATTTGCCATTGCTTAGATTGATAAATTTCAAGGACATTTCAAACTTGTCAGCAGGAAGCCACCACTTTTGTGTCACTCAAACTTTATGACAACACAGCCCCAATATTACTGTTAGGTGTCTGAAGAGCAAGTCACCTCTTACATCCAGTGGTCTGTAGCTGACACTTTTCTGATTTTATAAGCTAGAACATTACTGTACAATAATTTAAAATGATTTCTCTCCTCAATGGCTATGAAACAGATAAAACCCTTTGTTACACAAGCCAGACAATTTTTACACTGTGGCGGAGCATCACACATCCCACATTTTTCTCTTTTGCAAGGGTTTTATTCACAGCAGAAACAAAACATCTATTTAATATCACCCAGGGTAAAACTCACAAATTTCTTTGTGTCCAGTTTACCAAGAAATGCAACAAGGTCTTAAACATTTAGATAAGTTACCCCACGTGGCTCTGTGTCTCGCTGAAGAGTTTGCCAAGTCAAAGGGATGTCAGGAAGAAGCAACGTTAAACTAACAGCCGTATGCGCTGATTTTCTGAAAGATTAGGTATTGCAAAACTGCGAGGAGAAAAAACTAGGCTTTAGATATTTGCTTGACATAAGGGAATGAGTGGTGGAGATTCATTAATCAAAGTCCGTAAGGCCTTTATTAATAACTTTGCCTGATAGTTGTAAAGGAAAACAATGATATTTTAAAACATTTAGGACATTCAGAGTACCTGCAGGAACCGCCTTTGTTAGAAACTGTCTTCAGGCTAAAGCTCCACTGATCAGATGAAAATTGCTGATATCAGTTTGAGGAAAATATAAGAGTAAATTGGGCACAGATGAGTTTGCAAGAATGGAGAGTTAATGAAAGCACCTGAGAGTCATCATTCGGAGCTTTCCTGGTGACACAGCTTTTCTTTTCTACTGACACAACAGCGTCTCACAGTACTAGACCAAATTATGATGGAAAAATGAAAAGAAAAAAGAGCTGAAGTCCATCCCATTTTCTTCCTTCAATAACTTGATGCAAACAAAAGTTTGGGTTTTAGTACATTGGGTGCAAATCAATTATTTAGATTTTTTTTCATAGTAAAACTATTAAATTTTGTAATTAGTCAATGAAATGCTTGAAGTCAAGCCTGTCTGTCTCATCTGAACTAATCTTGAGACTGAATTCAGTGTTTTGGGGAGAATGTCAGATTTTGGGGTGAAAGATTAATTCTGGTATAATTCTTAAATGTAGCAAAATGTTACTTGGAAACCATAAGGGAAAAAGGTCATTGTAAGCTATAAAAGGATTCAGGGAGAAAAAATTCCAGAGGCAAACCGATAATTAGGTTATTAGATAATTCAATTAACCAAAGTTTCTATAGAGGAAATCTTATCCTGAATTTTGATGCATATTATATAAAAAAATCTTTGTATTAAATTAAAAAATATAGAAATGAACAAAGACTTTAAGGACTGTTCAATCAAATAGAAAATATATCTTTTTTCCAGTTTAAATAACACTTATTTTTCAGATGCATGGTCCTATTCCTTTTCAATTTTGCTTTAAATATTCCTCTTTCTCTGCAAGATTATTCTGCACAGAATTTGCTGAGAACCTCCACAAAGGAGGTTAAAAAAAAAAACAAATATCCTTTACTTCAGTCCTGCTGAATTTGTGAAGGTGCCATTAAAATAGGACTTTTTTTTCTTCTTGAAAGACCTTGGTGTAGAACCACTAAATTTTCTTTACTGTACTCACCTCCTCAGCAGTACTCAGTGAGAGCAATCAGGCCATATTTTCCACTCATGCTTATGTAAATCACAAATAAATCATTTGCAGCCAGCAGGCGTGACCCAGTGAGAACAGGTCCCCAGCTGTTAAGCACGGGCTTAGTCAGGAAAGATTTGTTGGATTCTGTGGTTCATGCTAAATGCCAGTAAAGAGCAGATTTATCTCTGCTCCTGGTATACAGAACACGCCTGGAATTTGGGGTTTTGTAACAGGCTTTATCACTTTGTTCTTCCCTGAATGCATACAGCGAGCTAATTACTGTGAGTAGGAGTTGTGATCCCATTCAGGCTCTGACTCAGACCCCGATTCTCCCCGGCATCCGCCCGTTTTCTGAGCATCTTCTCTTTATCCTTACCACACACAACAGCGGCAATTCACTGACAAACTGCGGAGCCAGGGGGAGAAACCATGTATCCCCATTTTACCATTGTTTTGGACTCATTTCCTCGGGATTTAAGCCGAAATTCCCAACCCTGAGCATCTCCAAGTACCTGGTCCTTTCTTCCACTGCAGTTGTCCTGCCATCTGCCTCAGAGCTGCCTTTTCCAGGTTGTCCCAGGAATTGCCAGGGTTCAGAGAAGAGGCACGGTGGAAGGGTAGCATCAAAAATCATTTTACATTTCTTGATGCCTTATTTATCCTATAAATACATATGTATCTATATATTGGTTATTCTGAATATAACATTTTGTACTTTGAAAAGAGACAAGCAAGACTGGGCTAGGCAGGAGAAGAGTTTGTAAATTCTCCCCACACAGTGACAGATGGATGTACACCCAACCTCGTACAGCTCGAGTGCATGCAAACATCAAAATCAAATTTCATTTCTTCTCTATCAAATAAGACAGAGCATGCTGTATTCTTCGAGTGATCAGTGTTATCTACTCAGGCACTGATATTTCTGATCTCCTAAACTCTGTTAGCTTGGCCTTTGGAAGATCTTTCTCTGTGATTACAGAGTGGGAATAATGTGGCCAAAAGAATGGTTGTATCAGTGCACGTACACAACTGCCTCTGCCTAAGCACTGATACTGGGAAAACAGATCCCTCCTGGTCTGCATTCTGAAATCTGGGGTGAAGGGAGTGTTAATAAAGCAATATTGAATTAGAGGAAACAGACCCTGCTTTCCCAGCTCTAAATCTACCAAAATTTATCTAAAATTACTCAGTACAAAAGGATATGCAATATCAAATCCCACTTGTGAAAGAAGATATTCTCCCCAGAACCTGCTGAATCACTGATTAATAAAGTTATAGATTTAATTAAACTAAAGCTTGTTTTTTTTTCTTAGTATCTAACTTTCTAGGGAATAAAACACAATAGTTTTTTTTTTTAAAAAAACCACATATCTTCCTAAGTTTTGGGTTCCATTTAATAAAGCAGATGCATTAGGGGACCAAGGCCTTATTCAATCTAAGCATTTAAATTACTTAATGGAATGTAAAACAGAAGCACAGCTTCAGACTGATGGCTATCGGCAGTCCTGAGCTGCCATGGGCTTAATCGACCTCTTTGTGGGCAATATTCATCACTCAGAGCTTGCAGGGCTCCACACCTGAATAGCTGATGGGGAAGTCAGCGCCTGGTGCAGAGCCCAGCTCGAACGGTCCCAGCTCTGTGTTTCCATGATCTGCCCGGTGTATTCACACTCCGTATAACTCAGGCTGTCTCTCTGTGCTGACTTTTGGACCCCACAGATCACCTTTAGGCACATGGGACCTTTCCGCCAGCCCTCGTGCAGAGTCAGGGCTTGGCTCTTGCTTCCGCCACCATCAGCCTTTCACTTTTAGTCTAGCTTAGCTTAAAACCCACTTAATTAGGGTTTAGTGTCTGCCTTTATGAACACGTGTTTGTATCTGCTTGGTTTTTTATTATTAAAGAGTTATATTTTCCAGTAAAAAAAAATAACAACTTTCTGAATGATTCTTTATATGACTAATTCTATTTTTAATCAGACGTAGCAGTATCAAGAATAGTGAGAGTTCAGCATTTCTTGACTCCTGGAATCAGGAATCGTTCAAGCAAGTAAACTCAAAACAGCTGTGGTAATTGGCTGAAATTGCCACTTTTAATGACACAAATTATACCAGAGTGATGTTTAATGAAAGCTACAATTCCCAGCTTCTATATGCAAAATTTAAAACATTCTCCTAAATTGTGTTGACCTCTCTTGTTTAATACCCTGCTAATCTTTGAAAATTGGAAACAAATGCTTCAATTAAGAGACAATTAATTGACAATTAATTCAACAATAAGCAGATGGCCAGAAAGAGCATCCTGCTATTAAATGAATCAAATGTGAGAGGGAGCATTTGACCTTTCTTATGTAAAGCTCCCCTCCTCGAAAAAAACACTTTTCCTGAAAAAAAGAAAGTGTGTGGATTTTTTTGTCTCATACTCTGCAGAGCTATAACTTTGAAAAATGAAAATAAAAAGCTTATTTACATCAGTATTTTGGTCTAGGGGATAGGAATTGTGAATTAGGAGGGAGATAAGGAGCAATAGCATGCACAAGTGCAAGAGGATTTACAATAGCTCTTGCACCCCAAGGCCTAATAGAAGAAAATAAAGCCGCCATTATCATCAAAACTGCAGATGATCTCATAAAGGGCTTGTCTACACGGGGAGGTCAGCACAGAACAAGCTCTCTTATGAATTTTAAGTGTGGTTGCAACTTTTCCTGGCTCCCCTTTCCCCAGCAGGAGCGGCGGCTGCTTTTCCATGGTTACTGGGGATGAGGCGCAGTGAGGGGCTCGGGGCAGGGCTGCATTACCCAAACCTGGACTGAGGCACCCAGGGCACAAAGCACAGCTCAGGCAGGGCCTTCTGCAGGGTGAGGGTGGCAAGGAGGCCGAAGAAGCTGTTCTGCAGGTGGGGTGGGGCAGTGCAGCACCCGATGAACAAAAAGGCTCTTTACATTCATCTTTCTACTCTTTCCCCTGTAGCATCCCCATGCAGATCAGCCTAATGGGTTATTGCTCTATTTGTACCTTGGTGCATATCATAGAATCACAGAATGGGTTGGGTGGGCAGGGATCTTACAGATCATCTCATCCCAGCCCCTGCCATGGGCAGGGACACCTTCTGCTTGGTGGAAGCTGGAACCAAGCACTTCCAGGTTGCTCCACACCCTATCCAGCCTGGCCTTGGACACTTCCAGGGATGGGGCAGCCACAGCTTCTCTGGGCACCCTGTGCCAGGGCCTCCCCACCCTCACAGGGAAAAATTTCTCCCCAATATCCCATCTAACCCTGCCCTCTGTCAGTTTGAAGCCATTCCCCCTGGTCCTGTTACTCCAGGCCCTTATCTAAAGTCTCTCTCCACTCTTTTGGAGCCTCTTTGGGCACTGGAAGGTGCTCTGGGGTATTCCTAGAGCCTTCTCCAGGCTGAAAAACCCCAGGTCTCTTATCCTTTTGCAGGGGTGTATGAGGAAAAGGCTTGAATTCTATACCAAAACTCCTTTGGCAAGTCAGGGCTTCACTCTACATATCTCAAAAACTCAAAGCCAAATTCTCAGTGGTGCTGGGGATATTTTCAGATAACTTCAGAAAATGGTCCTTTTTCAGCCCCTTGCTTCTTTGAGAAAATGTGTAAAATTCTAATTTAGCTCAGAGAACCACTGTATGTGCAAATAAAAATTTATGCTAAAGTTGTAATGCAGTGCACAAAACAGAAAAGCCACATGCAGAAAGAATCGTGTCTATGGATCACTAAGAAATTAATTTCATCAGCAAAAAAAGTTACTTTGTCTCAAATAAATTACAAAATTATATCAATGAAAAAAAAATAGACTTGACCAAGGTAAAAACTCCTTTAAAAGAACTTGAGCTACAGATAAACCAAAATTTCTGTTCCCCAAATTTTTATTTAAGCTATAGTTAAAAAAATAACATGGTTAGTAATTGAAGCTCATAAATAAATAATTCCTGCCATCCCTCACATGGCGCTGCAGGCGCTCTGACTGTGTTTTATTTGATGCTGTATTTTATGCAGTCTGACTACGATTTCATTGGTAATTTATACTGCATAAACCTTGACACCTGGGTGGCAGGAGCAGTAAGCTGAGCTTTCTGGGGCTTTGGCATAGGTAAAGCAGGCAGGTTAATCATTGCTTATACCTGGAGCTGTCTGGGTTCTGTTAATATTCATCAGGTGCTCCTGCCCTTTATTTCTGTGGATGTCTCTTAATCCCACCATGAGAACAACCTAACCCAAAAGCTGGAGCAGCAAGACCATTAAGCAAATTCATGAATACTTTCTTCATAATACTCATCTTTCCTATGTCAACATAATAGTAATGTTTTTTCCTTTAATATTAATAACACATTTGTACTTGAAAAAGGTTTTTTTTCCCAAGTATTCCAGAAGTTAAACAACGAACTAAAAGTCACGGTGTAAAATCAGTTTTATTCTGTGATTTGTGCTTGGTGTCCCCTGGAAAGGACTTCCTCAACTGGTGAGACTCTGGGTAAAAGTTTGCATGGTTTAAACAGAAATTTGCAGACCGAAATAATTAAATTGGGTTCCTGCAGTTAATTCATGGGAAGTGGAAGATGTCAATGAAATTGGAAATACACTTTACTATTGTTTCAGGAAACAGAACACAAAGAGGAGAGGAAAAACAATAATTTCAATGCTAATAAAGCCAGACTCCTTAAATATCTTGTTAAGTGCCACAGCTCTGAGAAGGAACCAGACAGAAATGTGATGAGACGTGGCTGTTGGTGGAGCCCCCAGGAGTGGCACAGCCCTGTATGGTCGGGCTCACAACTGGGAGCCAGAAACAATCACAGAGTTTAGTAGCACCAATATTATTTTAGTTAGCATAAACATCCCAGCCAGACCTCCCAAATCTTAACTATTAATGATTTTACCACCACATATCTTTGATTCCTCTTTGATTTCCTCCTGCTCCTGCTTAGGACATGAGATTGTGAGATCATAAAGGACATGAGACTCTGAAATAATAATGACATATTGTAAATAAATGTATGATGTTCAGAGCCATAAAGGAATAAATTTTTTCTCATATAAAGACTTTTTATACTCAAATAGGAAGTTTTTTTACCTGTCACTGTCTCAGTTGTTTTCATTTTCAAGAAGGGTCTTGTTACTGATTGCTGGATCACCCTGCCTTCTGCAAGGATTTACTTAAACTTCCTGAGTTAGTGAACTCTAAAGACCACTTTAAAATTATAGCACTGGTTCAAGTTTCCTTCTTTAATTAAACTTTAAACAGTGCCCCAGCAGTTTTGTGCCTGTCTCCTCCCCTGGAATATCTCAATCCTTTCCCAGTTGTTATGCTCAGAGTGCTGGGTCAGCACACTCATTAGCAGGTGCCAGATAGGTGGCAAAAGAAACATCAAAAACCCCAAACAAACAAACAAACAAACAAACAAAAAGGAAGAAGATACTGAATATAGTTTAGGAAAATTCATTCTTAAATATGTGTCAAGTTTTTCTTCACAGATCATTGGTATTTTAAAATATTTTAAATTGTCCTCCAATATCAAAAATGCAAACATATTTTGCAATGAGTAATTTTATTATTAATAACTTAACATTTGTTTTAAGCTTGAAATAAGGAAAAGGAGGTATTAACTTTTTCATTTTCATCTTTCTAGTTCATAACACCTTTTTAAGGTTTATACTGTAACAAAGGAATTTAAAAAGTGAAAGGTAAACAAAAAGAGCAAAACAAAACAAAACACCTCCAAACAAATGTACTAAAAACATGAAAGTAAAATGTTTAGGTTAATATAAAGTAAATGTTCTTGGGGTATTTGTTATTTTTAATTTGCATGCCAAAAAGAGATTAGAAAAAAGTATAGTTCATCTAGAAAGAACAAATTCCGCTGATAGTCAGGTTGTATAATGTGAATTTCAGTAAACATTGTTTTTCCAAAATAAATCCTCTCATTTTCTTAAGATCATGGAAGGAGCTTTTGTTTTGAGTGCTATAATTTTGTCTGCTATTGCTAAGATTAGATGTCCTTTGATTCAATGAAAATTATTTGTCAATTGTTTAATTCCTATAGTAATCAATTTAATTAGAAAAAATGGGGGGTTATTAGTTCCACACTGGAATTTCTAAATGTCTGGCAAAGCAGCTGTCATAACCATTAATGTAGCTGATATTTGTAAATATTCATTGTAATATTAATATTGGAATAATCCAAGGATATCCCAAATGATCAGAAGACACCTGAAAAAACACCTTGTCAATGTTTTAATGGAGTGCACAAGAACATCTGTGTAATTCTATTCCTTAGCCTTGGATTCCAGGCTCAATCTTATTCTCTAATGACACCAAAATTGAAGGTTGGACTAATACAATCCCCATCCCTGTGTAGCAATGATAATGTGAATGAAGTGATTCGGGCTCAACACTGCGCTGAGATCCAATAGCCAGGCACATTAGATATCTACACTGACAAATTCAAATACGGTTGATTTCCTTTGTCAGTGAAGGTATTTGAAATAACAAAATGCACAAATAAGAGTGTCTTCACTGCTTAATCATTAAGAAATCTGGAGGCGACTTGTTTCCCTAAAATTTTGGGAATTCCTGTAAAGCCAGTACATTCCAAGAGGCAGACATGGTACCAGGGACCTAAATGGATCCGTGTTCAGTGAGGGGTTGTGTTCAGTTTCACAAATTAAAAAGGAGGGGGAAAAAAAGGAAAAAGAAACAAATTAACACTTCTTTTATTCCTTTGCCCTCATTTTTCTTTGTTGCTACTGGAACATAGGCTTAACTGGGGGTTTTTTGTAGCCCTTAATCAAGTCTTGGCAGCTTATCTGCAGCTCCAAGGCAGGATACAGGTTAGCGGGGTATTAGCTCTGTGTCATCTTCACTTGAGAGCCAAAAAGCATTCAGTCAGCTCATGAAAGATAGAGTAGACCTGGCAGTTTATTATGAATGCTGTGCACTCATCAGCGGGCCCAGCCAGCAGGTACACCCCTGCAGCTCAGTTCAGGAATGCACAGAGGATAATGTTCCCTTTAGATCCAGCCCTGTTCTTCGCTAATCTCCTGTCAGCCAAATTCTCCTTGCTCCTCTCCATTTCGCACCGTGTTTCATTTTGGAAATCCTTAATTAGCCACTGAGGCAGGTTAGAAGAAACAAGTGACACGACTGCTGAGTCAGCATTTCAGCTAACAATTGCCAAAGTTTTTCGGTACTTTTTTTTTTAAGCCCCAAACTCATGAAGTGTCTGGCTCTGCAGCTCACTTTCTGGGGCTTTGAAATGCAAATCAGTAAGTCCAGTAGACTGAAACTCAATCCGAATTACTCAGAAGTGTCAGAACAACAAAGGCTACGAAAGTGCAGTGCTCTATTTAACAAACCTTTGTGAAGAGATCATGGTGGAAAGCACGGAGACTGTCAGCTGAAAGTCTTTAAAAAGTTGTCTGCCTAATCATCACAACTGCCAGACCTTTCTGGGCAAGGTTTAGATAACACAGATATAAAAGTTCATCCGGTTCTCCAAAGACCCTTTTAACAGGTTGATATAATGTGGTTTAAGAGTGGTGGAGCAAAGAGTGATGAGCATGACAAGTTAAGGGCCAAATCCTCAAAACCAGCTTTATTCAGCCATGGTTTCTGCAACTCACATTCTGCCTCAGTGATACACATGAAGGGTCTTTTGTCCCAGTTCCGTTCCACCTCTGCAAGGAGAGATCAGGAAATGTCTGGATGCTTCCCTGACAGACTGCTTCCTCCTATGCAATAATTAGCAGGACTTAATTCACCATAACTATTTGTTCCCGTAAAATTTTGGAGAAGCACAGGCCTTCAAAGCCCACACCAGAAATATCCCACGCAGTCATTAACTGTGTGATTCACCAGATTTAAATGCTATACAAAAATATCCATGTGGACACTCATTTCCAGATATGTGACATCTGATTCCCTCCTTTTCCAGTGCATGAATTTAAATACACGCATGAAATCCCCTCATTTGCCATGTGGTCACCTTGTTCCTTCACAGATATGGGGCTACCTCCCATTTTCCCAGCTGCTCCTGCTCATTTTCCCTCTCCAGCTCTCACACAGCACAGTGGCCTAAACCTTCCTGCAAGCTGTCAGCTACACGAGCCTACAAATAAAACACCTCACAGGAGAGACACCTTTCCTCCGGTGAAGAGGATAAAGAGGTAGAAAAGATGCACTGGCAACTGCTTAAAATTGACTCAGCATTATGACAGTAAATGTACAAAGCAAAATAGCCCAGACTGTGCTAGGAAGGTTTTCAGAGCAGACATCAAGGTTCATGTCAAGGAGAATGCTTTGCAATAGGACTGGAAAGGTGTGTTGGCTTCCTAACCCACGGAATACTTCTGGAGAGTTGGGGTGTTCATTGTGGTGGCTGCTGCCATCAGGGCTTCGAAGATGCTTGGCTGAGTTCTGGATGACAGCCACCCCTCCATCCTCCTGCTCCACCCGGGCACAGAGTGGTTTGCCTTGCAAACAGAGCCAGTCTGGATTTCCGTGTGGGTCCACTCCAGAGAATGGGTGCAATCACAAGACCTACAGCTCTGCAAGGAGCTGAGCTGATGCTTCCACCAGGCTCTTCTACCTTGCAACCCATAGATCAGTAAAGGCTGCTGAATTTCTCGCCTAATTATACCCATTTGGGATCTCTAAACATGAGAGTTTTCCTACTAACACAGCCAGGAACCCATTTTCAGATAAAGAGAGCAACTCCCTGCTTTATGCGAGGTGAAGCCTTAGGTCAGTGTTTCTCTGCTACAAAACACAGATGAGCTCAGCAAAGGTTTTTTAAGCAAACAAATCTTCTTAGATCCAATTCCAACCACCAGTGGAGAGTTTGTGCCATCATTCTTTCTCACCAGTCACCGCCTGTGAGCTCAGCCATTTTGTCTCCCCAATAAGTAACTTCAGATCAGCACTGTCAAAAATATAAATAACTTCTTTATTTCAACCCATTGCCATTCTTCCAATGGGTACAGAGCTGCAGCATCCTGCTGGAACAGCAGACAGAAATTCATCCCCTTGTTTGAGCCCGAACACCTGTGCACCATCTCACATGAGATGGTTGGTTGGCAATTTATAAACATAGCTGTGAGACCAGTGCCAGTGTGCTCTATGGCTGCCTGTTTACCCCCAGCTTCTGTTTGTCATCTCGCATCTATTTAAAGGAAAAAAAAATCCAAACAACAACAAAACAAAATAAATTATAGGAATAATGAAAGACTGTGCCATGAGATACCTGCCCAGAACAGAGCGATTAATTCAAATTAGCATAGGGACTTTAGTGGGCCACGGGGACACAATGATTTATGTGAAAGATACTTCATGCTAGAATAACAGAGGAGACTTCCTCACTTCCATATATTACAGCAATTAGGGAGGGGAAAAAAAAGAAAAAGGACGTGCAATATTTCCATGGAGGTTAAGCTAAAGATACATCTCTCTCAATCCTTAATGCCCATGGTTTCAACTGAAAATTCACCCTCAGCACTTCCTAAATCTTCCCAGTGCCCACCCCTGTCATGCTGAGTCCCAGTGCCCATCCCTACTCCATCCCTGCAGACACAAGGCAGTCTCCCCTCTCCCCAGGAGGTTTCACGTGGCTGTGTCACACCTTCTCAAAGGAAAGTAAAACAAGTGTGGAGAAAGCACAAACAAACAGAAGCTGCCACATAACGTGTTCTGGAAGAGCTCCTTCCTGTGTGGGAAGTGCTACCGTGTGCTAAAGGAATTTTATGTTTGTGTAATGCCCTGGGATCGTGCCAGCAGTGCCAAAGATGGAGATTTTCACAGCCCTGGTTAATCTGACTACAGAAACCTTGTGCAGGCCAAAATTAGATTTAATTTACATTAACACCGCTCACTGCTCACAGTGGAAGTTGTACTTGCTCAGAAGGATACATTCGTGTGTCACACTGAGGTACTGTGACCTAAGGTTTAAACCTGCTTGGTATCCACAAAATGAACAAATATTCCATGAAAACTTTTGCCTGCCTTGTATCTGGAAAAATTCTGATTTGAAGTATCACATGTAATCGTGGTTTTTTTTGTTTTTTTTTTTAACTATGCATTTTTAATGAATATGAAAATGTCCTGACTAAAACCTAGAAATTTATATTAATAAGGATCAATCAGTAAATAAAAGCATTCGAATTCAATGTTGTCCGCTATGGCCAAAGACAATACCTTGTATTTGCCTTAGCACAGTGAAGTCACTGAACTGATAAATAAATAACAGCCAGAACCAAGACTACTGTCAGCGTGATGTGCCGAAGAAAACAACACTACATTTACCAGGAACAAAGACAAAAGCAATACCTGACATAATACAGTTTGCAAAATAAAATTTAACTATCCTCTGAAGTAATTAGCAAGTACATGAAGCTCGTAAACAGAGAAAAAGGGACATCTCCTGTTCTGCGTCAGACTGTCAGCCACGGATCAGGAGTGAGAACCTGCTTGACAGTGACAAGGCACAGCGGAAAGCGTGGCACCGCTCGGCTGGCAGGATTTCATCAAACCACAGCTCCTTCAGAAGGGCAAATTAGCTGTTCTTGTTCTTCTTTCTGCCCCTCCTAAAATATGCTGTCTGCGTCCAAATAGAGACACCGGGACACGAGACAGCTGGGCTGTCAGGGATGCTGCTAACCCAGATCTGTCAAGGTGAACATGTGAGAGACTTTAGTTTTCCATGGGCTGGGTGGAGGAGGATAAGTCTGTGCTGTCCGTGCTAAGCTGCTGCCGCCAGGGAGTCAGGAAGCTTTCAGCAACACTCGCCAGGGTCTGAATACAGAACTTACTCAACTTTTTGAGCCGTGTGAGGATGCTGCCAGCAGGTACCCACATGGAGGGGCTGCTGGTAAGGTGAGACATGGCAAAAAATCATGGCTTGCTTTGTAGGGTAGAGGAAAGAGCCAGGATTGTCCCACATCCCGCAGGTTTTCTTTAGCTGGCAGTCAGGTAGCCACACCACCACTGTGATGAAAGGATTAGACTCTCTGAACAGAAAAGTTTGGAAACTCAGGAGCATTTGCTCTGTTTTTAATTTTCCTGTAGCAGAAAATCTTTTAAGGCTCTGTCCTAGAGATGCTAGCATCCTTCGAGGTGAAACATTAAAATGTGGAATCCTGTCTGTTCATTTAAGAACTGGTGGCACATTGGTTACAAGCTGGAGTTCACCACAACCTTCCTGGCTTCTCCCAGAGATAAACTTTAAATTTTAACACTATCTTCTAAAGGTTCTCATTGAAGTTCAAGTTTTGCACATTTTTCTATGATTCATGCACAGGCAGAATCACCACTGTAGAAAAGAGAAAAATATTGTTGAAATAAGACTTAGAGGCTGTCCCGTGAAGAAAAAGCTACACTGGTAAGTGATGTCCTGATATCACGCTCAGCAGACACATTTCCAGAGGAATCTGGTCAATATTAGGATGAGTTAAGAGAATACTTAGAGAAAGCAATAGGTGTTTTCAAAATGAATGGGCCATTAGCAGCAAATAATTGAATACCTGTGCTTAAGAAGTGCCACTGAGTTCAATAGGAGCTGCACATCCATCTGAAGCCAACACAGGCTTTTGACAGACACTGGTGATGGGGAAGCAGACCATTTCTGAACAACAGGGGGAAAAAAGCTTTAGGTTACAATAAAAATTAAAAACAAAAGCAAACAAACAAGCTATAAATTGAAGCTAAAATATTTTTAGCATGGCCAAACTTGTTCCAAAACAATGAAAAGCTTAGGTGGAAATTTGCTATTCACTCCTTTTGGTGTTGTTTCATAAACAGAGTCTCCCTTCCTTCAGGTCTTGTCTGGGGAAAAACAAAGCACTGGAATGTCTCACCAGCTGTAGTCCTTTGCCTTCTACTATTTATGATGAGGAAAAGTTGTATATATGTTTATATACACTCACTCATAGAGAGTTTGGATGCAATTCAGTGTTCCTTGGGTCACTGAATGTCACTCCCATACAAAGAACAAGAAAACTGCTCCTACATCAGGATATTCCTGCTTGCTCAAGAGCTTTGACCAATAAGTGAGGTCTGTCAAGGGTTTTATACAATTTAATAATCTCCCCTAGGGAAATGACAGAATTTTCATGACAACCTAAATAAAGGGTTTTTTTGGAACACGCACCTCTGGCACACACTGCCAGAGACAGGAAGATCACATTCCAGCTGTCTGCAAATCCAGCAAGTGCTACAGGTCCTCTTTTGCTGCCTTGACATCATCTTATGGCCTGAGAGCAAACTCCAGCTCGTGTCTCCATGGTATCTGAAGGCAGCAATTATCCATCCAGCTGTAACGAACCAGCACAGCGATGCATCACAGGCATCACAGGACTTACATGAGCTTCTCATTGACTTATAGGAAAGCAGTCGGTCTGCTGGGGACGTGTTTGTGCTTGTAGGATCATAGCCATGGATAAAGTCAAAACCAAGATTTCACAGACTTCCTTCATGCTGTGAGCCTTGACTTCCTTAGTACAGAGGTCTCAGAGCTGACTGGAGCTCTTTGGATCTTTCTCTTTGACCTTATACCACATCTGTTACCTTTTTTTACATTGCTAAACACACAACCTCCTCTCACCCTAGTTCTTTCTCTTTGGCTTCAGCTGCCATATATTTGATTATCTCCCTACTTAACTGAAAAAGGCATTCCAAATATTCCTGTTTCTTTCACTTTGGCATTAATTATGCCCTGTTTTCATCTTTAATTTGGATTCTGGCTGTACATTTGTAAAGATGGTTTGCTGGGAATACACGCAGCGTCATTTGTCAGCAGCTGCTCTCCAAAACCACCTCCTGAAGAAGCTCCTGTGCCAGACAAAAACTCTGCAAAGTTCAAAGGGGCTGCACAGAACTTACAACACTTTCTCCTAATTAAAAGTTTAATATTTGTATAAAGCATTTGAAATAGGATGTGAAATTATTCAATATTATTTTTCCCTACATTTTGTTGGTCTGCAAAGTATTTCTTTGCTACTTCCCAATATTTCTCCTGTATTTCTATAAATCTGTTGATTATGGTTGTAAAATACAGATTAGCTCTCAATTTTCTTGAAGACAGTGTTAGGACTTAATCTATAGCACTCTTCCCAATTCATTTGAAAAAGACAGAACTGAGGATTTCAGAGACATAAAGCATACTAATGTCTGTGTTATGTGATACTCCACAGACATTTTTCCCCAAATAAAAATGATTAATTTAATCAAACCTTGGATTTTGAATCCCTAGTCACTGATAGATGGATGTTCCCCTGATATAAAATGACATTCCATTGACATCGATGCAGGAAAAACAAAAGGCTTTCTATCTCTTATCTTTCACTGTACTTGACCCATTTGGGTTTAAATGACTACTTTCAAGAGCTAAAATAATCATAGATTCACTCTGATTTTCAGTGAATTTTTCTGATGCATCAGAAGCCTGACTTTTTTTGCCAATCCCACAGGTTATGCATGTGGGCCAGAAGAAGGGGAGTCTCCATGGCACAAACTATCCCAGTAATCTTAAACACAAATATTTTGAGGCAATTCCAGAATGATAGATTGATCTCCCAAAGGTGGTTTACAGTCATAGCTTTGTTTACAGATTATTCCTTTGTAATTCCTAAATTTTTTTCTGGTACTGAAAATGGAAGATATTCTATTTTATCACTTGAGAGATGTTGAATATAAAATCGCAACCTGCATTATTCAGCTTTGTGTGAGGTCTACCAGCACCAAAAATTCTCTTTAGCCTGATAAATATCTGTGGAAGGCTCCATTTGTATCAGGAATTAAACAAGAGAATGAGGAACATGACCACTTGAAAATAATTTGTGTCTCTCCCCCAGCTTCCACTTAGTCTTAGTCTTTTCCTAAGAAATCTTTAGCTACTGTGAAAAATGCTCACAGAAGTTCTGCACGCTGCAAGGAAAAGAAAAANAGACAGAGGAGGGGTGCACAGTCTGTAAGCACCTGGAACGAGTTGTTTAAAAAGTAGCCTAGGAATATGAAAACCCAGCTCACGGAGCACTGGCAGCTCTCTGGCAGGCAATGTCAACAGGAGCTGTGCCCTTCCACTACAGAGCAGATATATTTTTATATGTTTATATACTTATTTTTTTTCAATCCATCAGAATTTGTGCTTGTGCTCTGCGAATCCATCAGCGAGCTCTGAAGGCGTAACAATAGCTGGTCAAGGACAGAGCACACAATGTCTTTTCACAAGGGGCAAAGGCAATCAAGAGATTTCACACATATTTGTGCTGCCTGAGAAACATCCTTAATGTGTGGGGACACAGACAAGGGTAAGAGCAAGAAAGATAAATTATCTTGCTCCTAGCTACAGTCAGCCTGTGGATAGAAGCAGATTGACACAGTTGAGTACATGCACCACGAGCCAGAGACTGTAAATACCTGTTAGAGTGCAAGCTGAGCTGAGCAAGGAAAAATGTCTCTCCTTCCTCCTAACCCTTCTGCTCGTCTTTATCTGTCTCTCCTGGTAATTTTATCATCCCTCTCAGAGAGCAGAGAGGGGATGGAAAGGGTAAGTGGCATTTCTAACCCCAACGCTGGATATTAAGGGTGAGGTATTTAAATCTGCAAGATAGATTTAAGAGCCATCAGCCTTTGGAGACAAGCTCTTAGATTAGCAGCTCTAAAAACTCTTCGGGAATTACAGCTAAAGCAACCCATACAAAGCCTCCCAGTAATCCCATTTTTGCACATTTGCAAAAATGGATTGGGGAGGCTGAGAAACATTCAGCCCTCAGAAACCCCATAGCTTAAGTGGCTACTGCTGCAGATTTTGGCTAATTACACTGACAGGTGTGGATCCTACAGAAAGATTTAGACCTGAAAAGAAAAACATAAGAAAATGATGAAAATTTCTCTGAAATATTCATATTTGCCCTCCTCCTAAGTCCTTCTGTGTTCTGCATATGTTGTGAAACTGCTTCTGCTTGGTGATGGCTGAGGCTTGTACAGAGAATGCAACACACTGGGACAACATCTCACTTGCTGGATTCATGTCTGGCACTGCACCATCACTCCTGAGCAGATTGAAATAGCAGGGATTGACCAGACACAGCCAAGAAAATAAGGGACAGACTAGGTTTCCTAGTGTCCTCAGCAATCCAGTGTAGCATACTATTTGGGATCTGCCCTAGGCCAAAGCTCACCATGCTGCTTTCAGAGGATGGTCCTGGCAGATCACCCCTTTATGGAGCACAGAGAGCTTTGGGATTGCCTCATGGAAACCCAGATCTAACAAAAGGTCACTAAGAAGCTGATAATGCTGCTGTGGCCAGGACCTGGCTTTTGTCATCATTCAAACTACAGAATGGGATTCTCTTTTCCTCCATTCCAAAGCACGTGTGCAGGTTTCCCTTCACGGAAACAAGGGCAAGGGGAGGAGAGCAGCTGAGTCCTGTCATTTACAAGTAGGGCATGGCAGCCTGGAAGTATTTACAATAATTTATAGGATAACTAGAGGTATACTCAGCTATGGCTATTCCTAATTAGGGACTGCAACTGGAACATCCCAGAGAATCGTTCAACAGAGCCCACGCTCCACAGGCAGATGTGGTCCACAGCTCACTGAAAAAGTGGGTAATGGACAGGAAACGTGAGGATCTTGCTGGTCACTTTGTCTGCTGACACGCCTGCACTGGAAAAGACACGGGAGAGCTCTTTTTACTGAGGAACTGATATCCTGAAATCCACGAGCAGCACGGTGCTCATCTGGACAAATGACCATATGGGCAGGTCATGCGTGCCAGGCAGAGCTCCCAGGAGAGGAGCTTCCACCTTCAGAATATTACTGCTAATCACTGTCCTCCAGATTGTGACAGGCAAGACACAGAGAACCCCATCAGACTCACACAGAGGTTTATAAAAGAAATAACATGTTTTGTACGTAGGAAATTCAGTGAAATATTGAAATACGAATAAAATAGAATACATTGGAATAATATTATCAATGTATCTTGAAATGCAGCAGTAATACTGTTTGATGGTCTCCAATTGAATATTCTTGTTTTGTTTCACTTCAACGACTGCATTTTGTTTTCTTACTTTGATTTGGAATTTATTTCAAGTACAAAGAATTTACCACAAAACAGGAAAAAAAAGGTTGTTCATCGGTCAAAGGCAAACACCTTGCATTTAACATGGAAACACAGCTCCTCACAACAGCATGAATCCCTGATCAAAAGGGAAATTCCATTTTTGTTTTTTAATCAAATATTAGTGATCACTGTAAGGATCACTGCAAACACCAGCTCCATGAGCGCTGGAGGAGCCCATTGAACTCAGGATCTAAGCAGCCATGTTAATAATCCTAAATTAGACTAGAGTTTACTGAATATTAAGATTGCTGAATATTAAACAAGAAACTTGTAAATTCCAACACAGCTAATCATCCTCTAGACGAGCCAGTGAATAAAATCATCCCTGAAGTGCTCAAATTCATGTACTGTTGAATCACATTTTTCATCTCTGATTGAAGAGCAGAATAACTCTGTGTTATCTTAGTTTTATCTCCATGGAGAGCTAAAGACAGCTACTGTCATCTTGTATGCCAGGTCTGTCACTCTTGGGACATCTTGTGTTGGGAGCCTAAGAGTATTCAATTTTTAAGTAAAGTCTTCTCAAATGCGCGATACAAGCTGTGAAAAAAAAAAATCTTACCAAAAGAGGAAATAAGAAATTAATTCCTTAAGTTGCAAGTCAGAGGAAAATGCACACTTCTCTGATGCTTAATTTTCAGAGAGAAGGAAAACAGAAGAAAAATCACAACCAAATGCAGCATTTCATCATTAAAACCACAATTAAACCAAAACATCAGAAATAATGTCTGCTTGCTTTAATTAAAACTTAAGGCACAGGGGTGAGTGCCTTCGAGGCAGCTCTCACTGCCTCCTAGAACCGATATGTTTGCTTAGGTACTGCATTGAGAACGGCTGAAGAAATGCTGACAGACGTGTTCTGTTGGTACATCAGTGGACTAATGTAAAACAGCAACAAAAACATTTTACTTGTGAAAACAGATATGTTAATGACTTTTTTTTGTTAATATATATATGCACACAATTTTCATTATCAAAGCGAAGCGTGGCCAGGGGCTGAGGCCCGTGAGTAAGACAAAAGGGAAGCTGTGCTGTACCTGAAAACTCGACACCCCACGCTTCCTCTTCTTTTGTTGCTCCCTCTAAGAAGAGCCCAAACATTCCCCTCAAGGCTTTGAGAGAACAATTGCATCAACCCGGGTCTAACTGCGCAACAACAGGAGCCTCCAGGAATTTCCCCAGCCCCAGGGACGTGGTTTGGCCCAGCTGGAGAAAGATCCTCACACATCTCTTGTTTGGATAATGTCCCAAAATAGCTGTGCATTACCCAAACCCAACACAGAAGGGGCTTGGTGGTACTGAGTGAGCCCGTAAGCAAAAGGATTGGGCCACTGAGAACTGAACTTTCTATTCTGGAGGAAGTGTGTCAGAACCGATGCCTTTTCTATTAAAAATTAATTGTCTCAAGCAGTATATGACACTAAAACTTAAATTTGCAGCTCGCTCTTTTAAGGTGCTGAACTGCATGGCTTTAATCCCCAGAGGCATTAGTGCAGGTACTTAAATTCTGTACGTGTGTAGTCTTATTGATGTAAGCACTTCGTTAAAAGGGGCCAGATTACAAAGCTGCTTTCAGGCTCTAGCCCTGAGCAGTGAAAAGAAGCAGTTCAGGACAGAGACATCAGAGTGGGCTAGAGCCCACATGTGTTATTTGCATTTGGAATGAAAGCATTTTAATAATTTAATCACTTTTGAAAAGCATTGTGCAGAGACGTTCCCCAGTCATTTTGAGGAACTAAGCCCTCTTAAATTCTAATTCTTACCCTTCTGCTTATTCACAAAATAGCTTTAAGGAATATCTTGCCATGCCTCAGCTTTTCCATCCCTACAATACGTACCTCAAAGGGCCATTGTGCCTGCCATTAAATAATGCTGGTAAAGCACTCTGAAGATCTGCACTGGTATATATATTCCATGAGAAATTATTACTGCAGCATTAGTACCATCTGAAGTTTGATATAAATCCATGAACTATACCATTGGTTACAATTCTTGAAACACTATCTCCAGCATAAAGATATTAAGTGAAATAAATAGTTGACTACTTTAGAACATAGTTCTCTAAAACCTTTATTCTTACAGCTGTATTATATTCAAATGCCAGAATATATCCAAACCCCTATTTTTATTTTAAGCTTGGCTGATTTATTGATGGCTGTGCTTAATTTTTAAAACATTTTCTCCTTTAGAAATTAGTCTTCTGTCAACCTCTCTAACGTACACAATCTGGAGTCACAGCATTCATCTTAAGCAGCTTAGCATTAATGTTTAATTCTGCAGTCCTTACCCTGGCTGTGCAGAACAGTTTGATAGTTTATGTCTTTTGCAATCAGTAGTTAACATATATTGCTGTATTCTCCACTGTACTAGTACGTTACTGTTCTCTCACACTCTATTTTCCCTGGCTTTTTTTCTCCCTTAATTTCTGTCTGGTTTAAGACACTTGACTTTTCCTTAACAGGTAATTTTGAAAGCCAGCCATTAAAATGCTGAAGGACACATGCTCTCTGGCCCCTCTTTGAATGCTGGAGTTCTCAAGATGTTTTTGAATCAGATTGTCTGAGCACCTGTGGACGTTGTCTGCTTGTGGCGGTGGCTCAGCCTACTCCTAGGCTGAGGCCCCGCAGTGTTAATCAGACCATGGCCATCCAGTGGGTGGATTTTCCCGCCGTAGACAGTGGATCCGAGGGCGGTTCCATGGGCGGCTCCGAAGTATAAACCGCAGCCCACTGGGTGGCACCCCGAAGCTTGTACCACCTTTTAGTCCGTAAAGTTCTGTAAAGTTCGGTTGTTCATTGATTCTTTGTTACAACTCCCGCCTCCCAAACTCCCTTATTGGTTGTATCCCAGTTGTATCCTCCCCTTTCCTTGCATCCCATTGATTCCCCTTGTGTTACCACCCCCCTTTTAAAAAGGACTGTTCGCCCGGTTTCGGCACCATTTGGTTCCTGGACCCTCCAAGAATAAAAGCCTATTAGAACCCACACCTGTGGCCCTTCCCGCCTCCTTTGTCCTTGGGGACGCTCCAGCCTTACACCAGGCTATCTGGCGCAAGCCCCCCGCCAGGGGGAAAGCGTGTTTACTACCTGGCTTTGTGACTCTCCGC
This sequence comes from Dryoscopus gambensis, assembly GCA_013389985.1. Lineage (NCBI taxonomy): Eukaryota > Metazoa > Chordata > Aves > Passeriformes > Malaconotidae > Dryoscopus > Dryoscopus gambensis. Next base: position 1,258,284 of record WEIT01026723.1, read on the forward strand.
CGCGTCTCTCCTCGGCTGCCTGCTGAGCGGCAAGGACGCTTTCGGAGACACTGCCGCGTTGCCTCTGTCCTGCGGGCACGGCCAGAGAACAACCCGGACAGTGTCATCTGCTTGCTTGCTTCTGTGGGTCATGGAATGGTCTGGGTTAGGAAGGACCTTAAAGACCAGTTCCAACCCCCTGCCATGAGCAGGGACACGTTGGCCCAGACCAGGTTGCTCCAAACCGCATCCAACCTGGCCTTGGGCTGTCCCTGTGTCACCAAGGGTTTCAGCCACACCGGTCCTTACTGTTGTGCATAGCTCCTGTCCCGCAGAGCAGACCTTCACACAAGGATTATTCTTGTATCAACAAGCAGAAACACTGCATTAAGCCTCTTTCACACTTCATATAGGACAGAATAAACCACGGAGTGCCTTGTGCACTGACACATAGTCCCCAGGGGAATTTAAGCTGGCTTAAGTGCACTGCTTTCCTTCATTTTTCATATTTCTGCCTACAGTTGCACGTGTTAAGCACCTACACTTCTTATACACCCTGGGGCTGGTATCTGCTGCAATCCACACTCAAGAACCCCCTTTTCACACGAGAGATTTAAGGCTGTTCCTCTGAAGTACGTGGAGATTGGGTAGGTAAGTGTATGCTCAACATTAGTCCATGCTTATCTTCTATTAAACCTAATAGGACTCGGCACTTGTTTAATGTTAATTATACCCTTATGTGGTTTATGGATTGGGGCCTGGATTACTTATTTGATTACAATTAGGCCTGTGATTGCATGTTCACTGAGCTGAGACCATTCAGCAATGAGCCTGAGTGCTTGCCTACTCCCCACCTGCCCTCCTTTGGAGTAACAAAAGTTGCTCCATTGGCAGTGCTGAGAGGTTTCTCTTAGCCCCGTGGTAGTGATGGATTGAAAAATAAAAAATACCATTAGTCCTTTTCACAGTGCCTTGTTACAGTGAACAGATAGAGCTGTCTCAATGAGAGGATGAGCAAACCATCCCCAAAACACAAACCTTTTACACCTCTGGTACATGAATATACACATGCATTGCTTCCATCCAGAGAAGCTGTAAACAAGATGAACTCTTCTAACCTCAGTCAAAACTGTCAAACTGGAAACCACAGAACAAATGCTCTGGGGAAAAGGAAGAGGTAGAGCAACCTTTAGCTGAGCAGCGAGATCTCACCCCTTCCACTGTGAAAAGCAAAAACTCAAGGGAAGAAACTCCCATCCTGTTAAACACTAACAGGCTTAGAGCTCAGTGTGACTGCAGCAATTTAACAGTGACCTTGCAGAGTCAAACCCCACCGTCAGCTGGAAACAATATAAATTATAGTGGTACAAATGACGCACTTAAAATTCATTTTGTGGAGGGTAATGCTTACAAAGTTTTTTAAATAGTTAATTTCCTCCTGCAAACTGTCTTCTCTAGACAAACACATTAAGAAAAACTGATATCCTCATCAGAATGGTCTTGTGGTTAAGGTAACAGATTGGGAGTCATTCCTGAGGTCTGTGTCCTTTTTGTGTCTTATCTTTGAGAGACAGATTGTGAACCAGTTATTCTCATTGATGAGTAGCACTTGCACCAGTTGCCCCATACAAAATAGTGATACAGCTCATGCAGGCACTCATCCATCACTGAAAAAAAGACATTCTTGGTGTAACCTTTAGGTTGAAAAAGATGTTCAGGGAAGTCACTATCTCCTCCTGCATTTAGCACAAAGATCTCCCTGCAGCCGGTGTGTCAAAGGATCTGCAATATAGGTAAAGACAGCCTCAACAGTAGCCACAAAATATCTTTCTAGAATATTTAAGTAAAGGCTGTTGCAGGCAAAATATTAACATATTTTCCATTGTAAAAACATTGTAATCCACATCCTTACATCTCAATGATCTTAGATGTCTTTTCCAACCTAAACTGTTCTGTGATTTTATTTGAGGCCTCAAGGACAGATTTGAGGCTGAAGTGTAAAAGAAAAGGAATAGTTAAATACTGATTCATATATAAAAGCTTCGTTTTTTGGTGGTTTTTTTTTTTTCCATAAATGGCAATCATTCAAACTATCAGTCATCTGGAGAGGAAGAATCAGCAGGCAATCTAATTCAGGGAATTAGATTGTAATGCCTGATGTAGATCTACCAGTTAATTTAAATAATGAGTCACCTGGTAGGCAATCAAATCTAGGTCAGGACATTTAGCAGGCTGAAAATAATGAGTCTAACAGCAACAGAGCTAACAAAACAATCCAGATAATAATGACAGCACAGAATGACAGTCCTAACGTAATCAGACAGTGTGCACAAACTGTAAATAGACAGAGTAAAGAGAATGAACTTGTGTAGGGAGGCAAAACATATTCTCCAATGAAACTATTATAGAAGAATTATGTTTGGTTAAAAGGAAGCATAGTGACAATCACAGTGAGGACATGCAATATTTATGTGCTCTGACTGCATCTACGATATCAGTGAAAGCCTTCTTTCCCAACTTTTTTGTTTGTTTTGCTTTGCATGTAAAGCAAACACTGCAAAATTTGATTGTTTTTGGGTTTAGGAAGCGAGGCAGAAACCCCTCCATTTTCCTACTGTCTTTTCTTGACTTTTCCTTGAAATAATTTTTGATCTTGATTTTAGAAATTGCTTCTTTGTTCAAGAAAATAAGACTGGGGGAGAAAGAAAGTAAATGTTCAAAAGCAGCTCCTCCTGCAGTCCCCTCTGCCCCCGTGCCCACATGGATCAGGGTATTGGAGACACAGCTACCACAGGTAGCAGGGACAGGGAATTTCATACCAGCACCCTCCACGAGCCCCTCACTTAACGGATGTCATGGAGCCCTGCACCTTGTGCCGCCCGAGCAGCCCAGGGGCTGTAACCACACACAGACACTTCTGCTCCTGCAGAGCACGAGCAGGGGATTTGTTTGAGTGGGAAACACTAGATGTCAGCAGCCCTCCTTGCTCTCCAAAGGGTGCTGCCTGCTCAAGAACAGTTTTTAGCTTCTCCATCTGCTCCTCTCTGGATGCACAGCTCCCAAATTATGGGATTTGTATCTCTACAAGGTCCTGAGTGCATCCACCTGCCACAAGGTGTTACATTTCCCTGGGGAATGGTATGATCCTCCCTAGAGACCCCCGCAAGCTGTAGCTGTGTTAGCCTGACCCTTCATTCCTTTCTGTATCCCATTGGCCCGGGGCCAAGAACCCACACCTACCGAACCCCAGACAGAACCCGGCTCCGCCATTGTTCTTCCTCTTTTTCCTCCTTCATCCCTGAGAATAAACATAAGGAAACTGAGCCTCTGTGGATCTCTTGCCTGGTTTCTGAAACATCTCCCCTCTGAAGCCCCCCAAGACTGGGCTGGCCTGACGAGTTTGGGGGCGCCCAGGGGGGAGAGAGTTTCAACAAAGAGTTTTCTTGTGTTTGATTTCAGCCCTATTCATTCACACAAGCAGAGGGTAATGTGTTCTGTTAGTTTGTCAGGGAGTCGGGGTTTGAAAATGCTCTTTTGTACCACCCACAGATCAAAGCATGCCACTGACCCTGCGGGGAGGCCAGACCCTCCTTCCCCAGTGCCCTGCTCCAGAAATTTTAGAATTATAGAATTATCAAGATTGGAAAAGTCCTCTAAAAGTCCTGTAAGATCATCAGGTGTGCATTAACCCAGCACTGCCAAGCCCACCTCTAACCCATGTCCCCAGGTGCCTCCTAATGCACCTCTTTTAAATCCCTCCAGGGATGGTGACTCCAGCACTGCCCTGGGCAGTCTGCTCCAAAGCCTGACCGATGTTTTAGTTTGGAGGGGGTTTTGTGGGTTTTTTGGGTTCTTTTTGTATTAAGATCAGCTCTTTGTTACCAATGACACTACCAAGTTTTTCAGACAAAATGTGGAACGGCGACAGATTTACCTATTGAGATGAATTTTATAATCCATTACCCATATGATGCTCCAGGCAACTGGCACTCTGCTGGCTTGTCACTAATGCTGGGCTGTTGGGTTTATTCAGCTTAAACTAATCAGGGAGCATATAGGAGATGACTATCAAATAAATATTCTTCAAGTTCAGCATCTCATTATGCCTTCAAACTTGGCATCTCATTATGCCTTAAAATGAATGATGGCACTACTTACCATAACTCCAGGTAGCTAGCTAATGTTGAACAGCCAATTTTTTCTCCTTTGTGAGCTGATTATTTAGTTTATAATTACAATTTCAGTTTTAAAAGCATTGTTGAGCTCCATTGACAGATTTTAAAAAGTGCAGGGCTTTGTAGCTCAGCTTTATGTTTCCAAGCATGTCATGGACTCCTTCAAGAGAACCTGTGGGAGCTCTTGTGATTCCTTACATCATGCTTTTTTTTTCTTTGAAAAGTCAAAAGGGAATGATCAGACTTTATTCTTACGACATCAGTGAGAATTATCTCTGCCTATGAACTGGACCTATTGTGCTGATAAGGCTGTATCTGGTAGCTACTTGTAAAAACATCAGGTTTCAGAAATGTAAAATGGATGAAGAGTCTAAACTGGGGTTTATCAATGCAAAAATTTCATCTTTTAAGACCATTTAACCATTGGTTTAAGAGTTTTCACACACTCAAAAATAGGCTGAAAGCAATTTCTGAAGCATTCAGTATCAAAAGAGCAATAGTTCCACATTCCTGCAGCAGCACAAGTTGAACCATCACAATATCCAAGACCAGGGGGACCTGACCCAGGGCCCTGGATGCTGAATGAAGAGATTCCAGTTATTCCTCCAGCTCTGCTAATGATTTGCTGTTTTCTCTTGCTGAAATCATTGTATGTTTTTGTGGTAGTTCCTGCCTTACCTTCTGTTTATACTGCAGATTTCGTTTAGGACTTCTGAGCTCTGCTGCAACCCAAGTGGTGAGAGGAAGAGGAGATTGCAGATACTCCATCTTCCCTATTGTCTTACATTGCGTGTAGACTATTCATTGTATTGCAAAGTCAGATGTCTGTTTTGATGTTCTAATTATTTAATTTTATGTTAATCTGGTTTATGTGTTCTCAAAGTCAACAAGAACTCCCTAATACATCAGAGGAGTAGTGTTCAGTGCACAAAGAAGGTTGTGGGGTGTTCTGAGGTCCACTTCAATGAAAGGAGCCTTGTAAATGAGAAATAATAACCAGAAACTAGCCTGATGATTTTAGAATACACAAGAAAGCACCAACCTGTATGGGCAAGATGGAAATCACAACCTTATCCCTAATTTCTGTATTTAATCTGTATCACTTGTTTCACAAACACTGGAGCCTGTCACATCTGGAACCTTTTCCACAGCTGGAGAGCAGCACACCAAAGAAAACATTTGGCTAGCAGGTCCTGCTAAAGCACTAATCCCTGAAATAGTAATTTCCCTCTTTTTACACATACTTTACAGTTTTTTAGATGCCTGAAATAGTAATGCCGTATGTAATTCTCTTCCTAGCCAAGCCTACTTAAAATGCTCGCTCAGAAGTAATAAGCGCAATATTTTTTCTAATCAGGTCCCCTTGGAATGAAATCATGGAAAAGCTGTTCCTGCCAGTTCATGCTGATTACCTGTGTGTCTCATTACTCCAAACCCTATCTGACAGCTGCACAGCCACAACTGTCTTTCAACAAGAGCTACCACTGAGTCTTTTAAAATAATTTTATTTCAATTTCTAGCTAGTTCTACTTTAAACAGCACATTTAATTGCCTAATAAGCAGTTCATAAGAAGAACATAATTTCAAAGTAAAATGTTGGACCTACCCGGTCTTTGACAGCGACGGAAATTAGAGATGCCTTTTAAGTCCTCCAGTGCAAGTTATTCTGCAACAGAGGAATCAGCAACCTGGAAACTCGTTAGAATACTGATTGCACTTTCAAAGTGTGCACAGAATTAAAAAATAATAATAAAAATTACTGTAAACATTAAGCAATTACTGAACGCAGAGGGTAAAATATTTTAATGGTTTCAGAAGTAGCAGTATTCTCCAAAGTAATAAGAATCCCAACAACTTTGGTTTGTCTATAGGGAAAACTTCCCACGCCACTGGAAACTGCTGTTGTTTTATTACACATAAAATATCTGTATAAATGTACAGTACCATGTGCAGGGGCTAATTTTTCCTGATCTCCCATGTAACAAAGGCAACAGAACTCAACAATCCTTGTGTTTTCCCTTTTAGCTCAGTTGTCTGTGCCTAATGAACTCCCAGTTTCAGAATGCTGCATTATCTTGAGGAGATCCAGAGACGATGAACTGGACCGAGTTGTATTAAATCCATGAGTTTAACAGGGAAATTCCCCAAGGATTTCCAGCAGCTAGAGTTCAGCCACCAGTGCTGGAATATCTCACTGCTTTGTCCCCATGTGTCCCTGAGACTGAGCATATGGGATGGATATCCTTGGTCATTTGCAAGCCCCGTGTCTGGCAGGGAAAATCCAGGCTGAAGGGAAAACAGGCAGGGAAGAGGACAGGAGGACCAAAGTCCTTCAACACGGAGCTGGGATGTGACTGGAAAATATTCTGGAGTTAATCACATCCAAACCAGGCATGGCCACAGATCTCAAGTCCTAATTCACCAGCTGAGCAAGTCCCTCGCCTTCTGGATTTTTGTCTTGTTGATTCCTCAAATAATTAAACATTAAATTCCAAAGCCTAAGGCAGAGATAGTGGCTAAGAAACTGTCCCTCATTGGTCCATTTTGG